>JAWMRA010000001.1:43395777-43414542 GCA_035584735.1 Pseudotriccus pelzelni | reverse complement strand
GCCTGTTTCATGTTTCATGTTATTATCCATTTTTCGGGTTTTTTTTTTTTTTTTTTTTTTCCTGGAATAATGGAAATGCATGGCTAATAACTTTTATTGGTGAAAACGCTATTTTTTAGTGCATTCATATAATACTGAGTGTAATAACACTGAAGTTGATAATCACACATAAGGAAAAATTGCTCCAAATCACTTCCAGGAGAATACACATTTGTTCTTTGTGTTTGAAGGTAAAAATCACTGTGAATGATTGGAAATACACAGAGATTTCTGTAACTAAAGGCTTACATGGGTTATAACTCTTAGGATGGGTGTTACTGATGAACAGAGTATAGGATAGAGTATTCTACAAGAACATGGACAGGCACAATCGTTCATTCCTTCTAAGAAATGAAAGAACCAGAAGGCACCTGATGAAATGATAAAATGACAGACATACATTAGCAAGAAGCACTTTTGAAAACAATTCATAATTTAACACTAAAACTACTTCCTACAGGACTATAAATGTATTAAAATGTGATCAGTCAATTTTATGGTCCATGAATTAGACCAATAGTTAAAAAGTAGTTAAAAAGGATGGTGCACACTTGATCTATTATAGCTCTTTTAGTCTTTCAGTACTCACAGCAAGAGACTTTACTAGGGAAGCACCATTCCATGCTGGACTATTTTTATATATTTGCTCTAAACACCCACTTATGGCCACATCTGTAATTGTCCCTTTGTACGGACCAGTATATTTTTGCTTTTGTTTCCATGCTGGTGGATTCTGACCGCAAGAATCTAATAAAGGTTTAATACAGAGTTAATATTACATTGTAATACTGTGATTTTGGAGAATTAATTTCAGCCATGGCACAAGATGATTAAGTATACATACAATAAAGTTTTAACATGCATATACTTATTTCAGGTGTGTGATTAGTTTTTAAAACATAGTTTAAAGGCATTTGTGGCTAGTGCATTTGTATTATCAGTGACTAAGTAGTTATACTTCATCTATTTGATATCATCACTAAAATACATTTTGAGCTTTGGTGTATTGCCTGGTTGGGTAAACATTCCAATTAATGGCTAATACATTGACTTTAGCAAAGATGACACTGTTTGAACTGAGTATGGGGAAAATCTTTTACATGAAGATGTAATCTTTCCAATATAGGCTGTTGGCTTGCTGATGGAATGCAGTAGGGAGTCATGAAGAGCAATATGGTAGTTGTTCTGGCACCTTATTTAATTCAGACAAGAACTTTTTTGTGAACACTTAAAATGTGCCTCAAGTTTCTAGCATTTTAGAGAAAAATGAAAATTTATGGCATATTCGTGATCAAGGGATAAAAAAACTTGATCATTTTCCAGTATCTGTCTTCTGTGAAGGAAAGTCTTTGCTGGATTTTCTCTCCATGTTATTTTCTCCATTTTTTAAGTCACACTTGTCAGGCTGAAACAACGCATGGAAGCTCTTCCCTGTAAGCTGCCTATATTCCAGGAATCACTGGAGTCCTGAATGGAAAATGTGAAACCTGTTCTTCTAAACTGAACAACATACACGGCCAGATTGGAGTGGTAGAGCAGGGACTGGAACAAAGAGAAAAACAAATCCAAAGTTTTCAAGCAGACTTCAGTTAAAATAATGGAAAATTCTAGGATAGGCTCAGAAATGCTAGAAATTCTTCAGAGTATATTTCCATGTATTTACAAAGTGGAGCTAAGTCACATTCCAGGCAAAGTTGATCAGTTCATCCGTGGTCAGTTGTTTTCAGTCTTTCCAAGCAGGTCATAGGTCTAAGAGTCCTGGACCCATGTTTACAATCCCAAATCAAGTTGTTCTTATCCTGGACTTGCTAATGAGTCCAGGAGAGAGCCTACACACTGGTTTTTGGTTTTAAAGTGTAGTTGGCTGGGTTTTTTGTTGTTCTGTTTTGTGCTTTTTTGTTTTGTTTTTGTTTTTCAGGTGCTTTTGAAAAAACATCTATCTCAGATGGGGTTTTGCATGGAGTTTGCACTTGAGGAATATCATAAGGTAAGACGGGTTGGTTCCGCAGCTTCTGGATGAGGACTTGGAGGGAGATTACTTGAGAATGTAAAATAAAAGATCTATGGTGTTTGTGATGGTGTAGGTGGGAAGAAAGGACTTAAGGAGAGAATGCTTGATAAAAAGTGTATTCATCTCTGCCCAAAATAGTCTACTGAAAATATTACCTAGTTTTACTTACCTTGTTTTTTGTTTTCTGCTGATGTAGCAGTAGAAACTCTTCTTAGGACTGATAAGAGCCTCTAAGTTTTAATAATTTTTGAAGCTAATAAGAATATTGTATTTTCCAGTCTTCCCGTAGTATTATTTAAAGGTACAGCTTCAAAAGGAGTTCCAAAGATTACACAGAATACTGTTAAGCTAATGTTGCTTTCCATTATAATTGTTATTCTGCTAAGACTGGGAAGAAATGAGGATGGCAAAATAGCAGCATAACTTCACTGTATTCTTTCTGGAAGATTCTTGAAGACATCACAAGGAAAGGTTTGAAAGCATGTTGTGTCTGGCTTACTTTTCTTCCCCTTGTTACCCAGCTCTGAAGAAAGCTGGGACCAGAAGAATTCTGAGCAGAAATGAACATGCAGAATAATGTTTTCCAAATGGGGCTGGTTCCCTGCAAACACTCCACGAGTGCAGTTTCAGCCCTTTTTTAGTCCTACTTCTGTATAAACTGACTTGCCTAACCATTAGTTATGAATAAGCTGACAAGAATGACATGGGACGCAGAGAAGTGGAGAATACCAGCTCTCTGCTGCTTGTGATGAAGAATTATTATGTCTGCAACTGCAATAGGCATTTGCTACGTCACCTCAAAGGTCAGTTTTTAAGCATGTGGATTCCTAAACCTGTGCAAGCTGGACATGATTCAGCTGACCACCCTCTTGTATTAGTTAAGAAGAGAAGGCACTTTTAGAAAACCAGTCTTTGCACTCTCAGGGAGATGTTTAAAGCAAGACTGATGAATCACACTTAAAAGTTCCTGCTTTTCTCTACTGACTACAAAGGTAACTTACAGAGGCAGCTGAGGTTGGGACTTCTACCTTTTAACCTTTTGCTGAGATGAATTCTGCCCAAATGATTCTCCTATCTAATAATGTGTCTGGAAGAGTTTTTTCTGCAGTCTGTACGAGTTCTTTTGCATTCTGTCCATGCATATTAGCCATGTCTTGGGTTTGGGATTTATTAATGCTTTCGAGCGTGACTGAGAAAAGACCAAAGTGCAACTGGTTACTACAAACAAAATTTTGAAGCAGTGTGCAGAAGTGCCGAGGGTGCCTGAAATCTCAATCCCCAGGAAAAAAAGGAAAGGTTTCATTTTATGCTCATCCAGCAGCTGACTTTTCAACGTTGAATTAATTCAACCCAAATGGTAAAATAATCTGACCACAGGGAGCACACTTACAGTGTATCTTTCTTTAAGCAGAGTAGCTAAAAGAGCATTTTTCAGTTTGCTGTATTAAAGAGGCCATCTTCATGTTCCACAAATCATGTTTTTATCCACTCTGATGGCAGGCTTCAGAATTGTTGTTCTGGTATGAGAATTTAAAGAACATTATTTTAAAAAAATATTCACATTATGGCTTTTTTTTCCCCCCAAATAAAAGGGACTGTGACACTATGACTGATCTCTCTCTTTTGAGTTTAAAAACTAGGACCTATACTGTAAATTTATTTGCAAATGGATGTAATTTGGATTAATATAACTGCAGTTCTAGAAGCATTTACTTAAATTAATAACATTAACTGGAATTACATATTAGCTTTTTGCCAGGTTTTGCAAGATAGTAAAAATTAGTTCAGACAGCTTGACTTTTACTTTCTTTGTTTCATTGTGTTTTCTATTTGTAATTATTACAGTAATTAGTTGATAAAGGTTTATGGCAAACAATTAATAAAAAACCATGGACACAAAAAGCTTGTTTGTGTTTTTCTAATAAGATATAGCATTTGCTTTCAGATGATTCAAGTGGCAGGTTATGTAAACATTTCTATTTCTGATCCTTCTAAGGCTTTTGTCTCTTGTCTATTAAGTATTTTGTGGGAGAAAACATGATCATCAAGTCGGCAATCTGCCTAGGATTTCAGAATGGCATGAAAATAAATAATTACACATGATGAAAACATTTAGGATATTACATTGTGATCATTTCATGTCACTGGCAGACGCATTTCAGGAAGAAAAACAATATTACATAAAGTCTAGTGGTACAGTAAACAAGGGGATTTAAAGACTGATGGATATTACTGTTTGTTCTCTCCTTAGGATAAAGTACCCACTGTAATACTTTAAAATTACGTTTTCTTTTCTTTTTTTTTTGTCCACAACAGAGAAATTTGCAGGTGACTGATAAATAGCAAGACTTTGACAATCTATAATAGCTCTTCCTTGGAACAGAGGACCTAATTTCATAGAAGCACTTCCCTCCAAGATTACCTAAATTTGTGAACATCTTACCTCAGTCACCTACCTAATCATTAGGAGGAACAGAGCTGCTCAGTTCCAGGTTCCAGGCCTGAATAGTACAGTGTCTGTGTAATATTAGTAATTCCCTTTAGAATCCAAATGTATCTGCTATTCCCCTTTATTTATGTCTGTTATCCTTGCTCTGACTATAATGCTAATACTCATCTGCGCTTCTGCTCAGAAGGAAAGTTTGAGTTCTGTGCTGCATCAAAGGAGAAAATGAAAATGATCATTAAAAGACAAGGTGACCTAATTTAATGTAATTAATCTGCTGAGTTAAAAATAGCTTAGACATGTCTGGTTTTGAGAAATATTGCACTTCCAGAAGACTAGTAGAAGACAGTGGCATTAGTGCTTTAATGAAACAATTCCTATGCCCATATGCATGTGGAAACACAAGCTTTTGACAGCTCCTATGGAGCTAAATATGTATACTTTTAAATATTTATCTTTCCCTGTGATCTTATAAACTGGATCTGCTTCATAAAAGAAGCAACTTGAAACCCTTTTTAAGCAAAGTTCAAGAAATGTTGTTACTTCCTTGGTTTTGGTCAGCCTTTGTGCTTAGAAACCCTTGGAGTCAGGAGTGCTGCTTTCACCCATCTTTTGGTGTGAACCTGCTTTAATATCACTGAAATCCCTTTGGTTTCTCCCATTTGGGAAACTGCATCCTACTGAGTGAGAGATACAGGATCTCTGCTTCACATTGCTCTTAGCCTGAATTACTGGGAGTTTTGGCCAGAGAAAGTAGAGTGACTGAACACATTTTCCCTTTGAAAGAAACTGAGGAGCTGCCCCGTGAGTAAGGAGCCATGGTAAAAACCAGGTTATTCATAATGAGAAGTTGTTTGCACTGATTTGTGACAAACATGTGAGGACATACAAATTTCATTTACAGGGGTGGGTCTTGTGGGCTTGATCTTCAACAATAACGTGGAAGATAATAGGTATTGGACACTACGTTCGTGCAAAGTGATGCAGTTTGATTCACTTCAGAGAAAGGCAGGAAGTCTTCAGAGTTGGGTGCTTAATGGTGCAATAGGTTTCTGGGAATGACAAATACTTTGCTATATAGAAGTAACATGTCCTCTCCTGCCTGTGCCATATCTCCTCTGTGACCTATCTCTTCTCCAGATAGCAGCCTTTTCCAGACATTGTCCTATCCCAAGACCATTAGTACCACTTTTTTCCATCAGACATTGCACTGCGGATGTCCTCAACTAAGATGTAAACTGTGCCTGTTTACAACTGTGCCTGTGTCTTTCTGTGAAAGATTTTGAAATTATGCAGTTTAGAAATCACAAAGTAAATGGGAGTCCAAACTAGTACGTTATTGTGAACCAGGCAAGTATCATCTGAAAGACCCACAGTGTACTTTCTCTGTTTGGCAGGTCTCACTGCTCTATTATGCCAGTTTTGGGGAAGAACGTGAAGAAAAAGATGGACTGGTTGAATGGCGTGCCAGGGAAAGCAGCCAGACTTGTCAGGGGACAGGAAAGCACAGCCAATGAAAAGAAAATGAAAGGAACACAAATAAGAGTGAAAATTTAGACTTTAGCTGAAGCGGAGACTAGTTGGGTTAAATACTATGGAAAAGTTCAAATGTTAAGGAGAGATAAACACTTAATGAGATAATTGATATTTGAAACTACTGCACACCTTAAGAATATATTAAAAACACATTTCTCAGGAACAATATTTAACCTTAGTTTAGGGCAAGGTGTTGGACCATAACCCTTTAATGTTTTTTCTCAACCGATTGCCTATGATTTTATGGCAACTACCTACAACATTGAGCAAAAGGCAAAAACTCAGAGCAGCACTTTGTAAGAGTAGCTGTACTGGTTTTGGACTGGAAAAACAAGCTAGGAGGATAAGAAGGAAGAATATAAGAATATGATAGGCAAACTGCAACAAGTTCACAAAGGGACATGAAGATGATTAAGCACCTTCCATATGAGGAGCGGCTTAGAGAGTTATGAGTTTTTATCCTGGAGAAGGCTCAGGGGTCTTAATCAGTGTCTATATCCAATGGGATGGAATAAGGATGGTGGACCAGAGTCTTCTCAGTGGTATCCAGTGACAGGACAAGAGGTAATGCGCACAAGTGGAAAAATGGGGAATTCTGTTTGAACGTAACAAAAAGCTTTCTTACTGTAAAGGTGGTCAAACATTAGAAAAGGTTGCTCAGAGACTGTAAAGTCACCCTCCTTGAAGAGATTTAAAACCCAGATGTGCACAACCTGTTCTAGGTGACCTTGCTTTGAGCAGGTATGTTGGATTAGATACCTCCAGAGGTCCCTTCCAACCTGTTCCAACCTGTGATTCTATAAAGTAGTGGTAAATAGTGGGTGCGTAGAGAAACATCAGAGGTACACTTTGCACCTTTTCCTGATTTGTCCTTTTAGCTTCTGGAATCAGTAGGTTAAACATTAGTGATGTTTAATAGTCATTGATAGATCTTCTCTGCATAAATCCATTTAATTATTTTAAACCCATTTATGCATGTAATGTCTCTGGCATGTTATGATAACGAATGCCACAATTTGATTATGCAAAACATAATTCATGCAGCCAGAACTATTAAACCAGGCCAGTGAATTCCCCAAAGCACTAAGTTCTTAGCCATTGATATCGGTAGGAAGGTTGCATGGGAATCAGATGGAGAACATGACTTTCTGTACTAACTAAACACTTAGTCCTTTTAATATTCAGTGCCTTTTGTTTACAGCTGCAAATCACTGAGAAAATCTAGTCTGCTGCTGTATTTTCTTCAGTTTTATCTCTCTGCTCCTTCTTTCCCTTCACTGTCTTTTAAAGGCTTCTGTCTTGTTTTTGTAGCATTTCCGTCCATGGTGTAACTCTCAACTGCCAATGGAGCTGTTTTCACTCCAGTACATACCTTACTTGGACCACTAATATGACTGCTTTTAATGAGAGGGTTTCTATTTCAGATGACTTTCACATACTTTAAAGACAATATTCCAGCAAAGGAGGACTTAGGACTGTGGGAAAATAATGTTGGATGAACTTGCTTCATGCCTGTGAGGCTCTCTGCAACCTTGAAAAATACTAAAACATAAAAAGGAAGGTTATTGGTGGATTTGTAGAGGTCTTGATATTTGTCTATGGCTACGTAAATGTATTGTGCCATCTCACACATTTGGAAGCCTTTCTATAAAGCCACGTGAATTTAAAGGAGTACAACGCAAAGACTAATATTAGAATGTGTTTATACTTTGACAACACCATCTAATTCATCTGTTGTGTTACAATCTTATACAACTACTCTTAAAGCTTTCCTCAAACAACACAAAATGAGTAACTAATGAATTTTCAATAATGTAAAAAATAAATGGTGCTTCTAAAAATGCTTGAAATGCCATTTAAATTACTAAGGCTGCTTTTTTACTGCTACGGTTACTGCGAGCACTACCAAAAATAACAAAGCTTTGTAACTGGTCCTGATCCAGTTGAAGTAAAGATTGTTTTTGTGTGAAAGATCCTGGGTAAGGATTAACTTGAGTTATATTGGATGCAATCCATATTGTTTTTTAAAATGAGCTATCATTATGAACTTTAATTTCTCGCATTTCTCTTCACTAGTTTGGAACTTTTTTTTGTTTGTTTGACTTAATGTATTAGGAACTACTCCAGCTCTTTTTGTGCAATTTTTAAAATTACCTGAATTTTAGAAAAACATTAGAAAAATAAGAAACAAATGTGTGAAATAGAGCAAGACAGAAATGTTAGAAAGGCTGGATTCTGTGAAAGTTCCATGCATTATGTGGGAGGTACATGGCTGGCTGTGGAAGTTAAGTCTACTCATTTGGCCTTTAGCTTGGGTACAGCTCTGCAGCCACAGCTCTCGTGGGCCTGTGTAATTCAAGCCATTATGTTCTGTATGAAATTGTAGGTTTCCCTGCCTGTCCCCACATGACCGTCTCAGCTGGCTGTTTATGGTGCCACAAGTTGGGCTGCAGGTGTACTACCCAGTCTGATTCACTTCTGTCCTTGTTACACCCGGATCTGCCAGCCCTACTCACATTGAGGCCGATGGAAAGAAAGGCAGAAGGGCCCGTGTGTGAGAATTTATGTGTGAGGTTCTGCGATAGAGCATTTGTTTCAAAGGCTGCACTTCAACATTAATGTAGTCCTTCCAGCAAAATTGAAGTGTCCATAGAGGCAGCTTTGGAAAAAGAGGTTTCACTAGGATAAACTAAAAAGTTAGAGGAACTGGGATTAGGAATGCTTCCTTTGAAAATCTTTCTCTTCGTTGCACTGACAAGATGATGAGGTACATGCACAACAGCCAAAACCAGACACAGAGATGTCCTATAGAGCCACAAAGCATTAATAGCATTACCTTCACACACGTTTCCTTTTCCTCTGGCCCTTTGTGAGTCTGCTGATTTGTAAATTACCAGATGACAAGTGTGCAGGGAGCACTGCTTTCCCATGTGTGACAGAGTTGAAGCAGATGGAAATTTTCAGCCTAAGGGACAAGGGAGGGCTGGAGTAAGTATCCTGCTTTGTCTGTATGAAGCAGGTCAGAAAGCATCTCTCAGCATTTCTACCATCATAATCTTCCTGGTGGGAGCTCTGCTGCTTGGACTGAGCACAAAGGCTGGCCTGCTGTGCTGGGGAGATGAGGAGAGCATGCACAAGTCCAACAACATGCTAGTACTGTCAGAGCTGATAGGGCTTGCATAGAAGCTACTCAGTATGCTCTTGTAGTTCAGGACAGTGCAGTGCATACCCCAAGAATACTGCTTTGCATAAGACCCTGGAGAAGGCCTCTGTGAAGAAACTGGGAGGTAGAATAGGTTAGGAGGGACAAGCATTGAGAATTAATCCACTTTTTTTTCTCTAATAGCTTTATTTTAAAAAATCTAGGGAAAGAAGACATTCCACTACATCTCTGTGGAGAAACAAGACAGAATCTTTTTGAAACAATTGTCCCTTTGACTGCCGTTCCTCTTAGAGCTAGTTTAAACACTGTTATGTTGTCATATACTGTGACTTGCAGCACTCAGCTCATTGCAGGAGAGACAACCACCACACAAGGGGATGGATTTTTGTAAATTCATCCTTCCGCTTATAAATACACATAAGAAATTTAGCAGCTAGCAAAGTCTAATCTAATCTAATCTAATATTTAGCTTGGATTTTTCATTAAAAAAATTAGGAAGAAGGAAATTACCTTTACTGTCACAATATCAGGCATCCAGGATTGGACTGGGTAAGGAGAAGATCACTGTTATTGCCAAAAGTTTTGGATTAATTTTTCTTTTTCTACCAGGAGATTTACTGTATTTTTATTCTCTGTGATATCTTTTTTCATCTTACATAACTCATGTGTAACAGTTTTATTCATGGTGAAAAATGAACGCAGGGAGGAGAGAGAAGGTTCAGGAAGAAAAGTAAATAAACAGAAGATTCCATATGAACCCTTGTAATATCAGGCAGGCCATTTTAAGTAGTAACTATAGAAGCACAAAGAAATTAATTCCAAGTGGAGTAGCATACTTCTTATTGCACGAAGGTGAAAAATTTCTTGAAATACTGAGTCTGCCAGAGGCTACCAGCCACTCAGGAACTAACTGCCCTTTAGAAAAGTGAGCAATGCACAAAGATATACAAAATATTATCAGATCAATCCTGTAGCAGACAATCCATTGGGAGCTGGTTTTTGTCCTGTTGATGTAAAATTGCCTGTCTGTAAGGCAGCAGGGGATTTGTCTCCAGCAGTTTAGCTATAGCTGTCCCCAGCAGACTCGTGAAGAGCACAGGGTTCGTGTGAGAGATCTTATAGTAGCCTTCTCAGTGGGTCTGTGGTCTCACTACTCCTGCAATCATAATATGTAACATCTTGAAAGCATTCCCCATATACTTGAGAATTTAGAGCGAAACATTTGGATCAAAATGATAAATTTGGTAATGAGCTGGTTGAGTGTCAGCATCAATGATGGAGACTGTCTAACAAGTGAGTTTTACTGAATACATACACAGCTCTATGCAGTCAAGGATGTTGTTAGCTCTGCAGTGATCAAACTGGTTTTGCAAACTAAACTGGGTCTGCAGTTTTGCCATTCGGTATGAGCCATGGTTCCTCCCAGAGTGCGGGAATGGGTATCTTAAAAAGTTATGAGAGAAATGAAAAGTGTGGGAAATAGAAATTGTGTGAGAAAAACCCCACCTTTATGCATTTAAAGCTGATCTTTAAGCTTGGAAGGCATTGTATGTTCTGGTCTCCTTTTTACTAACAAGTGATGAAGAAGGGGGTTCTGAAGAGAGTGCTAAAACTATATGAGGATACTTACTTGCTGGTGATCCAAACACTTCAGAATAATACCATTAAGATCTAAATGGCTATGTCAGAAAAAATTTATTAAAGCATTTTAATAAATATCTAATTATCAGTTCTTTTTATTTCTGTATGTTTATTTCTGTATTTTTGTGTCCATCACTGCATGTTGAATTGCATGTTGCAATTGAATTGAATTGAATGAGTAACTTAATATTTGTAAAGAAAAGAATTCAAAAGCCAAAAATTATGATATTTTACAAGATAAAAAGCAGCTAATGCTTTTATCTTGATACTATGCTAATATAAGACATCATCTACCAGAACTACCATTTGTTCCAAGCAGAACTAATTTGAACAGATCAGGCTCATTATACAAAAGCAATTCACATTATTTACGGAATCAAGAAGAAGATAGTGCTCACAGTTTTTACTTTTCTTGTGGTGAGATCTCAGTGTGCCTGAACCCTCATATCTGTACATCCTGCCGAGGTGTCCTGCTCTTGGATAGGTAAGGAAGTTTTTTATTGGACCAGGATTAACTTGGTTGGAGTTTCTTCCTCTTCTTTGCTCCATTTGTCCCATCTGAGAACGGACATTTTCTTGTTACTTATTCTCTGTACATAATGTGACTGCTTAATTTCTGTTGCTAGTGGTTATCCTCAATAGAGAAAACACATCTGAGCAGCTGTGGAAATACGCTTGCGATATGTGATTTTCTTGAAGGGGTGAGAAGCCAATGGCTTTGAGAAAGTAGTCAGCTGGAAGTCAAACTGTCCCAAATATGTTCTAGGTCAACACATTTAGTCATAATACTGTGGTTTTGAAATTCCTTGCAATAATTTTTACATCTTGTAACTTTTGTTACCAATAATGGTAAGGATGATTGAAACATGTGCTGAATTAAATAAACCAGTTATTTACAAAAGAAACCCCTCTCACTATTCTTCACTGTCTTTTCTGCTGCCTTTTAATTGCCGTGTTAAAAGCTTTTAGAACTGCACCTAGATTTGTTTTAAATACTGTAAATTAAAGAAAAATCACATTCATAAAAAAGCTTTTAAATTCCTTGTTAATGGCTTCCACTTATTTTTAGGCCAAAGTCTCCATATCTACATATTCTATATCTACATATTGAATCTCATGATGTCTTTGTGAACTTCAAGATCTGTCTACTTTCAGGAGTTTCTCTGCTGTATAGATATCTGCAGACTGAGCAAGCTCTGTGTTTGCCTTCCATTAGAGGAGTGGAATAGATCATGCTTTTAATTCTTCGACAACAAAGCTGTATCTGGATGTGCCACTGTCATTTGAACAGTGTTCTGAATGTTTGTCTGTATGACATGAGTAACAGACAACATGCTACGTACTGAATTGTTACCACTTCACCACTTCAGCTGTGTAGTGTCTCTTAATGCAGTGTGAGGTTGCATTTTGCTCTCAGCTAAAATTAAGTTGCCCTCAATTGAAATGAAATCACTCTCGGCTTATATTCAGTTGGTTACTCTGTCACACCCTTGTCTTTTTCTCTGCTTTCTCATCTACCAAATTACACAAATTTGATTTTTCACTCACGTTTGCAGACACACAGGTTTGTCAAAGTTACATATTTAGTTAGTTATACCTTTGAAAAGGTACTCAAGTGAAAAATACCATTATGAGAGTTATTGTTATAGCAGTATGGGGGCGGGTGGGTGTGGGAACAAGCAGAAATCCAAAGTTTCTGAATTGAGTGGGTTGAAGGGCTGAAGGGAGTTAAATCAATATTTTGGGGATTTTTCTTTTTTTTTGGTTTGCTCTTTCCGTTTGCTGCTTACCAGTTTGTAACTGTCCTTCTGCAAGTCTGGTTCAAATTTTCAGGGTCATTTACAGAGGCACAAAGCACCAGGGAAAGTGTCAGTTTTGGTTTACATCTGAGAACAGCCCCAGACACTGTACTGTCTGAAATATTAGAGAATGGCTGAGTTGATTTCTTCCTCAAATATAATCGTCTTTACAACTGTCCAAGGTACTTTACTTAGAGAAATGTTTCCTATGGAAATTCAGAAATCATTAATTGCTCCATCCCCCTGATGTATTCCTCTTTTAAATATTTTTCAAAATGTATTCCTTATTTTACAATTCTGCTAATGTAAATGAAGTCAAACTGGTATGAAACGGCTGTGAGGGAGTGGAAGAGCAGATCCTCTCTGAATGCACTGATATATTGTGACTGGAGTACTCTGGTCTGACATTTAGAGAAGATAATGTAACTGTGAAAATGTCATGTTCATTATCAAGATCTGAATGTCATCATCCTTTGACCTGAGTTCTAGAAAGATTGTTAACTTTAAAAAAAAGCTGTTGGGTTTTCCTTCCCATTTGTCTTCTGAGTAGAGTTTCTGCTGCTTTGGGAACAACGCTGACATTTGTTTGAGAACTTAGTGGCAGGCACAAAATCACATCCTGAAAACAAACATATAGAACCTTGTTGAGACATGCTGACAGCTACATAATTTCAACTGTGCTATTTTTCAGATCTCCACATCTCATTTTGGTAGAAAATGAATGTTGCAGAAAAAGTGTGAGCAATATAGATAATACTGACTTCTCGATGCTCATGAAATACTTGACTTCTAATAGATTCTGCTCTGAGCCTGGGCAGGAGCGAATGTGAGAAAGATGATGGGTTATTGTATGGTACCTTGTCTGGCAAGAGACTGACTTGCACAACCTCTAGAAAAAACCACTGTATTGCAAATGCTAATGCAGTCTGTGACCTTTGCATAATAAGAACATTGATAACAGATTTTCCAATGGTGCACTCATTAATAAAGTGTAGGAAATGGGACTAGTATGACAGGTGTGTGGCAGATAGAATTAGTCAGAATCTTTAATCATCTCATCTTGATGGCTGAACTGCTTTACACATGTTTATCTTGGAGGCATGGGCTAGAATTATACATTAGATCTCTACAACCTCATTAATATCCAAGTAAAGATTAAAATGCTTTTCAGCATGATGCTAGACACCTTTCTGCCTGGCCTGATGTGTGAGAGGCCAAAGGTGCTGAAGTCTAACAGTGATAGGATATACTTATTAAGATATCCAGTTTCCAGTGAGGAGGAAGGGTTATGCATTACAGATATTTTCTAGAGTGGTCCAGTTTTAGAAGTCAACTTTAGCAACAATGTCCATTTAGAGTAGGACATGAATTAACTAATTTTTATTGAACTGCTCTGCCAGTGATCTGCTAATTTGTACTGAATCTTCCTAACAAGAAGCAGAATATCATCTCTGTCTTCACCTGGCAAGGAAGTCACTCTGCTGCCGGGAACAGTGCTGGCATGCTTTCCAGGAAAAACGTAAAACATGCTCCTAAAGGAATGTGGGAGATAGCATGCATTTAGGCAGGATTTAGAAGCATTAGCAGTATATTAGTACTGTATATACTGTGTACAACAAAATCCTTTCTTGGCAGAGTTAACCTGGAGGAGAGCATTGGGCCATGCAAGGATTTAGCAGGATCCAAAAAAGAAGGCAGAAAATGAAGGAAACACATTCTGCGATCAGCATACATAATTATCCTTTGTTTAGATGAGAATGAGGCCATGGCTAGGGGCATTTCAAATCCCACTGGTATCACAGAAATAGCCCAAGAAAGTAAATATTAACCTATAAAGCACTGAAGAGAAATTTATTCCAACTGTATTAATGTGTGGGAAGGTTGAATGCAGCCACGCTACTTTTGTTAAAAGTCATTTGACGCTGTTTTTGAAATGTGAATGTGAGATCCTTGGTAAAGTCCTCTGGTCTCATAGTCACTCAATTTGTTAATTCACTACAGACTTATTTTGGTGACTCTTTAGTGCAACAATGGATTACAATACAAGACTTTACAATCGCTTAGATGTTTCCTGCAATAGGTTAGTTTTAAACTGAAATTAAGCACAGGAGAGGACTGAGTAATTAGCTAAGACTGGTGATGTTGATAGTGATCTTTTTGTTGACAATGTGGAAAGGTGTAATTATTATTTTTTGGAGTTAGTTTAGACACTGTCAATTTGGTGCCAGCATGGCATATACAGTATTTGAACAAAATAAATGTTGTCATGGACACATATTAAAAATATGCATTACCTGTCAAACCTCTAAAGACTTAAATACAATCTGCAATTAGGAAAAAGGTTGAAAAAAAAAGAATAAAGAACTGCCCAAGGGATTTTAGATGGTGTGGTATCTGCTCTGAATAACACCTATTACCTCAGCTTTGTATTTTGATTACCTCTAACAGAGAGAGAAGTAAGAGTGCTGAAAAATCTGTATTTTCTTTGAAATAAAGTTGTCAAAATTAAAAAGAACAACAAAAGGATGAACAAGAGGCGTGTTTTCTAAAACCCGTGTCTGTTATATGCTCCCATGGTCCCACTCCCCAAGCATCCATTGTGCCTTGCTCCGAGAGTGTGCTTGATAACATCATTGCCAACTGTGGGTGACCAAAACTAGGAACAGGTTTCCCAGAGAGCTTGTGGAGAGTCCCTCACTGGAGGTATTCAAGAACTGTCTGGACACAATCCTGTGCAATGTACTCTAGTAAGACCCTGCTTGAGCAGAGAGGTTGGACCAGATGACTCACTGTGGTCCCTTCCAACCTGGCCCACTCTGTGATTCTGTGTTCATGAGCTGTTTACTTTGAGCATCAGATCCAAAACAGCCAGGCTTGCCCTTCAGCCTGTGTTTACAACCTTCATCTAGTGTGTGTGTATGTATGGCCCTGCTCTGATGTCCCCCACAGTGGGATATCTGAGGTGGAGCTGCCACATGAACCGAATGTGCCTAGCCAGATCAGAGCCCAGAGTGTTTCCAGGATGTTTGGATAGCCTTTTCCAGTACTGTGCATATTTACATGAAGTGGGTTGCTCTTTTAGCTACTGTTGTATATAGTTGCACCAGTGTGTACTTAAGTCTTTTGCCCCTTTCTTGTCAGATTGCAAAAGTTGTCCCAGGCAGCTACTGCCCTGCAAAGGGACGCCAGCATCATCCTTACTCCGTATACTTGTAACAACATGCAGATAGCATGCCAGGAGGAGGAGCCAGAGTACCTGCCTCCCTCTGGACAGTGTTGTCATGCTTCTCTGTTGCTGCAGCCCTGCCTCTTCTTCTCTTACCTGAGCTACATTTCCAGATGCTGCTGGAGAAGACAACAGTTCATGGCCCCTTATCACCCACCCAGGCCAGTGTGAGGTCCTAGTCTTTAACCTGTCACAACCTGTTGTGGAGTGTAAATACATGTGCTCTTGATGGCCGTGAGATGTCCTTGGGCATGGACAGCACAGGAGTCAGTCCACCTCCTCTCATCATCAGCAAAAATACTAAACCCTGAATACCCTGTCCTGGGTTCATTTACATTCTCACTTGGGTTTCTCTGTTGAAGTGAGAGGAAAAGCACAATCTGGGTGTTCTTCAGATCAAAATCTTAAAGAGATGGGAACGCACATTGCTCCTGCCATGGTGTTGTTGAGGAGAAGGAACTAATAAGGCTTTTGGGGGCATCTAGTCAGACTGAGGAAAAAAATTTACCACTTCCCTCTAAAACAAAGACTGTACCTTCAAAGCCAGTTTCCCATAAGTGCAGTTCTGAGAGGGCTTTGGGGCTTGCAACTTGCAGGCAGTGCTTGGGCAACGTGACTGCTGAGAAAAGACCCAGGCTCCTCGAGGGAGATTTGGTAAGGCTGTTTCATGTTGAAATTTTGAGTTTATAGGGTGCTGGCCTGCCTTTTTCTGTCTCAGTTAGCTGAGTTGCAGGTAGACACTCCCCTGTCCAGATTTTGGCAAGCAGCTTTTTGGCTCTTTACGATGTTTACCAGAGGATTCTGAAGGTTCTGAAGTGCAGAGTGGCAGCCTTCCCTCCATGAGGCAGCCTTTTCAAGGGGAGTTACAGATGTGTCTAAAAGCTGAAAGAGAAGACCATGAAATCAAGAAAAACAGCTGGCCATTTAAATTTTTTATATCCTTGCTGCTGGCACGCACACTTTCCTTCTGTTGTTAAACTTATTTAAATTCTCCCTAGCATGACAGCCGATAAATCATTTCCACTCTCCATTTCAAATTTCAGGCAGCAAGAAGTCTCAAAGGTATCTTCTGGTACATATGTAGCATCCCCTGGTTCTTCAGCACATCTCACCTGAAGACTTTCCTGAAGCATTTAGGGAAATATAAGCTGGAAGGCTGGCTTCACCCTATCAGCAGATTCCCTTCTCCCTGGAGAAAGTCAATTGCTGTTAACATCACCTCAAAGCACTGGCCTCTGCAGGAACTCTGTGATGCTCTAGTGGTCCTTTCTGTCCGTATGCTTCTCTAAAACATAGAAATAAGGCATTAGGAGCATCTTGTCTAGTCAAGGTTCTGGTGGCTTCTACAGTTAATATACATGAATCAGATTTTTGTGTGCTTATTTGATAGTAAAGAGGAGATATATTTAGTCACCCCCTATTCTTACATATTTTGCTCAAGTTTTACTTGTGGCATCCCAAAGTGTCAAATTAAGATGCTGCTTCCCATTAGAGACACACAAGAGAAAGCAATACAGTTAATTATTAAACATTCTATTTTTATTAAGGAGAAATTCACACTATTAAGAATGATACTAACTGATTATTTGTGAAATAATAGGATATACTGTGTTTCAGAGGACTGAGTGGATAGAGTGATCAGATTGGAGCTCTGGTCCATAGTATGCTGAAAAACACTTGCTCTTAATGAATTTTTTTTCTAAAGCAATTCAAGTCCTTCCTCAACTTGCATCTACAGGCCTCTGGCTTGTTTTCAAGAAGGGTCATTCACTTCCAAAAGGTAATTTTGCTTGACTCAAGATTCCCATTTCAGGGTGGGTGTTTATAATTTTCACAGATGTTTTTACCACACACAGGGGTTGGAAATTACTGTGACACAACCCCTGGGATAGACATGAGCTATATTAAGCATCGAAAAATGTCTCTTAGTTACGATTTTCCTCCTTTCTGTAATTTTGGATTTAATTGTACAAAACTTGATCAGTCATTTTCTCCCTCAATTGCTTAGTGGTAAGACCCTTCTGCATTTCTGCAGTCAGCTGGCAGCTGTATTACCTTGCACAGCTTGGTGTTGTTAACAAACATTGATGACCCTTACGCATATTATCTGTCTCTTTGGAGTGACCAGTGTGGCCCTAAGCCACAGAGCCCAGAGCTTCACAGTGACTTGCCATATCATGAAAACTAAGGAAATATTCCTGCCCTTTGTTTTCTAGTCATGTAGCCATGTGAGGACCTTTCCTCTTGTCCGTTTTAGTTTGCCTTTATAGGGGTATCTTATACTAAGCCTGGCCAAATGTGTTTTGGAAATGAAAGTAGATTATATCAAATGCATCTTCTTTGTCCACACATTTACTAAAATATTATCAGAGAATTCTGGCAGATTTGTGATGCTTGACCTCTGTGAAGACTGTGTTGATCTTCCCCTCATTGTACCTGCTAATGGTATTCCTTAGAAGAGTTGCTACCAATTTCCTCAGTGTAATGTTGAGGTTACTTGCTTATAGTTCCTCAAATCTTTTTTGAAAACCTTTGTAAAAACTGTCGCTACTTTCTGGATAACGGATCTTTTTAAAGGAAAAGAAGATTTACAAACCTTCAATTTGCAAAGCATTTCTGTTACCTTTAAATCCAAGAATCCCACATTTCTTGGTCTAGCAACCCCAGTCTCTTGTGAAGCAATAATGATACATAAAATTTCAGCCCAATTCCCCTTTTTGATCCCCTTTTTGATTCAGAACATAGTAAATATCTGACGCATGTTCAAGGCTACAGTACAAGACTTGGCATCTCTAAGACTTTGTACCCAAATGCTTACTTGGCCACCTCCCCCGCCCCTGAAGCCAAGCGAGGGGACTGTGCATGCTTTGGCAAAGAAGCTATGATCCAAATAGTCACTTGTAC
>JAWMRA010000001.1:43174808-43394229 GCA_035584735.1 Pseudotriccus pelzelni | reverse complement strand
TCCCCCGCCCCTGAAGCCAAGCGAGGGGACTGTGCATGCTTTGGCAAAGAAGCTATGATCCAAATAGTCACTTGTACGAACTAGAGTCCAAGCAGTTCCGTTGTTCGAGACACATAATTTTATGAAAAGTTTTTCTGCTTCTGCACTATGGAAAGAAAGTGGTTGTAAATAAGAAATAGCCAGACAATGCCTGACGTGGCTTTATTAAAATGTAATACCATAATACCAATTTTTAGGAATTAGTACGTAATTGTACTAATGAAATATCTGCTTATAAGATATATTGCCTTTGATTAAGTTCTTCAGAATTACATGCCTATAAAAGATGCAGAAGATGATGTATTTAATCTTGGCCCCAAGGAGATGCATCTTTTCTGCTTTGCATGGGTGTTTTGGAGATACCTTATCTCAGCTGTATATTTAGGGGTCTGGTTTTGTTCCCACTTTCTCCTCTAACTCTTCTTGACCAAAACACAATGGCGACCTTTCCAGTTTCCTTTATTTATCTGACAAGTATATTTGAGATGTATATATATTCCTTCGCTGAAGGAATCTGATCATAGCCTTGGGCAGTGTAGCTTGCTGGAGTCTTTGTTTTATGCAGCAGAAGTCCCGTGACTTCTTCTCACTACGCAGAACCTTTAAATCAGCAGTACTCAGAGCAGTTGGGATGCTGTTCATTATGGGTGAGACAGTTCTCACTATGAAAAAGAAAAGTCTCATTACTAGTGTAGCTCCACACTGGAACCTTGTTTAGAAATGCTGGATAGGTAAATTCAGAGCCCAGTGTCTTATTAACTTCGGCAACAGGGGAAGGACTACAGCTTTCCTTCCTCTGAGAATCAGCTTTATAATACAGAATAATCAAAACTTCTCCGAAGTAAGCAACAAATGAGATATGTAAGTCAAAGGTCATCCTAAATGCTCACATGATATGAAGAAATGCTTTGTGGGGATGAGAACGGTTAGGTTACAGAACCACTTCTGAAAGGAAGCAGGAGGAACACAGAGACTTGCAACGCTGAAAACTGGCAGGCTGTAAAACGTACTTCAACTGTAAATAGGTAAATGTAGATGCAATCCTGTAGTTATGAGGACGCATATTTTGTTGCCCACTTAGTGTTGTTCCTCTTTGACTTCACAGAACCATTTAGTCCAACCATTAACCTAGCTCTGCCAAATCCAAATGTTGTTGCCTAAGTTATTACTCTCTCTGATATTCATGACCTCAGGATTCATTCAGAAACTGGAAACAGGTCTCATCAAGCCAGAGGATGAGGATAAATTGATGGCAATATGAAGATAAGATTTTTTTCAAAGAAGTGGGTTAAGCTTGCTCCAGTCTCGTTTGACTGTTAGCAGATGGCACTGCACTCCCTTTCTTGGCAAATTCTTTTGTCAGGCTCTCTGAGCAAATGCATGTGGGGGCGGAAGTTATGATGCATTTCTAAAATAGAAAAATAACATATAACTCAAGTTTTATATATTTTAAGCTATCATGAGCAGCTGTGAAAACACTTATTTATTTTGACTATTTGCCTTTGCTTCAAAATTTGTAATTGGAATGAGAAATCACAGGGCGTTCCCTTTCTATTTCCTTTTTTAAGGATTTGCGCACAGGGCTTCTTTGCCCCGGTGGATTCCAGAGCTATAAGTAATGCAATAAAAGCCTGATCCAAATCTCACTGAAATTGGCAAATGGCTTTCCGTGGGCTTTCCGGGGCTTTCTGGTGGACCTCCTCTAGCTTTGGACCAAGCCAGGTGCTTTACTGCTTTCAAATCCATATGAAAAGCTTTGCTTATTTAGAGGGTCCTGCTAAGAAGCTGGGGCACGACTAACCTCAGTTTCAGGCTCTGACACGCCAGCAGAAGTTGCACATCTGCAACTTTGCACAGTTACAACTCTGTCTGGCATTTAAACGGTAGTAGAAATGACAGCCTGAGGGGGCCTACTGTCTGGTCTGAAATGGGCTAAAGGAAAGATATTGAGTTCCTGCACTGTGCTACTCAGAGCATGAACCAAAACAGTGTGTAAGGGAACTTGCAGTCCCACCCATCCAACTGGGAAGTTTTAGCAATTATAAGGTAGAGCCTTCTGACTTGGTTCTTGGATTTGGAGACATATGCTTCCTCCACGATCCCAGTGTGAACGCTTCTACATCTTGCTATTTTTGTGTTTTCCTTATATAGTCTACCATCTGTTTCACCCACTTCATTTAGCCACTGAATGAAAAAGTTGTTTTAAAATTCAAATAGGGACTGTTTTAATCCTGGCCAGGTATAACAGGAATAGTTCAAACAAAAGTAATTTGAGGGTTTGTTTAAATTTTGAAACTACCTTTGCAGAAGGTACAAGAGCCTGTAAATTCAGCTGATCAGAAGAAATTAGTTTCATAAAACCCAAGGAATCATAGATCGAAATGTAATTATGAGTGGTTCCATGTAACTGACTTCGTTATCTACAAATGAAAAATGGAAAGTTATTCTTCTTCTGTGGACCTACATAATCCTATACCTGAATGTGGCTGCTTTGAGAGTTACAGGTGTCACACTGATTTACTCTGTAAGACATTTACTTGTATTAAATGAGAACAACTTCTCAGAGAAATACATAGATTCAAAAACTTTCACAATCCCAGTGGTAAAAATTTAATGTACAAGAATTGCTAGGCTCTTAGGATTCAATTTTTGATGCTGCCACTTGGTGTTTCACAAATAAAAGTTTTTATTTGTTCTCCCATACCAATCCTATCAAATTCTTACAAAACGAATTCATCTAATACTTCATCTTCTCCACCTGTACATTTTTTTATAGCCAAGTGGACAAAATTCTGCATTTGTAATACTTAAATTTAACTTTATCAGAATTCATGAACTATATCCGTCTGATATTTTTTCTGATTTTTGTTTTTGTTTGGGTTTTTTTCCAAATAAAAATATGGTTAAACTTGTCATGACATAAATAAATTGAACAAGTTGCTTAATACCTGCATGTTCCATAATTACTGTCAGCACTCTTGTGAAAATTCTCTCTTGTTATCAAAGTTTCTTCAGTAATAGGAAACATTTTGATTTTTCAAACGTAATCCTTGAAAATAGTTTCTGTTGAAGCTCAAGCCTACTTTGCACATTTTTTTCATGTTCTTGAAATAGATGGTTTAGTGTTTTGAGATCAAGATTAAAAATAGCAGAACATATGAAGCCCGTGGGTTACTGTTGATAACACAGTTATGGATAATTCTGGCCAGTGGAGGATTGCCATAATGTTACCTTTTCCAAAATCTCAGTAAACATTTGCATATGACTAAGTTCTCTCATACTGTTATTCATCAGCGTCACTGAATACTATGAACTCCCTTTTTGAGAAGTATCTTGAGCAATTATTTTCAGTGCTTGTAAAACAATTCTCTTTTTATTCTCTTCACAATTTTCAATCATTTGTTATTTTTTATATTTTTGATCTTAAATGTTTTGTTTAGTCCAAACTGCTTCGTGTGTGAATTGCCATACGAATGCCCAGTTACTTTTTCATTTGAGTAAGATTCCACAAGTATCTCAGGTTTGGTTCACCATTTGTGAGGAAATATGTGGGGTTTGATGTAACAAAATAATTTCCAGACATTAAGTTCACAAGCATATTTGATTTCGTTGTTTGTGGAGCTTAGGTAGTCTTTTAATGCAGTGTGATAGGGATACTTAACTGCAATTGTCAATATTGCCTCAGAACTCTGTCATCTAAATGAAGAACTAAAACTTAGTTCTCTTTGCCCAGATTATCTCTCAGTGGATTTGTTATACCATACGTTATATCATTCTTTCTTAGCTGTATCCTGCTGCATATTTTGATGAATTTAATTATTTTAGACTATATTGTCAAGAATGACATAGCAGAAGACATTATAGTTTCTTTTATGCATTCCTTGTCAGATAGTAAAGTCAGGTTTAGTTTTCTTTGATGTGCATCAGATTAAAGTGGATTAGGATCTTTGGAAAGAATTACGAGTTAATTAATAAAATGAACTCACCCTTCTTCTAAAATACTGTAATATCACATTACTTCAGTCAAACGTGTTATGTCCTAGGCACCCTACTCAAGTAATAAGAATTCTTCCATTTTTGAAAACCAGTTTTTTTCCTGGCACCTTTCAAAATGGCATATAACAACAAGCATCCTAAAAAATGTTTTCTTTTTAATAATAGTTTGCTCTTTCATTCAATCACTACATGCTTGAGTATTTATCATCTTTGAAAACATCTCCTGGCACTTGGTTTTTCTTTCTTAACTTTAGGCTTCACCATTATGAAGCCAAACAACTTAAGAATCATGGGGTATGTATATGTTATGCCATTCTAGCAGAGTCTTCATTCCTTCTCTTCAAAAAGGTTGCATGTGGGAAAGCCTTGTATGGCTGTGTCATGAAATAAATCCTTTTATAATCAGAAGTGCTGCAGATACTGGTGTGTAATACTGGTGCCCACCCAAACCTCTTTCAGGGACAGTGGTGCTTGTGCTTGATTACAGCTGGCTTCGATGGCATCTGCAGAGAGAGAGAGTCTTTGGGTTATTTTAGCACTGAAGTGAGGTGTCTGAAAGAGATGTACAAAAGCTGCCCTGTCCTCTCAGGTTTATTTCAGTTCCATCTGCCTAGTTTTCTTTATAGTGCGCTTGGTTTTTGTTTTTCATTTAGTTTCTGGTGATGTTCTTTCCATCCTTTGAACACTTATCTCTATGCCACCTTAAATGTCATCCTAGGTCTACAGTCCTCTTGCCCAACCATTTTTACTTCTCTCAAAATAAACTTTTCAGGTCGTTTAAGCAAAAGACATTGCTAACAACCATTTTATTTTTAAGTGTTCATATTTACAGAACTTAATTCTTCAACTAAGTATAAAAAGATAAATCAGAATGCAAATAAATACAAATGGAGTGAATGACAGTTCCTGGAATTAAATATATAGTACTGAGCCTGCAAATAATTAGCCTACAAGTTTTTGGGTTGTTATATTGGTGTAATTCTAGCTAAATTCCCCTAGTTTAAATAGTGAATGATGTAAATCTAACTAATTAGCATCAGAAATTCCTCGGAGCTGATGTCAGCAGGGACTTTCAGTAATTTCAGAGGGGAGATATTTGTAAGCAGAGAAAATGTTTTTATTGTGTTTATTATTAGGATTAAGATAAATAGGCCTGTTATCCCAAAGCCTCTTTTAAAATGTAGTTGCACAGTATTAGGACAAAACTGAAAGGAAGTTCTGTGAGGTAACAGAAACTCCAAATGTATGCTTGTCCAAAGAGAAGTTTGACTGTTAATACCTAAAGCACAACTCCCTTGGACTGTTTTCTATGATGGCAGAAGAAGATTTTTCATTCTTACACCTTGCAATATACAGATGGCCTGTGTCAACACAATCACCTTTCTTGCTTAGCAGAGAAGAGAACAGATGATAGAAGTTAAATTAGAAACGTGAAAGTGCCAAGTAAGAAAGTGTGAGGGAGATATCTGTTCATTTCTCTCACCTCCAAGTCTGCAGCAGCCTCAGGCTACAAGATGTGGAGGCCTGTGGTCTGCAGAATCACTGGGGGGTGGCTGTTGGAGTGGCTGGAGGCTACGAAAAGGCAAGCTGGAAGCGGCTGACTTTAAACAGTCCTCTGTATGTCAAACAGGAAAAAGAGGATATTCTTCAAAAGTGCAGTTATAGAACAGGGGGAAAAAAGGGCAATAATACACAGCACAGAACTGTATAGCTAGGAAGTAATAGAAAAGTATTTTCTTCAGCAATGCAGGAATTTGTCACTAAGAAAGACCTGACTAAAGAAAAAGAGCTGTGTTATTAAGCGCTGTATGTAATTAGCAGCAAGCATGTGACCAGTATAAGCAATAGCTGTGTTATAGCCTTGAAATACACCATTTTGTTTCCATGATGAAGAAACGTTTCCATTGGATATACTCTCTCCAACAAGTGCTCCCCTGGAGTGTTACTCTCTGTTGTGAATGCTCAAGGAGTTA
The DNA here is from genome assembly GCA_035584735.1 of Pseudotriccus pelzelni. Taxonomy (NCBI): domain Eukaryota; kingdom Metazoa; phylum Chordata; class Aves; order Passeriformes; family Tyrannidae; genus Pseudotriccus; species Pseudotriccus pelzelni. The sequence continues at coordinate 43,388,221 of JAWMRA010000001.1, read as the reverse complement.
ATTGCAGAGGAGCAGACAGATGGAATAGAGGAGATGCTCTTTGAGAGAAATAAAAAGACCTTAGTTTCTTCTAGTGAACTGAAGTTAGAAAGTTGCTTTCCATAATTTAACTGGAGGTATCTGAAAGGACAGGAGGACATGACCTGATTTTGCCTTGAAAATTCTCAGTCACAGAGATAAAATTATGAGACTCCTTTAGGCAATAATTCCATTTTGCAGTAGCAACAGAGTAGATGCCACAGAAGATCAGGCAAAGATGGGCACCAGGAGACCTCAGGGGAAGTGCTGGGGTTCTGTAGTGGGTCAGGGGAGGTGGGACGAGGGCTGGCTACTTCTTGTGGGGCTGTGGGAGGTAGGGCTAAAAAAGTTTTAGGGAAACTTTCAGTCAGATAATAGGCCAGTGTCTCTCTAGGGTTTTAAGTTACGTGACTGGGAGGCCTGACCATAGCGTGATGGGGAATTTTGAATCTGGATAAGGTGATGGAAGACATTGATTCCTATATGATGGGAAAGGCTCTGTATGTGGATGGGGAGTTATTTGCTGTTTTCCTCCCGTGCTCTTCAGGAGAGAGGAAAACCTTAGCCCACCTTACCAGGGTTTAACAGACCCTCTCCTACCTCTTCAGTTGCCAACCTACTCCTTATCCTGCTACTAGAAAATGTTTAAGCGGGAAATGAGAAGAATATTTTTTGCCATAATGGAAAGAAGACTGGAACAAGAACAGTGGAGCCAAAATACCTAGCAAATTTAAAGCTGAAACTAATTCACTTCATGAAGGTTTTTATGGAACACTTACTGCAGAGCAAGGCAGACCCAGTGACCCTGGACATCCTTTCCAGTCGTGCACTCCTATGGAAAAAATACTCTTAAATTTTGTCTTCTGTTGCCTTAAAGAAATGTTTTATGCTCAAAGAAACAAGACAATGAAAGCACTGCTAATGTCTTTAAGCATCAGTGGTTTCTACAGAAAAATCACTAGGCTTGGACAGCCAAAGGGGTGCCCTGGAAATTAAAACGCTTTTATGAGGATATCTGACCCACTCTGTGACATTCTCTCCTCTCTTGCTTTACTACAGATCTGACTTACAGCATACTGGACTCTTTCTCTGTAAGTTTAAGCAGGAATAGAGGAGCAAAACTGAATAAAGTGATGCTATCTTGAGCTACGTTTTCTATTCATATTGTAGCAAAGAATTGAAGGGCCAGCCTTCACCAAATCACTTCAAAATATCACAAGGATTTAATTCCCTTTAAGATGAAGAAATACTGGAAAAAAAATCCTTTAAATTCTAAGCTCTGTAATTTTCATTGCACAAAAACTATGAAGTGTTGCGAATTCAGTATTATTTTGTAAAATGAAGGTAAATATTAACAGCATGAAACTGAACAGCAACTATCAGTCAAGTCTGTCATCTTTATCTGCATCATTAAAGAAAATGCTTTTTGTCAGAAAGAAGGCTTTGGCTGAGTGGTCATGATTAAAGCTTTTGACATCTATTCTAATGATAGATACCCTGAATTTTCAAGAGACGGCTTTTCTGTCAGACATAATTCTTCCAGAAACAACAAATATGCTTTGAGTTTATATTGTTGAGAGAGGTCAGCTATGATGTGAACTAGCAAACTCTGCTAGTGCTGGACTTGACTTCTCTCTGTCATGCCAAAAATAGAGGCTTATCATCTGCAGCCTTCTGAACGGACTCTTACAGGCTTTCATGGTTTTTTCTTAAGAAGGTCTTCTCCCATTTCCTAGCAAGATCTCCCACTCCATTTAAAGTACCTGCCCAAGTGTAGATTAAACGTCTTTTAAGAAAGAAGAGGAAAAGCTGTGATGGGTGTTGAAGCATTCAGTGCTTCCTAAGCCAGAAAGCTTTCCACAAGGCAATTGGTGTTGGCAAGGAGTGCAGCCTCCACCCCAAAGCTATTCCTTGCACAATTAAACAAGCTATTGGACTGTTTTCCAGGCAGCATATAAGGTTTCACTTGGAAAGAGAAAATCAAGGTCAATCCATCAATACCATTAACAATCAATCGTAGATTTTGCAGAAGGGAGATGGGCTGGGTGGTTACAGTGAAGCACCCCAACCCACAAACTTTGCACTGCTGAGGTCAACAGAACTGTTTTATTTTGCCTTTTTTTTTTTTTTTTTTTTTTAAAATGAAGAGAGAGGATAAAGGTCGTGCAGAAACGCCAGCCCTTCCTTCTTGTTTATGAATGCAATCAATAGATCTGCTTTAAATTAAGGAACCAGTCCTTCCTTTCTGCTGTCAAGGATTAATGTCAGCCTTAATGAGGCCAGCTTCTCTTTGGAAGAGAAAGTGTCTCCCAGATAAACCACTGAGATGTGGATCAAACCAGTGATACTTTGAACTCCAGTGACATTCTTTACCTTTCTTCTTTTGAACACTGGGAAAAAACAATCTCATTATTTGTTACACATCAAGGCACCCATATTCAGGTGCAAATAAAGATGTTGTATGGCCGGTATGGGACTGGTTTTCAAAAGGGTGAAGCATCCATAGCAGAAATTCAGGTCAATCTGAAACAGTGGTACTAAACACCTCTGAAGAAACCAAGGCCAAGTTATTTTCAGCTAAGTGTCTCTCTACATGAATGAAATTCATCAAAAGCAATGTTTAGCCCCTGATTTTCCCATTAACACATTGAACCTAATAAAGTATTTGAAATGCCAGAAGCAATTTAGTTCATCTAACATTGTAATGGTTCTTTCTCCCAGTCTTCTTTATTTTCTCTCTGTTTCTCGTAGGTGGAATTTTTAATCATTCCTCATGAGAAAAACTTAAGCGTGAGGGCAGTGACATGAAGGTATTTTTGCTTCCAAGGTGTCTTGGTAATATTAGCAAGGGGTGTATTGTGTAGTTGTTACAGCATACAGGACAGCACAGCATGTGCATACCCTCACGTGACCATTGCCACCCGTGCAAAGGATTTTTCTGCTAAACAGTCTGGATTAAATTTATATTGCCTAGCTAAAAATTGCAGTGTACAACACAAGGGACATCCAGCATCACGAAGTGATACATGAAGATTAGCCTTTAAAAGAAAAAAGCCAACCGCCTTCCGTTTTCTTACATTGCAAGGGGCACAGCAAGACAATGAAGGTGGGTGAACAGCTTGTACTGCTGTATGACAGGGCCCACTGTGGGTAGACAGTAAGAGCAAAAAGATACTTGTTTGTTTGCATTGCTGCAGAAGTGCTGAAATACAGTCATGAAAACATTCTTTACTTTTCTGGATGACAAAGGCTTTGCAAAGATTTTCCTATTATGCGACACCAGATCTTCTCATAAACCTCACTTTCAATCTGTGCTCTTTGCCGTGGTCCATGTGACAGAAGCCACAGATGCAGGTCAGGAATGTGTACTGAGTTTTCATACTTTGGCAGCTCATCCGCACTTGAACCCTGGAATGGCTATCTTGGTTAAAAGTCTTGGTGCAGACCCAACTTGCAGTACTGCCGAACAAGTCATTCAGTGCTGGCATGGACCTGCTGACCTGAGAGAATGGCATCAGCACAGGTGCACCAGTGGAAAATGTGCCCCTGGACAAGAGGTGGGTTACAGACACGAATGACCTCCATTTGAGGAGCTGCCAGCCTTCAAACAATGAGACATCTGCAGCGTGTGATTCCTGCACATTGCACATTAATACCCCATCAGACAGCATTAACCTCTTTCATCTTAATGAATGTGGGTATCTGTGGTTATCATGAAGCAACTGCATGGCACAGTCTGTGTGAAGTGTGTCCCCTCCCACTGCCTGCTAAACTGTACCCCCATCTCAGCTGGCAGCCTTCCATGCGCTGGGTGTCCTGCTTTTGGGAGCCACTGCTGCTCTCACATAATTCTGTGTAGGCATCTTTATCTGGCACAGTGTGCTGTGAAGCTCATTATGCATTAACTTGCACCATGCTCCCTCAATCAGCAGTGCTTGAGATAAAGAAACATATGGGCCTTTATCGCTGTCATTACTGTAATGATGATTACCCAGGGAAAAAGGGAAGATAGTTGAGAGCAAAATCTAAATGACAAGATTCTTATATTAACATGCCATTTTAATCAAGTAATCTTGTTTAAGTAATTGCATTATGATTATTCAGAGGGTATTAATTTTAAGATCTAGAAATCTAAATGTATATAAGGCCAAAGCCCTGTAGCATCTGTGTTATTACTGCAAGTCATATATCATTGTCTGGACTAGATATGGGAAGTCTTTTTCCAGAACATTTGCTTTGCAGTGAAAGTGAGTATCTTTACCATGTATAAATAAATTAAATCAACCCCTTCTAAATGAAGAATTTTCTTTTCTTCTATTGAGATTTTAAAGACAGGTGAATTTAAATGTCTGTGGTAAATTTCTCTAATTTATTCTGTGTTAAGAGGAAGACAGGAACAATGTCCATATGAATGGGCAGCAGTTAATGATATCCAATATTTTGCCAAATATACTGATATCTATGTAAATCATAAAAATTAGCTAAGGAATTTTCCTTTTATGCATAAATTATATGTAACATTGCACAATAGCTGAATTAATCTAATTTGGTGTTGCTCTGCTGTTTTTGAAATACCTATTTACTAGCAGTTTGTCATGTGTTTCCAATGACAGTCATAGTAAATTTAGACTGTTTTGTTCTGTTACTATCTCATCTAATTTGTTTAAGCATATGGCAAAAACAGAACCCACAGATAGCAGTAGACTCAAGGCACAGTTCTGGGTTCACAGCTGCTTGATTAATTTCACTTACTGCTGCAAAAATACATGTATGGTTCATTTGCCTTTATTAGTTTATGTTAGATGGATTATGTGAAAAGTTATTTCCCTTTAATTTTTCTCTGCTTCATCAGGAACCCTGTTTGAAGGATGTCCTGACAGCTTGATCTGCTGAGAGCAGCGCTCATTCCCAGTGAAATACCTTTCAAGAAGTGTTTGGTAATGATACAAGGTCAGACCATGGATTTGGAGATCCTGCTAAACTTAAATGAACCTTTTCCTTCACTTTTATGCGGGGGCTGCTTCCTAGCTGTTGTCTTTCTGACTGTGATCCTCTGTAGTGCCTGCCTCCAAGGCTGTATCTATTTCCTCTTTAGTGTCCAGGTCTTTGCCGTTCTTTTTCACTTCTCTCAGAATCTGCTATTTCCCCCTGTAGCTGGATATTTACTTCTGTAAAGCCTTTTGGACACAATTTACATATGAAATGTTAGACAATAAAAAGACCATATTACATGAAGTTTGGACTTACTCTGCATCCACAGCTGCTAGTAATAGAAAATCTGAAACATTATCAAGTTGATTGTGATACTGCTTGAATAAAGAGCTGTGATTTCATCTAGAGTCTCCATTTTTTTTCTTAATGGAAAGCTCTAACATGTCTTTCTCTGCAATTTCATTAAAAAAGCACATACTTCAGTTTTGTTTGGCAGGAAACAATGGGCACTAACAGCCCAGTGACCAGCATTTGGCAAGTACGCTGTCCAGAACACGTATTTGCTGGGTCAACAAGTTATATGAAGTTGGGAAACTGCTGATTTGATGGTGCAAAGACTATGAATGTCTTCTCATGTAGAAAGCATGCAGTCCCTTTCTCATAAACCCTACAGGTAGAGTATGTGTCATTCTTTAATGCTGCTATGGGGAAAATTGCAAAATGGAAAAAATACTAATAAGCTTTTCCAGACGGCAGTATAAAAACATTATTGCTTCTGCTACCATGTCTGCTATTTATTATATCTCCTGTTACCCAAGCATGGCTTAACTCTATCCTAGGTTTCCCTCAGTTCAGTTCTGTTAGAAATGCCTAGGATAGAAATATGGATAATTTCTTCTGCTGAAGGTAGCTTAATTTCCATACTTTTTTATTTTGAGACAAGTTATCTGGTTCTGAGATTTGCAACTTTTTTTTTTATTTTTTTAAATTTGGTTCTGATTCCTGTATTTGCAACTCCTTTAGTTTTGACATCCATTAGGGAAGGCCACAAAACTTCAATACGTGGAAATACTTTTAAAGTCGTGGTTTAGCTGAACTGTTAGGTTCAAGTCTTTTGTTGTTGTAACAAGAGGTGATGCCATTGTGTGCATGCCATGAGCCAACACATACACAGTTTCTTAACAGGACATACACACAGGACAGTTTCTTAATGCTCAGGAGTAAGTCAGGGACTGTAAGGAAAAAGGCACTTTCCCTGGGCAGTCACGTTGAAAGCCATTGCAGAAGAAGGACAGGTGCCCAGTGAGGGGTTCAAGAGGAAGCAGAGTTCCCCAGGCAGTCTGCAGGCTTGATCCAGCCTGCAGGAGGGATCATCTGTATCTTCAGAAGCCTGCAGTCTGCTGCCAACTTTCCCGGTAGCCCGTCAGTAACATCTTCTCTAATACCTGGAAGTATATTCACTACATGATGTGCCCTGCTGCAGGGTAGGGGCTCCATGTAAAGGACCATGCGAACATATTACAGCTATCTATAGTGGCCTAACCAGGCTAATGGTTGCTCCCATAACAAGGTGCTTACCTGGACCAGTACTATCCAGAGAAGGGGCATCAGTTTGCTGGAAAATATAGGAATCAAATGAATTGGAGAAGTCAGAGAAATCCTATAGAGGCATTTTTGATTCACACCAAGTAATTAAGCTTGAATTGCTGTGGGTTTTTTTCTAGAGCCATGTTATTACTAAAGAACGATTTACTTGACAAATGTTGGAATGGGAACAGCCAAGCAAGCACTAAATATATGGTAACTGAGTATCGTTTCAGAAGTCAAGGTTAAAATCAGAGCTGCCGTTTTGCCAAGCAAGAGACTTATAAGGTGAGCAGCCTTAGAGAGAGAGACTAGATACAACTTTCCATTGTGGACTCTTCCTCTAGAAAAAGTGCTGGGAAGGCTGAGAAGTCAGAGACTAGTGCCATGTAGCTCCCAGGAGGGATGAAGTTGTTGCTCACACTGCACAGAATGAGCTAAAGCATGCTGGATGAAATGAATAGGATCACTAAGGAAGGATTTTGGGATATAAAAAAGGCATTTGCCTGTAGATGTTAATATCCTGTAATCTGCAAGGTCCATCATTGACCCACCAGTTTTAGAAGATCTCTGTTACACAATAGTAGAAACAATATCTTGAGCAAAGTTTGTAAATTTTTCTCCCCTCCGGTATTAGCAAATACATGTCATTAAAAAAAACTGCTTGGAATCCTCTTCTCCAGATTTATGGGGATTTGATTTTGTGCTGATGTTGTATGCATCTGGCATAAATAATTTTGAATTGAGTCATTACTGAGTCTGAGAGCCGGCTCATTGGCATGTTGCTGGTTTGCATGCTCTTAAACTTAATGGATTGTTGGGTCGGATTTTGAGAGAGTTTCTGGGAGAACGGCTTCTAGGAAATCTAGTCCTTGATCTGTCCTAGGGCAGATGGATGTCTGTAATTTCTAGCAACCCTTTTCCCTTAATGGCTTGAAGTCTGTGTGCTCCTAGGCCAGAGAATTGCCTCCTATTGTCTCCTGTGTGCAGCAGTGCCATAATCCCCTGAGATAGCAATCAGATGGTGTAGTAATGGCATGTCTAATAGAGAGGGGTGAGATACTGATATCTAGAAATCTATTAATTAAAGGGTTAAGCATGAAAAGAAAGATAGCTTTATTTGATGAGGAAGAAGGAAATTAATCTGTGAACGGTGTGTGGCATTTGTGTCCATGAGCATAAAAGAAGCTGGAAGCAACTGATGACCCACTGCTGCTTCCTACTTCAGCTGAAATGGTAAAAAGCTTTAAATAGACATTGTTAATATTGAAGATGAAAATGACCCCCTTTATCCTACTTCTCAGCTGAAATACCTGCGTTAGAAAAGGAGCTAAGTGAAGCTGTCTCTGTCTGTGAAGTCCAGACAAATTTGTCATGCACCCCTCGAAGATGCAGATTACAAATTATTTTGGATTGGGACCTGATGATGTTGGGTAGACTTTGCCATTTTCTTGATTTGTTTATATAGAAAAAATAAGCCTATTTAAATAGTTTTTCCTTCCCACACTATGCAACCTGGCTTGACTAAAATGCTGAACGACTTTTTCTTAACCTGTATATAGACTGTCATAAACCCCTGACATTTTTAAGAAAGAAAAAAAAGTCACCTTGAGAGTCTGTTTAGCTTATCTTTCTTTCCTCAGACAGGATTAATTTGTGCCTATATAATTCATGGTTCCTAATTATTCAACATTTTCTTGAAAGCTCTGATTGTAGAGGCTCCACAGTCTTCTCATCTGTCCTCTTCCAGTGCTTCACTATGCCCACAAGAATAGAGTTTCTTCCAGTCTACTCTTTTCTAGTTTTCCAGTGATGACTATTTCTTCATGTACAGTGCCCAAACCTGGACATGGTGCTCCAATCAAAGTTACACCAAAACTCTTTATATATCACAAGTTACAGTTCACAGAATCACGCAGAATCATTTAGGTTTGAAAAGATCTCCAAGAGTCAAACCTTTGAACCCCATGTCAACTGGACCACATCATGTAATGATGGTGACTGCAACATCTCCCTGGTCAGCCAATGTCCACTGTTTGGAAAAAACTACGCGTTTATATCCTTTCTTTGTATTTCAGATTAAAAAGAACATTTCATCCTTCTGTAAGTTAGTAACTCAAACACCGGAGTTATATTTAGCTGATTCTGAGAATGTTCAGCACATTATGCCTCCAACTGGCTGACCTCAAGGGATATTTTCAAAGCTGTGGAGTTCTGATAATGGCATCGTGGCAGGTGGGTTCAAAAATCATTCTTGAGCTGAAGATTAAGAAATCCTTGTGAGGGGAAGGATTTGAATCCAAATAACTCTTTTAGTCTGGCCTGGGTTCTCAAAGCCAACTCTTCCTCTGTGGAAGCAATCTGATGACATAATAGAAATAAGATCCCCATTCATTTGATTGCAAAGCCTATGAGTAACACTAAAGAGAATATGGAAGGAACACACTGAACTGCCGGTCCAAACTGCTCTGTATTTTCGTGGGATGCTTCTGTAAATGTCAGTGAAAGTGATGATTCCAGATTTCTGTTGTTACAAAAGTTTCCTTCCTTCTCTGTGATAATCAGAACTCCTGTGGTCCCTAAACAGATTAGCTACTTTGCAACAACATACATACCCAGAGCTTCACCTGTGTTCCTGATGGCGTTGCGGGACACTGGGAGTTGGGACAGAATTTACAAAGAAGACGTGAAGGAGTCTGGGTCATGTTACATGGGTCTTTATGGGAAATTTACTTATTGGCACTCTTCAAAAAATGCTATGGATGGGGAGAAACTTTCATGTTGAGGCAGGTCACAGACAAATGATCAGTTTCTGCTTCATTTTGCCAGGTACAATTTCATTAAGCATCAAAGAAGAAGCATTGCCTACAAAATAGAATGCATTTTGGCCCAATATTTGTAGTTAGGAAAATATTAAGAGGAAACGCAAGAGACTGGGCTGTGGTACACCCTGCCCTGTGGTGTACATGTGTACAAGGCTGTCCGACCACACCTCCCCCAGCACTGAGGTGGGAGGCTAAAAAGTCCTTGTCCCACTTTGAGAGTGTGGGGTGCTCTATGGAGGATTTAATGGCCTTTGGCTTTGCCAGCAGTGCTTCATCACCTTGGAAGGCAGAGAGTGGAGATGGTCTTCAGGTGGATCAGACTGTTCTAGCTTCTGCACTTCTTAAACTGGAGACCGTGTCTCGCCCAGCACGTTGGTTTTCTCAGACTGATCTGCTTGACAGTGTCATGACTCCTTATGACACACCAGTGTGATATTAATAGCAGGAAAAGGTAGGTGAGGTCAAAGATGAAGAGGAAGGAATACAAGCATCCTCTTCTGTCTGGTCCCTTGCAATGAGTGCGAACTAATACAATGCTGTGAACCTGGCTGGGTTCATCTGCTGTGCCTTCACAAGAAGTTGCTTGTGCTGTTTCTGCCAGTGAGCTGAAGTATTTGTTCTGGTAAAAGCTTTTATAAAAAATTGTAATTAGAATACATAAAACATCTCCATGTGTTGTTCCCAGAGGAATGAATTTAAGGATTATTCTGTAACTGTGTTAGAGTCGAGTACTTTGGTTGAAGTGGTGTATTCAGTTCTTCAAACAGAGTCATTCTGAGCAGAGCTTTGTTTGGAGGAAGGTTGGTGTTCTGCCATGGTCTTGAGTACAGGGAGGCTCAGTCACAAGCATAAAAAGATTTACCTGTTCCTATAATAATTCTTCTTTGTTTAGCTGGTAAGGTCATTGCAGATGGATGACACTGCTATGTCCCTTCATAGAAAGAAACACTTCTGAGATGGGGTAACAAGAATAAGACAAAAGGTGAAAATAATAGGAAATAAAAGTAATTGTAAGGAGTAACTCATGATACAAACTTTTATCGAGGTTTAATTTCCCACTGACATGAAACCAGTTATGTCCTTTGATTTCTGTTATATTTATGTCCTGAAGCAGAAAAACTGAAATTAAGAATTTTGGAAAGCTCAGAAACTGGAAAACAAGCTGCTTTTGACTTGCTTTTCCCCTGTGGCCTTAAAAGTCACAAACACCAAGTGTGTTTGTTTCTTTTTTGATGTGATTAATGGCTTATTCTTTCAGTGTGCTCCATACACTGGTCAAGAATTGGCAAGTGATAAAATACTATTCAGTAGCTTATCAGAGCCACTGCCAAAACATGTGATTGGCAGCCCTTGAGATAAGTAACTTAGTGTCTGTCCCTGCCTCGCAGGGAGGACTTCAGCATTTCTTCCCCATCAGCTTTGACTTTTCAGAATAAGCTGCTGGCATGGTTCTTGCTGAGTCCTCGCTCTGCAGGATGATCTCTGCCTCTTTCCAGGCACTTCATTAGAATTATCTGAGACAGGGAAACCGACAGAGCACTGGCTGTCACTGCTACTGCCCTGCTGGCTTTGCTAGATGCTGATCTGTACCATGGCAACAGTAATGTTGTCTCTGTTGCTTTCAACCTTTTCATATTCTTGCTGTGCTTTCTTTTGATTTTCTGACACAAGCTGTCACTTAGTAATAATAAAGTTGTCAATGGTATCAACAACTTATCTTTTAATATGGGATCAAGAAGACTGACAAGAGCAAAGGGGATGCCAGATTTCCAGTGGCAGGTTAATTTATTCGAAGTACTCCCAAAATTATTTCTGTTACTGTTATATGCAGACGATCCCCAGCAAGGCCAGGGCCTGCAAGATGGGGTGTAGGCTACAGAAGGATTCAGTGTGCAGGAATTCTGTTAAGTAAATAATTTAGCTACAAGCCAAGCTAATAACTAAAAGCTGTTTGCTAAATATCCTGAGGCAGAGCCTGTAGGAATAAGCTGGAATTGCTATTTATTTGAATAGGCTATGATTCAAATTTTCAAGTCCTTGTCCATATTCCTAGGTGGTCTCAGCAAATAGATAAGCTGTTTCAGAGGAGCACAGCACAGCAGCAAGCTTTCCTGGGAAGAATCATCTCCAGAGGATGCTGGGTGCAGCTTTGTGCTGAAGCACATGACACTGCTTGTTTTAAGGAGTATTTTTCCATTCTTCTAGAAGGAGATCTGTTGGTAAGCACCACCCAGGAAACAGTACAGTGGAGAGAATTAATGGGCTTCAGTACCTTAGAAGTGTAACTGTAATCTTTGTTGCGGTTTTTTTTTTTTTTTTAATTGCATATTTATTTTAAAGTTGTTACCAACTCTGAGTCTGTCTTTTGTGTTCAACAAACACATATAGCATCTAGTTTATAGAGGGGAGAAGACATTGCTTTCCAAAAAGGAGGCATCTTTAGATATCTCCAAAATGAGGCATTGAAGTCCACTAGCCACTTAAAATATCTAGAAAAGCATGCTTATGGGATGCTACACCATTTGAAAAAAATATTTTATATATCACTTAAAAACTAACAGGAGATTTTTCCTGGTACTGGATTGCAGTCACCAGAAAAATAAAGTAGTTATCTGTAATTTGTGGAGGAAGACCTGAGTAGCCCTCACTGATATTTCAACATCCCTTTGCCCAGTTTTCTTTGTTGCCAAGGAGGGCAAGCACAGTAGAGACCAACATTTTTCAAGTGAAAGGCAAAACATAGACTACATTTTGAAATACAGTAAATGTTGTTAATTTCTGTAAAATTTTTAGAGCCAAAAGGGTAGAAATGATCAAGAATAATATGGAAGATTAAGCCATCCACAAGCAAATTGGATGAGTTAAAAAAAAGTTAGTAATCTTTATGCTTCAATGCATAGACCAGTGACAGGACATAGAAAGACTATTTCATCATTCTCTCTGAAGCATCAAGTAGGTAATTAAATTGGACTGATTTTTTCCACTGTGTCAATCTCTGTGTTCATGTGACAGATAAAGACTGTGCATAGCAAATCATGCATTTAAAAATCGACTTCATGATCTAAACCAAATGATTTTTACCTTTTAGTCTCTTCTACCCTCTCATGACTCTCCTAATAGAGGCATTCTTAACCATGTCAAGCACTTCCCAGGATTTTCCCCACGACCTGGTCCTTCCGAGATACGTTTCGGTGTCTTGGCTCAGGTCAGCTGCAGGCTGCGCCATGTCTCAGGAACGCAGCTGGAGATCAAGTGCTGTGGCAGCGCTGGGGAGTCTGGCTTCAGCTCTGCTCATCCCGACATCCTGACCTTCCTCTACGCTGTATCATACCAGGCAGAATGACCGCTTGTTTCTGGTTCCTCCTGGTGCCTTTTGACATTCAGAGGGCCACGGGTGGGGTATGCAGCAGCAGAGCTCAGGCTGTGCTGTCTGGCCCTGTACATTTCTCTGTATGCTTTTCCCATCTACCTACCAGACGGTTACATGTCCTAGCTCTTACCCTACCAAATCCCAATTGACATTGGTTTACATGCCTACTGGCATGGACAGGATTATTTTTGTTCAGTGTGCGACAATGAACAATTCTGCCTTTGATTACATTGTTTTTTGAGGATATTCACAGGTAACTTCTCTTTTCCCTTCAGGCTGAAAGCTGAGTTAAAACATTAGTACAAGGAGAAGGTGCATATCCATACCCTGGTCTCCTTTTCTACCAGAAACACTCAAGCAGGTAATGCACCTTCTCCTGGCAACCTGACATCAGTTTACTACTCTGAGCATATTTATTAGAACACCAGCATTCCCCCTGGTGTGACAAAGCATTTTTTTTCATAAATCCTGTAACTTGTGACTTGTCATGACACTGTGTTGCAAGCTGACAGCTTCTTCTCTACACCCTTTCTTCTTCCATTGTCAAAAACTCATCATGTGCAATCCACAGGACCATATAAATGATTTTTCCATGAAATAGAGGGTTACAGAATATTTAAAAGAAAACACCAAACCCCCAAAGCTCAGTTTTTCAAAGATGGTCCAGAGCTGTGACATTTGCCTGGTACTTTTGAAAAGTGTGTGCATCACAACTAAGGGAACGTGACTAGACAAGTGCTTTACTATTAACAGTATTTTTTGCTTTTTGTTTAGCTTTTATTTTGGGTTAAGAACTGACAGATGGCAGTACCTGAGGAAGAACAAGTCCTTTGAACAAACATGAAGAAGATCACTGAAGTCCCATAGTCAAATAATCATGGAAGACAGTAATATTGGTTAGTTAAATAAGGTGTTAATGGGTTTAAACTGGTAGATATTTCCAAATTTACATGAGTACTTGTGTTGTTCAGAGCACACATGTTAAAATCTACTATATCAGCAAGAATGCCCAAGGCTACAATATTACAGACAGGAATTTATCAATAAGTTTTGGTGACCTTTATGGGGTTTTCTGGTGATGTGCAGAGATGATGGCAGAACAAGTCTTTCAGAAGAGATGAAGAGTAGCACATGGAGGTGGGGCTTCTGGAAATTGATATGTGATTTGTTTCTTCAAGATCAGCGTTTCATGCCATATATGAGCAAAGTGCGATTGAAAAAGAGTAATCTGTAATTACAGTAACTTATTACACTTAAGTGAAAAATTATGCTTTATTTAACTGCTTCTATGAAGTTTATACTGCATTCATTCAAGGTAATTTTCCTATCATCTCCTCAATCCAGGAAAACATCTCTCCAAAATAGAAGGATAGTTAATCTGAAAGAGAAGTGATCAAAGCATTCCTTTTAATTGCTTTAAATGGCTATGAGAAAACAATGAGGCTGTTCCTCCTCTGCCTTATTCTTTTAATCTGTCATTTTAAGGATTTTTGTACACTGTTTTCCAGATGATATTAGCCTGAAAGTTCGGTTCATAATTATATTAATATCTGGCAATCATGAGGAGACCTCTGTATTGTATACATACTGTTGAGTTCATCTCTTCAGTCATGTAGCCACCTGAAAGATATAATACGGTTTAAGCTAGTCATCAAGGCTTTCTCATTCTCTGTTCTGGAGAGAGGTAGACACCTCCAAGGAATGAACCATCCCATTGTAAGACAGGTCTTTGATTTTACTTGATCTCATTTTTCCTTTAGTTTTGCACAAAAGGTAATGGCAGATGTGTCAGGTTGGTTGGTTCAGGAGGGCTCCTACCTCAAAATGCAGGAGGCACCATTAGGGTCATGGACCCCAGTTTCCTGGGGTATCTGTGAATCAGAATCTGCCTTTGGAGTAAGACAGATGAACTGTGGCAAACATAAACAGATTTCTAGCTTGTTTCCATTGGAACAGAACTGAAATCTAGCCCTCCTTGTGGGTGTTTTCAGTGCAACACCCTGACAAAATCTGAAGAAATTGTTCCACTGGGACTTTTTTAATGTGTAGCTTCTGAGGCATGAATAGATTTGAATTCAGGAGATTTGTATTCAGCTTTCAGTTTTGTGGCTATGTGACTGGATGAGTAACACTGCCTTTGAGTTTTATTGATCCTTCCATTCCTTATCTGTTGCCCTCTCTCTGCTGACCTCCTCCACTGTACTTGCATGAGATACCATCACAGTAAAAACAATAATAATATACATTTATTAAGCCAGTCTGCTTCTACATTGTATCATTTGTTATGCAGGCTGATAAATACTTCTCCATTTCACACTTAATGAGGCATTAATTTAAAATAAGCTTCAGTGTGATTCAATACAGTATTTCTTCATTAAAGAAAAGCTATCCGTTTTGTCTGATCAGCATTAATGATGTCTGAGTACTTAATCTAGACTTGCTTTTCCTACCGCATCACGTACATTTGCATGAACAGCATTAGAATACCTAGAGATCATTATGCATCCTCTATAATTTGAAATGATAGCCAAACTCTAAAGTACAGTAGGCGCTGGTGAAGTAAGTGGAGCTATGTTTATCTATTAGCAGCAGACAAAGAACTGACTTGGTGGCCAGCTGGCTGGAAAGCAACTTGTCAGGCAACCCAACTGGACATGGACCTGAGCAACCTGCTGTAGGTGACCCCGCTCTGAACGTGGGCTCGGACGAGGTGGCCTGCAGACATCCCTTCCAAACTCACCTGTTCTGTGAGTCTGTGGTTCTTAGGAACTCATACACTATAAATACAGCTGAAAAATGTTGTGAAAGCATTATTATATGGTTATTATGTTCACCTCTGGATGTTTTATCTAAACCTAGGCATAAGAATCCTAAAGTAACACTGGTTTTAGTTCAGTGACAGCCATAAGCAAATAGTTTACAGGAGTTTTTATTTTGAGGTTTTTCTCCAGGCTAAAACTCAATAACAACCTAAAATGGACATGCAGAAGAAATGAAATCTAATTATTTATTTGTAGTTAATATGGCCTGTTCCCATTAAGCCTGTGAAGCAAATAAAACTCAAGTGGAGATGGAATTCCCCTACTACAGTAGAAGACATGAAACATAACCAGCTATAAGAGCTGATGCCACTGTTAGCACAGTGCCTTGGAGATAATAATTGCTATTAATTCTTTTTCTCATATTTCACTTGCCTTGTACATGATTACTTCACTAAAATAAGCTAATTCTGTCTTCTCACATGTGGGTCTCACTGCTTTCTCCCATGACTTCACACTGGAATAATTTCACTGCTGATACGAATTCACACAGAAAAAAGGAAAGATAGATCCTTTTCTGAATGTCAGGCAATAGTCACGATACTGTTCTTTCCTTTATCTTTAAGAGAGATTTAATTTTTCTTCAGGAGTCACAAACCTCTGCTTTGTTCCATATGTGCAGCTCTCACTGCGATGACAGGGCTTTCAGCCACATAAAATGTAGTCTGAGGTGTGTTCTGCCATCAGGATATTACTTGTCTTTTCGTTTTCACAGCAACGTGCTGCCTGTTGCAAGATGAAATGCATTTGACAATTTTTTTGAATGAAGCAAGGATATATTTTGAATTCTGCTTAGCACTGGACTTTCTTATATCCCACTTAGGGGCTCAAATAAAATAAAGAACAAATGGGTTTTGCATAGCTTTGGACACAAGGTTACCTTTCATGTGGTCTGATTGTCCGTCAACTCAGCTTTGTCCCTGATGTCTCCTGTATTCAAACAGAAATGATTTCTTTTCATGCCCTGATGAGAATCCTCCCTGTTAATATTATTATCTGTCTCATACGTGCGAATGTGCCTTTTTAGCACTGATTTTGTTTGTGCTCCTTTAATGCTCTACTTGTGTAAAAATGCATGTATTTATCTGCATGTATATTTTAAAACTTCAAAATTGCAAGACAGACCCATAGTTCTGTTGGAAATTAAAGAAAGATACAGATAACATTCACAGAATCATAGAATGATGGGATGATTTGTGTTGGAAGGAATCTTAAAGACCACATAGTTCCAACCCCACTGCTGTGGGCGGGGACACCTTCCACTAGACCAGGTTGCTCAGAGCTCCATCCAGCCTGGCTTCGAACACTTCCAAGGATGGCATATCCACAGCTTCTCAGGGCAACCTGTTCTAGTAATTGCTGCTGACTGATCCAGGCCATTTCTCTGTGAGACCTGCCCTCCTGGAGAGCCCAGGGGACACCAGGGACTATGTGCAGATGCATGAAGTCGGATGAATCCGCACCTTTTCTTGCTGGAACTCATGACAATGCAGCAAACCTGACGATCAGGGCAAACAGATTATCAGTTGCTTAATCTTGCCTTCACTGAAGCCAGCAGCAAAATTCATTTAGATAATTTTCCCCTTATCTGTGTTTCTGTTTAGGGATCCACACACACTGTTCAGGTTTACCCAGGCATGTGTTCTGACATCAACAATGTATACATTAAGGCCAGATGGGGCCATCCTTTAGTCCAAGCTTTTCATACCACAAGTCATAGGATTTTGCTGACTTCATGTATGCCTGATCTAGAGCAACATTTTTGGAAATTTTCAAATATGCATAGAGGAGAATTCCACTTTAAGTTCTAGGAAGCCATTCCTATGGGTAATTGCTCATGCATTTAACTTCTACTTCCACCTCTTGGATCGTTATTACTTGTGGTTTTTCAGCATAATGAAGAAAAATAGAAGTAACTGTCAAAGAATTCCATTATGACACTTTCTGAAATATGAAAAAATAATGATCAAATCTCTCTAAAATATTCTTCTTGGAAAATTAAAAGATTTTGTTGATTTGGCAACCTTTAGTCCACATAATACATGACATGTTGATATTGTATGGTTATATTTTGTTTAAAATGTCATGCAGTCTTAAGTCAATTTTTTTACTTAAGTTTGCTGTTATTACATCAACACTAGTCTTTTTCTCATTCAAATATTTAAATCCATGAAAAAATTTAATTCAGCTGTTTCACCAAATCTGTTTTTTTATAAATCCACACTGATATTCAAAGATTGCTTTAATTTCTGTTGTTCTGTATTAACTCAGTGTATGTCTCCTGCATTCCTACTTTTCTGGGGAAAAAGCTAACAAGCTAACAAGTAAGTGCACAGGTCACACTAGTCAAACACTATTTCTCTGAATGTCAAGGCTTTTAAAAAGGCACTAGGTTTTTTAATATCCACATTTCTTAAGGACTGACTCAAAAATCTCAGCATGAATAAGCCAGAGAACTCCTGCGCTGGCTTCTTCCAACTCTCATGTACTGTTTAGACAGATATGCTTAAATAAATGTTTAACTTTATTAACGGCTGATTGACATTGTCACTTTTTGCTCTGTTGAAATAAAAATATTTTGTCATCATTTGTCTCAGTGTATTTTTTTGCCCAAAGAAGAATGGAAACATTTATTGACCACTTCTGCCTACTTTTCATAATTGCCTAAGACTAATGTTTATATACAGCATAGGAATTTATTGTTTTAAAAGTTTATATTGTTCTTGAGGTGCTTAAAACCCAGAATGTTATTCATTAGTCTGAAGGCCATGGAAGTGTATTTCTGGCTTCATTTGCCTTCCTAATTTTCTTAAATTTCTGGGATTTAATGTGGATATGCTTATTTGCATTGCTACCATGATCCCTGTTTTACTTTCTCTTCCTCTAGCTGGTTTGCTAATTAGCTTTATTTATCATTGGGATGTTGGCCATTTGGGCACCTCAGGAAGTGTTCTAAACTCCTCTCAATGGTCATTCATGTCTTTTTACTTCATTCTCAAAACTGATTTAGTGCATAACAGTCTTTGTGCCAGGTTTAGTGGTCAAGACATTTGTTATATGAACTACAGTCAATGCACAAACACTTCTACTGGAGCAGCCATTCCAGCTGGAGTAACCTTTTCTATAATCAGCTTTATTTTCTGTGTCAAAATGAAGCCTAATACAGATTTTTTTCCCCATGAGTTAGGAAGGTGAGAGTTATATTTTTAGAAATTTTAGGCAGCACATAGTACTGGCAGCATAAAAAATTGAGTGCATGTCACTTAAATCACTATCAGAACACTTTTCTTCCTGCTGTATGAATTATAATATTTTTTAAGGAGCTGCTAAGTAGCAGATATCAGCAATTGTTCTTGACAATAATAGTTGAATCCTCAGCCCGTGCCCTTCTTTCTGGGAAATGGACTGTTTTTAACTAGAATTAATTAACTAACTCTGAGATTTCTGTGCAGAGGAGTCAATTTACAGTTTTTCTTTGCTAACCAACTTGAGACACAGAGTTTGCCTCTTCTAATTGTCTTCCATGGTTAAATAATTGTTTCATTAGGAGAGGGTCCCTGTATGAAGCTATCTGGTTTGCAGATCAGAGCTGGGTAGGATGTGTCTGCTTTCTCCACTAGAAAAAGTGACAAGGAGATGTCACTGTCATCCGGAAAACCAACACTGTGGATATAAAGTGTCAGTATAACTGAGAGAGGATCCTTTCCAATTAAAAGCTAGGTGATCACTCATTTCTGTCGGCTTTATAGTCAACATTTGATGAGCATTTTAGCGTTTGAAAGGCCCCCAAAATCTGTACCTCAATTTCCTTTGACTGAGAGGTTTTGAGTGAGTTTCTCTTCTCTGTAGATGAGTAAATCTACTAAATGTACCCAGGGACACACAGTACTTTTTACACAATGCTGAACTTGGTGTGGTTAAAAACTGTGCTTGCTTTCATACCCATTACTTTCCTTTTGCTGAATCGTCTATCCAATGGTACAAGGCTGTGATTTTTCTTCTCCAGTCACTCCAGGCTTTCCACTGCTCAAAGGGCATTTTCTTTTCCTTATTCTTTTGTGTGTTGTGCTTTTCAGTGCATTGCGTGGTTATCTGCAGTGCTCATGCTTCAAAGCACACAAGTCATACAAGTGAAAAAGTCCTGCTGTTAATTGTTAAAACCAAAGTTACGGTTAATCTTAATATTTCAGCTTCCCATAGCAGCTGTTACCAGACAATAAAATCCCTCTTGTTCTTCTCACCTACTCTGACAAAGAAGGCTTTCATGTAACACGCAGAGTGCTAACTGGGTTAGACTTGCCTTCCAAAATCCTCAGCCCTGTAGGTGGATTCTTTCTAAAGACTTTGATCTTTGTGGAGGACCACTATGAGATGGTACAGTCTGCTCCTTACAGACTATTAGAGAAAATAAATAATTCAAGGAGAGCTCAGGGCCTACAGCTATACCAGCTTTATATATCCCATTGAAATTAGTAAGGCTGCTGACTGGAGGAAAGTTTGCTTCCTTTGGCCAACCACAGTGACTTTGAGTTGATGAAGGGGTGCTTCCTCTGGACTAAATTTCTCCCCTGCCATATTCCTAGTCTCCATTTAGAGCTGGCTTCTCCTGATCTGGAACCTTGTACTATGTTCTTTGTACCCTGTTCTGTAATTCCTGCCTTATTTATTTTCCCTTCATCTCATTCTTGCCACATATTTTGAATTTTCCCTCTGAAATCTTCTTGTGATGGTCAGTCACATATCTGCTTCTCCTCGCCTTGTGCAAGGAGCCTGACCCATAACGGAGCTGGGAGATCCACCCTATGTGACTGTGATGAAGAAATGGGGTCAAAGGGGGACAAGAGGAACTTTAAACAAATGATACATCTAGGATGTAAGGATGTAACTTATAAAATTCGACCCAGCAGATAAATGTTTCACTCAGCATCTATGTATGCTCTGAAGGAAAGCACGACATTGTGCAGTGCAGGAAGAGCCAAAGAGGGCAAAGCCTCCAGCTCTCTGCTTGCTTATATCTACTGGTGGGGAATGACAGAGCTTGATGTGCAGGAATTAGTCAATGATATGTTCCTGGGAACACCATTCCATGCCCAACATTTTGTTGATAAAGAAAAGTTATTTTTTACCAGTTTTCATGGTCAGTTTGGCAGCAACTGCCAGTATTGTCTCAAGAAACCCATGAAAATTGAATCACAAATTTGCTGTGGATGAATAATAACTTACTAATGTCTAGTTCTTACCTGATTTTGTTTCTTACTAGGTTGAAAGTGCTTTACAGAAATGGTCACTTAAATTCATTTACAGGGAAGAGGTCCAGGACACAGGGGAGTGAAGCGAATTTTGTTGAACTCACAAGCTGTCCTAGAGGGAAGCTGCATCTCTAGGCTCTCAGCTCAGCATCCTGCTCACATTGCTTTCCCTTGCAGCTCATCTTTATTTCTCTGGCAATCTTAGCAGAGCTTTTTATGTTTTGCTTTATGTTACCACAATACTAGGTGTTTTGTTACCTTTTCTTTACTGTTGCCCATGCTGCTGCTGCCCATGGAGTCCAATTAAAACAGAGCTGAAAGTGACTTTTCATGGCTCTCTGTATCATTGTCTTCCTGCCTTTTCTGCCTTCCCAAACAGGGAACTGAAGGAAGTGGCTTTAGGTATCCTATTCTTAGCAGCTATTAAAAAATGTCAGGAGCACCACTGAGCTATCTATGGTAACAGGCTTCTTACACCAGCCCACGCACTGGGAACTTTTCAGTGCTGTGATTTCTGTATGAGTACAGCTCTTTAAGCAAATATCTCAGCTGGTATGAAACTAAACTGACCTGTGCAAAAGGACATTTTACAAAGGTAACATCTTCAGTGATAACTGTGGTAATATTTAATCTGAAAGCTTTCATCTTTCTGGAATTCAAGGCTGATGCAGTTGAACAGATAAATAATAATCTTCCTTCACACAAACAAGGAATCTATTTTTAATGCAGGTGTATTTGTATTTTACCAGTACATGGATTTAAAAAATGTGTCAGTATTTCATAAATATAGCACTCCTGCCAGTGTCACTGACATAGGCAAGGCATAGTAAGAACAGCAGTTTGTTTCCTTATTGAATTCACTTTCTGGATAGAACTCTCCTGTTGTAGCTAGTGTGTGACAGTTTAAGACAGAAAGTGAAAACAAAGAGACTGTGGGTATATGTAGGGAGGATCTAAGCTGGATAATTTCTCTGAATTGAGTTGAAATCAGTCAAACACTGCCCTGCCTTGCCTTCTTTGCTATAATATGCTATGCTAAGCTATTTTCTCAGCATCACAGCACTTTCTAGCAGTGAATGCTTTGACGTTAACTAATTGTGGTGTGTTTTTTCTGTTTGTTTCCACTGAGGAAAATTTTCCAAGTGGTAGTTTAATTTTGAATGCCTAAAGAAGATGTATTGATATGCATAGGTGTGGCTCTTTTTAGAGCAGACAGGGTCGAAGAAATGTGCTCTGTCCTGGGAGTAGCAGATAGGGGGGCTACCTTTAGTTTCAGTGTAAGTACACCTCAATATTCAGTGATGTCTTCTGAGAAGGTGCAGTGCTTTTCCCCTGTGCACAGAGAAGTTTTTATTCTTGTCTTAGTAAATTCTATTGTGCTGAAGACGAATTTTCAGCTGGAGACTTGATGTAGAAGTAGGTGCAGACTGCAGTGTGCCTTAGAGACCCGTGTGGGATCTTGATTTCAGATTTATTACTCTGGAAACCTGTGAGAGGTAGTGTGCTAGAGTGAGAGTAGTTTTGCTTTGTTTCTTAGAGCTAGTATGGCTGAGGATATCTCAGATGTGTAGCTTGTGTGCTGACTGTAATCTTCCAAATCCTCAGAATCACATCCAGTGCATTGTTTATTTAAGTGTCTCATCAGCTACATTGTTGATATCATCACTATTATATTGCAATGCAACAAGAGATAACAAAACTGTGGAAGTCAATGGCCAGATCATAGTTTTCAGGGAATGGAATCTTCTAACCAACCATGGAAAATTAAGTGATTTGGGGGCCTCTGACACTTCCTCATTTTTAGAAAGTCAAGTTTTCATTTCATGCAGTACAATACAATCATATTGAGTTCCAGAAAAATTGAGAATGGAATATATTTTAATTTTGGCAAGGAATTTACTATTGATATCACATGGTTTTCACCATAGAAACTGGAAGCATATGAACTGAATGGAACAAAAGAATGAATGATTATCCTTAAAATTTCATTGAACAAATACTTTATGTGTATCAAATAGCTTTGCTACTGGGATGGAGGTAAACAACTGCGTAAAGAACTGTTAGGAGAAACCAGAAATCCAGAAGAGCAGTCATACCATTTTTACTGGTACAAGTGCTACCTTTGCAGCATGTGGTAGGACGGGAGAATTTGGCACAGACTGTGTCTGCGAAAGAGCGTGCATGGAAACATACCCCAGAGAGTAAAGTTTCAAGCAGCACACTTCGCTGACTTAAAATATTTCACATTTCCAATCACTGCAGTGAGTTTAAACTCGCAGAGCTGAAAATGCTGCTGAAGCAGTGCTCAGAATAATTTCCTCTGAAAGACGAAAGGCAACATTCAGGTTTGGAAAATTTCTTGAATTAGCTTAAGTAATTTTGAAAGCTGAAATTATGAAAATCCAAAAGGCTCTGCAGCAGTTAGATCAAACTTAGTCTTTCTGATAAAACACAGTGTCTAATTTTCACTGACAGGGACAGATAGTAGAGATGAAAATGTTTTGTTAGGATGGATTAATCTATCAGATTGTCTTGTCTGTAGCAGAGCTTTCTAAGAGCTTTCATCCAGCTGTATATTCAGTGCTACAAGAGCAAGATCTTCCATAAGTTTTTCTGACATGCTGTTCCAGTGTAATGAACTTTCCAGTTAGTTAATAGTTGCTAATATTCAGGCTCCTTTTTCTTTCAAATTCCATATGGTGACAATCCCAGCTTTATGACCTACAGCCTAAGCTTACAGAGAGCTTCAGAACTATTAATAGAGCTGGTCAGAATGCAGAATTCCCATCCATTGAGCTTTTTCTCACTGTAGTATTTGTTTTTGTTCTGAGCTTGGAACTGCAGAAATTTTGAATGTACCTTATTATACAGAACATAAAATATTAAAATAATTTTGCATGGTTTTGAAACACTTTTCTCTGTAAATCACATGCTGTTCCCTTCATATTTTAATGAAATTCTCTGAATGAGAAGAAAGGATAAGCACTGTGTAATATCAAGAGGTGCAACTGTTTACAGTAATGGTGTCTTGGAGCATTTTCATCTGTATTGAAAACATTTGATCCTAGCATACGATCTGGTGCTAAATAAATGAGATTGCAGAAACATACTTGGTTTCTTCAAAACATTTTTTTTTGGGGGGGACAAGCCTGTTTTGACCAGAACTGGTGATAGCCAGAATTAGAATTCAGATCTCTCCACCAAGCTAAGCAAGTGTAAACTGTAAGGCTATACAAGCATTATCAAGGTTTCTTCACCAGAAATTGTGAATTTGAAGACATTTGAGCAGCGCTGTTTCTGCACACATTTTTCCATCTATAGCTCTCAATCTGTAGGTAATCATAGCAGAAAATTGAAGCTAGCTCTGATTCCTCTCTGACTTATGCTGCTGTTAATGACTAATAACTTAAGTCAATCCAATTGTAAACAGAAGTGATTGGTAAGTTAAGGACCCGTAGGTCTGATATCTCAATCTGTGAAAGGCTGCTGGGGATGATGGGAGTTTAAGTGTTGATTTCAGATGAAAGGAAAAGTCTGTTATGTTGAAATTCTATATTTATATATTCTAGAGTGTGCATATAAATACATACTATATTTTTTCTCAGATATCTTCTGCTATGTTGAAAGCACATAGTTCATCCCTTTTTACTAAATTCCAGTAGGTTAAACAGTCTTCTGACAATGTCTCTAGAGAGTCTGATTACAATGAAAACCTGTTTGGTCTATATGGGTGACCAAAGGGAGGATCATATCCAGTTCAGCAGCTAGCATATTAGTCAGCATTTTAAAACCCAGGATGAAATATGGGATGAGCAGAATGAATACCACCTGTATCACATCTTTGCTTTTCTGCTGTCTGAGAGCTGCCCTGATTGATGGTCAGCATAGCAGCTCAGGAGCTGTATCATCTGTCTATGAAGTGAGAGAAACATCATCAGCGTTCAAGTACTGATAAACAGTCTTCAAAAATTTTAAAAATAGCAAAGAAAATAAATTATCCATATCTAGAGACATATTCACTGGCCTAATAATATTTCTGTAGTTAAACTCACATTAAAAGAAAAAGAGAATCCTCACAGTCACTCATCTGAGGAGAGAACCAAATGTGCCTCCCTCTGCATTCAGTGACTTTTTCACAATGATATTAGTAACATCAGGATTGACACCCATAGTCATTTGTATGCAAAACATCTACCTGCGAGGCTGGACTGATGTAGTGTGCAATGAATTCCCTAAGTCCCCTTTTAATTAATGAGTCAAAGATTCATGTGGAGATAATTGCATGTAACACATTACTTGTGTTCCATTAAATTAGATGGAGCCATTTCCATCTGAGAACAGGCTCCAAACATCTGCTTCCAAAAAGCGTGATTATTGTTTGTTTGTACAGGACTAACCATGTGCCAGCTGCTTTACCAGCAGAGAGGAGCCAGGTCCTCCCTTCAGAAAGTTTGCAAACTAAATAGAGTGCTTGAGGACTAAGAGGGAGGAAGGTGAATGAAAGACGGTAGTGCTGTTGAGACAGTTTCCCTTGATCCCATCAGAGCTCCGATTTTTGCAGTGATAGTAAAAGACCTCATTCACTGAATATATACTATTCCTACACAGGCTGAAGAATCCTCATCCTCATCCAAATTTAACCACTTGAAGGAGAATCTAAGCATGTTTGGCCTCCTCTAATCACTGGAGAGAGACAGGCACTTCCAAGGGATGATCCATCTTATCCTGAAACAGGGCAGGAAGGATAAGTTCAGGTTCCTTCTCTGGTTTTCTCTCTCCATTAGCATAGCAGGATCCCAAAGCCAACTTAAATTAAACTCCTAACTTTCATATGGCTGAAGTTGGAGGAAACAAACCCTACCTGTGAGCAGTCCTCGTGCTCAGTCCAGTTGCTGCTGCGTGTGCTTAAATGGCTCCACTATTCCAAATCAGAGGCTGTTGGGAATGAGCAGCAGAGCCCATGTCCCAGCACACATAACTTGTATCATTGAGACTCTATTCACTGGCTCCACACATGCTCCACATGGTGCTACCATGCTCAGCCTGGCCAGAGAGGGAGGTCCTGGAGAAGGGTTCAGTTTGCATTGCGCTTCCAGCAGTATGGATCTCTGCAGCCTCCTATGTCTGCCCGGGCAGCTGCCTCTGACACATCTAGTGTGTGAGCTTCTCCTTGTGCTTGAACATGTAATGGAAGTGTGCCTCTGGCATCCATTAGTACTCACGCACAGGAAGCACAGCTCTCACTTCACTGCAACATATGGCAGAAAATATCATGTGGCGAGAACACTAGAATTAGCACACTGGGGACAAAACAGCAGCAAGTCCCATCAACAGCAGTGGATAATGGCAGCCTGGGCTGTACGAACAGGAGCAGTGCCAGAGGTCGAGAGCACTCATTATCCCCCTCCACTCAGTACTTATTAGGCTATGTTTGCACACCCAGTACAGGACAGACACCGCTCAACCAGCTGCTGTTCAGGGGAGGCCCCTGAGTTGGTAGGTCTGGAGCTTAGCGGTGGACCTGGAAGTGTTAGGTTAGTGGTTGAACTCAACGATCTTAGAGGTATTTTCCAACCTTGATAATTCTGTGATACCATGGTTTGCCTTTGATAATGCTTTCCAATATTAAACACAGTGTGGCTTATTTAACATCAAATGCTATGTCCTGTAGAACCCATTATTAGCTCACTGATTTATCACGGGAAACAATCAAACTGAAATGCATCAAAACAACTCACTCAGAAGAAAAACCTCACAGTATGGTGTTTATCTTTGCCTAAACAAAACCTGCAGCCATTTTTCTGTTGAAAGATGTCACGGAAATGTTTCATTTAAATGCCCCACTTCCAGGTGCAGCTTTCAACAGAAAACATCCTAAAAGCATCAAAAATGTTGAGGCCCTTGTGTTAGAGGACCTTGCTTGTACTGTAGGAACCTGGGTTAGAAGTCCAAGTGTTACCCACCACTGAAAAGGTCTGTCCTCATACAGAACTGAAAGAGTCCACATGCACTGTCCTAACCAGTGATATGTTTTGTCTAATCCCACAATGGCAGATGGTCTTCCAAGTTGGGCAGTGAAATGCTGACAACGTGCTGTGCACAGTGACAATGGCTTCATTTGTCCTGCTCTGTCCCAGACGCAAACTTAAACCCTCCCTGGATTGGCACAGGAATTAAATAAGAAGAGATTCCAGATTTTAAGAGATTCCAGCCTAGACTTAAATAGAATATAAGGCATCAAGTGAAATAAAGAGTGCTGGAGGAATTGAACTGGATTCCTACTCGAAGGCAAAATGCATTTGCCAGCTCAGTCGCTGCTTGAGGTTTTCTCCTTGTGACAGCTTTGCACAACAGTCCAGGTGCATTATGAGGCATGTTTTTATGTGTCCTGATGCCAGAAACAGGCAGCTGAACCAGATGAACACCTGGTCTTTTTTGGTAGAGCAATTTACATGTAAGCGTGTAATTTGAAAAACAATGTGTTGTCCGTTTAAGGCTCCCTAGTAAACAAAATAATTTGCTGTTGATGATGTACTACCATATTTTGTAGTTTTTTGCCAGATGATAAGTGTACAAATGCTAACAACTCCCTTTTTGTAAGTATCCCTGCTATAATAGATCTGTGATTAAGAGGTTGCTAAATCATTTTAATGTTTATTTATGCTTTCTATCGATCATTTCTGGTCTGTATTTTCAGTCCATTCTTTCCTATGTTCAGACTAATTCTAGATGCCATAATTTGCACACATAGCTTCAGTTATAATCTCTATTTTGGTGACTCACAATATATTTTCAATGGCCACATAAATTGAATTCTGTACCCTTGTAAATAATTGTTCCCAGTGAAAGTTGTTTGGTGAAATTCTGATTCAGTCTGGACTGTAAGTTTATTTCTGACCTTAAAATCCATGAAGCACCTCATATGTAGCTGGCATTTCATCAGATATTGCTGACCTTCTGCCCTCTCTGCAGGTTCTCGTAGCTGCGCTCTGCTTGAGCTATTCTGGATTTCTGCTGCTGCTCAAATGTAGGCTTAAAATAGAATTACTGTGGCTCTCTCTCAATGCTCCTCACCCCTCTGACGGGGTACAAAGCCAGCCGAAGCATTGAAGTGAATTTGTGTAGACATTTCCAAAAGATAAGCACTGCATAAGAACCAACTAGGACTTACCAACTCAAGTGACTGACTGATACCCCCTTATGCAGGTTTCCTTTAATTTTGTTCCACTTATTAATTGTTTTCAGTGTTTCTCCCTTAACTCTGCAATTTTACCAGATGCCAGGAGCCTAGGCCTCTCCTCCTGCTTACCTTCCACCTGCAGCTGGGCTACAGCCAGGCTATACACAGCTGCTTTTTTACTTCTCTGTGAAAAATGTGTGGGGTCTCTGGTTACCTACTGACCGACATGAAGATTTTCAGAACATTATTGTGTGTCAAGCACAATAAAATCCTATGAAATTGCAATTAAAAATTGCAATGATTTAATCATAGTGAGTTTAAATTCCTCAGCCTGACCTACCTATTGGTTTTGGTACATTTATTTTCTTGGGGTCAGTTCCAGAGATCTTTGAGAACAGCTGAAGCTTTTGATGGAATGTAGGCTATGGCTTAAGCATTGTCATTCCAAATGACATTAAAGAACGTGCTAATTGACAATCTTTTTCTTGTCTGAGTGGAGCAGAAGAAACATGTCAGATCTGCTACTTTCTAGTGTGCTTCCTGAAAATGTTTCTATGCCACCACTACGAAGCCTAGCAGCATTTACTAACAACTTGCATGATTAAAGGTAGAAATAGATTTTGTATTTTTTTTCTTTCCTTGGTAATTTTGGAACAAAACTCTTCAGCTTTCCTTCTGCACAACTTCTAGATGCCATAAAATTTATGATAAAGCCAACTGTTGCTGACACCTTTTTCATTCATGTTTTGCAAGTACAAAGGTTACATTTGCATGAAAGTACATTTGCATTTTCTTATTTAAGGAACAAAAATAACTATATTTGAAGCAGAAATAGAAATGCCTTGTTGGTTATTAACCTCTTCCATGTGTGATACCTTAATAAATATGGTGCTGTTTTTAATATCACTTATAATTAAAGCTCTGTGGAATTCTTGAAAAACATGAAGGTAGATATGCAGAAACATGGGCTGAAGCATACATAATAGTAGAGTAAGAATAAGAAGACATTTGTTTTTCATGTTTTTTAAAACATTAATTACCTTTCTGTCTGCAGGATTTTGGATCTGACCCTCATATCTCAGCAGTGGAGCTGTAGGATGGAATTCAGTTGATTAAATTTGTGTGTCTATTGATGATTTAGGTGCTCTGAGGTATCCCACAGAGCTGCATAGGCCTGGTAGAAATTACAGAGGACCTGTGAAAGACACTTGTCCGCTGGGATAACTGCTGGATGTGGGATAATTAAGAGCAGCTCAAGATGCTTTTCTGTAGGGAAGAGTCAAGCCCTGGCCAGTACAGTCAGTGGAATCCAGATAGCCATGCAGGCCCCTATCTGTTTTATGGTGAGCTGAATATCTCTCTGGGTTCTGTGACTCCTCTGATTGTATCTCCACTGACAACAAAGGGAGCAGATAGCTAGTGCACATGTGCACTTCTAAATTTAGCCATGTTAGTCTTCAAGCTGAATACTACCTGAAGAGTTCAAAACAGAGCTGTGCCAGAACTGATATACCAAAGTTTCTGTTGTCAGTTTTCATCAGCCAGCACTGGAATATCTTTCTTTATTGTATGATTTGATTCAGAGCAGCAGATAAAAAATGTACCGTAGGTGTCTACTAACTGCTGTCAATTCCTCATTTGTTCTCAGCAGAGATATGGCTGCTGCTGTTTGCTCTTTATTCCAGGAATCCATAAATAATGGTTTTTCTTCTTTCTGTCTTCCCCCCGGCCCCTGTCTCCAAACACAGAATCGTAGAATCATAAAAACATTTTGGTTAGAAAGGACTTCTAAGATCATAAGTCCAGCTGTCAACCCAGCACTGCCCAGTCCACCACTAAACCATGTCACTAAGTGCCACATCTACATGTCTTTTAATTACCTCCAGGGATGCTGACTCCATCACCTCCCTGGGCAGCCTGTTCCAGTGCTTGTCAACCCTTTCATTGAAGAAATTTCCCCTAATATCTAATCTAGACCTCCCCTGGTACAACTTGAGATCGTATCCTCTTGTCCTTCTGCTTGTTACCTGGGAGAAGAGACTGACCCCCACTACCACCTTCTTACAGGTAGTTGTAGAGAGTGATAAGGTTCCCCCTGAGCATCCTTTTCTCCAGGATAAACAACCCCATCTCCCTCAGCTGCTCCTCAGCTCCGTCACCCTTCTCTGAACACACCTCAGCACCTCAATGTCCTTCTGGTATTGAGGGGACCAAAACTGAACACAGGATTTGAGGTGTGGCCTCACCAGTGCCAAATACAGGGGAAATATCACTGCCCTGGTCCTGCTGGCCACACTATTGCTGACACAGGCCAGGATGCCGTTGGCCTTCTTGGACACCTGGGCACACTGCTGGCTTGTGTTAAGCCACTGTTGATCAGCACCCCCAGGTCCTTCCCCAAGCCTGTAGTGCTGCATTGGGTTGGTGCACCCCAACTGAGGGACCCAGTACTTGGTCTTGTTGAATATCATACAATTATTCTTGGCTAGATCCCTCCATAGAGCCTTCCTGCCCTCCAGTAGATAAACACTCTCACTCGTCTTTGTTTCACCTGCAAACTGACTGAGGGGGCACTCGATCCCCTCATCCAGATTATTGAGGGACAAAACCAGAAACTATTTATTCAGCATCTTGTTTCATGGAGCTTTTTATTCTCAAGGTCTAAGGATGCTTTTGTTATCCTGAGCAGCATTTCAAGATAAACAGAACTGTCTCCAATACTGAGTCCCAGGGAACACCACTTGTGATACACCCTTGTCTTCTTTGACTCTATCACATGCTCAGTCTATCATATGCGTAAATGGATGGGTTTTTTTTTAAATTGACACTATACATTAATAATTATCGTGTGCTCTTATTGATGGGGGCTGTTGTTTACCATCCCTAGCAGAGTGGCATACTGTGTTTTAAAATATCATTGGGCTGTCAAAGGAAGATGCTTGCTAACAAAGAGAAGGTTTGGTAAAGAAAAGTGCATTGCAATGTCTGACAGAGATTTGCAAGGACCATTAATCCACATCCATTTTACTATAAGCTTATTTCAAAATATGCACTGTTCAGATGAACACTAGGATAGATGGAGAAGAAAGGCTAGAAAAGCCTGGAGTATTTACTGCAGTGCTGTAGACACAGCCTCCTACCTGGTGATATTGCTGTTGCTCTATAGGTATTTTTCGGCTTTGCTAAACAAAAACAGAGACTCTTTTATTTAGCAGCTCATTCCATGGAGCTTTTTGTTCTTAAAGTCTAAGGATGCTCTTGATGTCCTGGGCAGTATTTTCTCTGCTTCACAGGAAATTGCTCTAATGTAAAAGTCTGGGTACAAGCCATTCCAGAAATCTTAATAGCTGTCATGCTGGCTCATACAGGCGCAGCACTATCACTGTAGTAGTCTTGAAAGCTTCTAAATTGGTGATGCCAAGCAAACTAAAATGTGTTAGATATGCCTGCATTATCATTACAGAACACTCTGGAATCAAAAAGTTGGTGAAATAAGTGAGAACGGGATCAAAATACTAACTTCCATGCATTCATGCTCCGACAGATTTTTTTTTTGCCTTTATACAAAATAATTTCCTTTGAATGTCATCTAGGCACATAAATATAGTGGATTTCATGCAGATTCATGAAGGTTTGGTTCATTTCTATATAACTCCATTTCTTCCCAGCTGCTAATGGCAGGAGTGAATTGTGTTTGTGTAGATAGACTCTGCTCAACATATGGTCCATAGCTAGGAGCAAATAACACCACCCAGCTGTTCTATCCTCCAGGACTGCTCCCACAGATTATTCAGACTCTTCAGAGTTGATTTCCCATACAGGTCACCCATAAAGGGCTGAAAAACCTGTCCATTTGCAATGGACCGAGCAGTAGGTAGCAAGATTAAAACAAATGAAATCTTAGTAACACAGCATAAAGTACTTGTATGTCAGTACCCTCTGTTTACACTGGTGTGAATGTGGAGAAACTGTTGATTCAGTAGCATCTATTTTAACATTACTCTTGATTACGGATGGCAGGAGGAATTATTTGTTCGGTGCTGAATTTGGAACTTGAAAAACAGTGTCCTTAGTCCACTGTGAGCAGCAGGAGTAGATTAGCCTATTCCTTCACTCCTTGTCCAGTGTAATCCAATTTTAACCTCTGTGAAAGGTGAGAGCACAGATCAATGTTCCAGTGTCCACCTTTTATCCCAGTTCACAGTAACATCCACCAGTAACCAGGATGGCTGTTTCTGTTCTGCATGCCCGTAACAGCTGAAAAACAAAGTGAAGACACGACACAGTCACGCACATGTTACTGCCTGCTCATTGCATCACAGCAAGTTGCAGTCACTACAGATCGGATTCAAAGTGGTGTCTCGCATTCGAATTTTATTCCCCCGGAGCTTCCTTCCGAGATCTAGCATATGACGTTATATGTCATTTATGGGTTCAGCAAAACAAGTTTGCCCTTCTTATTTATAACATTTTTAGTGGTCACCAGGGGTTGGGTAAATCTGCTGGCATCCCATGTTCCGCAGCTGCCTATTATGACTAACACAAGTTTGGTATGGCTCTTGCTGGCTTCCTTTGTGCATTACTTTGTTTAAATTGGAGAGTTATGTTACTTCTTATTGGCATATGTTTACATCTTCAGAACTCCATAAGCTGTCTGAGACTAATCCAATTTATTCCTTGCTGACAGGAATATGGGAGGGACTGTCACTTGCTAGTCTCAGTATGAAATGTGATTTCATGCTGACTCTCCCCCAGAAATGCAAAGCCAAGTAAGTATTACAGAATGGAGACATTTTAAAGATCATGACAGTTGGAAAGGTTTTGCATTTTGCTCAGCCTTTTCCAGACTTTGATGGTTTTGTTGTCTTTACAGTCTTTGTACAGCCTTGTTGGCTTATCATTCTTGTTGGAATTAACTCTCTAGTATCTAACATTTGAAAGCTTGGAGAGCCCATATGCTTCAGTAATTGTTTCAGTTGAAGTAGATTCAGCATGTTGTGACACTGAAGTAGGCTTTTGCTGGATCAAAAATTAGGTTGGGATGTAAGTGGAAGTTTAGTTCAAAATTTTCACCCTTATCACCAGAGTATGTTTGTCTACCTCCTAGACACAGTGACACCCCTCCTAAGAAAGGGACTTTCTAGATGAGCATACCCTGCATGGCCCTTGCTGCCTCCTGGAGTTCAAAGCTCTTCTGTGGGACAAACCTGCATGTAGAGCCTGAAAGCTGTGCTGGGAGCTGCTAAGAAGCTATTTATATGGGGAGTGGCATCTCAGATTATAGTCAGTACTGGTGAAGTTCATCTGTGTGGACACCTCCAATGTGGGCACCTCTATCAGGGCTGGTTGTTCTCTGCTCTCTGTCTAGTCAGGGCAGACACACAGACATTTCTGAGAGTTTCCTAAGGAAGTGAGCTGCCTTGAAGATCTCATGGAAGTTAAGTGCCTCTGCCTTGCATTTGATTTGCAGAGGAGCTTTGGTGGGAGATAGACGCTTTCCTACTATATTTTACTTAAGCACAGAGGGAGTTCTGCTGTGCAAAATAGAAAATCAAATGCTTTTAGGAACCTTATATATTTATTTATTCTTAATTTCTTTAGAGTCTAAGTTGCAGAGATCACTGTACTGGGCTGTGCCCTGTCTATATTTTATATATAGATTTAAATTATTGTACATCTACACTATCAATAGACTTGCTTTGTGGTTTTGCCCAGAACTCTGCTCTTCTGTTTGTCCAAAATGCCTACATGCTGACTTGTGCCTGAGAATATTGCTTGGAGTAATGGGGTAATACTCTCTGAGAGGAAATCAACACACAAGTGAATCACAGGGTAGCTGAGCCTGGAAGGCACCTCAGGAGATTGCCCATTCCAAACTGTTGCTCAAGGCAGGTTCCCCAGAACCATGACCAATCCAGAGACTCCAAAAGCTCCTTGAGCAGCCTAGGCCAGTGGTTGATCATCTTCATGGTAAAAAAACCACTTTCTTATATTTAAGCAGAATGTCCTGTATTTCAGTTTGTGCCTGTTGCCTCCTGTCCTGTCACTGGGCCCTACTGAAAAAACACTGGCCCATCTTCTTTACATCCTCCCATTGGATACACACCAAGTTTCCCCTAAGCATCCTTTTCTCCAGGCTTAACAGCCCATAGCTTTCCACAAAAAAGTGGACACGTTGTCTGCCTGGTCCTTGTCCACCAAGATCTTAAGGTCTCTGTCAAGTTGCTTTCCAATCAGTACTGGTGCCTGGAGTTATTCCTCCTCAGGTGTGAGACTTTTTCTCCCCTTTGCTTCTCCCTTTGTTGAACATCACAAGATTCCCATATGCCAATTTCTTCAGCCTGTCCAGGTCCCTCCGAATGGCAGCACAGCCATCTTCTGCATCAACCACTCCTTCCAATTTCATATTTGCAAACTTGCCGAGGGTGCGCTCTGTGCCATTATCCAAGTCATTAATGAAGCTGTTAAACAATGTTGGCCCCAGTATCAATCTCTGAGGCAGACAGATAGTTACTGGCCTCCAGCTGGACTTCACACTTCTGGTCACAACCCTTAGAGTGCAGTAGTCCAGCCAGTTTTCAATCCACTTCACAGTCTACTTGTG
Organism: Pseudotriccus pelzelni; assembly: GCA_035584735.1. Lineage (NCBI taxonomy): Eukaryota > Metazoa > Chordata > Aves > Passeriformes > Tyrannidae > Pseudotriccus > Pseudotriccus pelzelni. The sequence goes on along the minus strand of JAWMRA010000001.1, from coordinate 43,353,640 downwards.
TTGTCCTTAATTGATCAGTTTGTCTACAAGGATGTTATGGAAGACAGCACTGAATGCCTTGCTGAATACAAGAATAAAAATCCGTCCCTCTCCCTGCTTTCACTGAACCCGTCATCTCCTTTTAGATGTATACACAGGGGCACTGCTATGTATGCTATGTTATGTAGGTTTCATGCTTCCTAGCTTTTTAAGTGTATACCTCCTAGATATTCGATAAAAGAAATAAGTTGGAACAGGTCCAATTTATCTCAAAAAACCCAGATGGAAATGAAGCTCTCATTGCAAAAGGAGGGGATGGATTTTAATTACTACGTTTCTCCTAATTTCCTGGGTGTTGTTGGAATAGATACAAGAAAACTCAAATGTTTTCTTCCGTGGCATATATTACCAAGCCAGAGCTGACGTTCAAGTTTTGTATAAGAAGTTTTAGTAGAGAGTGAGGAGAACAGATTTTTTCACCCCCTGCATCTTTATGTCTAAAAGCATAAATGACAAAAGAGCTCACGAAAAAAGCTGTTTGGTGGGGTTTCTGTGACAACATTGAAAATTAATAAAATCAGAGGTTTTTAGGAGAAGATTTGCAGATTCTGAAGATTTTCTTTCATATCTGAACTCAGCCTAAATTATCTTCCTGTTTTTTCCTAATACCAAAGTAAAGGCAAGAGAGGTTATTTTTCACTGGGAGTTCCATGTTATGACAGAAAAGGATGTAATGGTTCCTTTTATTTTCTAACGTCTTACAGGACTGTAAAATCATATCTAAACTGAGAAAATAGTTCTCAAAGAGGAAACCTGTGCAACTGCCAATTTTTAATGCACCAGTGCGACAAGCCAACAAAAGCTTTGCATAAAAATTCTTTTCATATTTACATTTATTGAATTGAGTACATCCAACCACTGACATATGAGATCCTTTTCTATAAGCCTGTATGAAAGGAAGTCAATTTCATTGTATTAGAACAAGGCTGGATTTGCAATCTAAAGAGTTTGGGTAGCTGGAGACTAATTTTTCTTTAAACAGTTAATTTCACAATAATTTCTGAGATTCCTGTTTGCACACGGTTGGAGAGTGTGCTAGAGTGCTTTGGAGCTTAGAGAACAATGACGTTTGACACACCACAGAATGAAAAGTGTACCCACTGGAATATAAAATCGTTCTCTGTGTGGAAGCATACTTGGCCCATGACTCATAAAAATACCAGTATGTTACTATGTGTTATGTGAAGTTTGAAAATTACTCTTATATTGCCCCTACCATTTAAGGAATGTTTCTTGCTTTTAAAGCACAAATAAGAATTACAGAGTTCTGAAATTATTGTCCTGTGACAAAAGTCAGAGTCCCTTGACCTTTATAAACATTTCAGAGCCAGTGTGGTTGGTTTTGTTTCTATAAAGTAGACCATAGGATACTCTCAATTCACCAACTCCCCTCTGACTGCTAGTTACACTAGGTGTACAAGGAAACTGTGGCCTTCCAGTGTCTTCTGGCTAAAGCTAGACCTGCGTATTGAAAGTCTCAAAATTACATTTCTGTGAAACACAGAACCTACTTCCATTTATTGATTTTTTTTTCCTGAAGTATTGCCAAAGGTCACTTAAAAATTGCCCAAATCCTGAAATTTAACCTTAATCTAAGGACATGCTGTAGCACAGTTTACTTCAATTAATTCAGAGATTTTCTCCCAGGTTTGAAAATTTGTTGTGAATTTGACCAACATCATGAAATAGAGTGCATCCCTTCATGTGAAGGGCTCATGAATGATATCAGACCTATATTTCTAAGAAATGGTGAAGTTAAGATTTAAATAGTTTGATCCATCAAAAAAGAAAGATTTTATAGTAAAATACTTTGAAAAAACAATGGAAGAGGACTAAGCTGAAGGTACTGTTTGTAAGCCCTCACCTTTTCCTGCCCTGTGCTTGGAACCGATGAAGTACATGACTGAAGAAAACAAATCTAAGTAGCTCAGGACTGACATGTGGATTAGGAAAAACATAAGGCTAGATAAACACACATTATAAAGAAATTTACAGCATTGGGCACAGTAGGGACAGTTACAGATAAAGTAATGTGGTATCCAAAACTTGTCTCTTCTGAAGTCCTGGAATAAAGTTTGTCTGGGCGCTGTCCCAGTTTGTGCTGCCAGAGAAGCTTGTCCTTGTGGCAGGCATTGTTGGAAGTCAGCAGGATTTTTTAACAATGTTTTTAGTAAGGAGACACCAAATCCTATTCAGCAGAAACTTATAGATTGCACATAGGACCCTGACAGGATTTAATCTGCTGCAGATAACTGCTTGCACTGCCATAATGCTATTAATGATCCCTGCTTATCTGACTGCACTCCTGGCATACTGATGCACATCCCAGTCACTGGGAACGTCAAACAGATCCTCCTTCTGCTATGAGCCCCTAGCCCAGGAAGTAAAGGGGAAGTGCCATTGCCTGTTGGATAGAGAAAGCCTATGAAACACAGCTGAGCAGCTCTGGCTTCATCCTGTGGACAGTGATGGCACACACCAGACCACTGCAAGACACACCAGATGATTTCAAGGCAGCTTACTTTTCCTGGGAGGATCTCCAAGAGGGAAGGTGGCTGTTACTGCTTTTGTGCCACTCAGGCTGCAGAGCCATGCTGTGAAGGGGAACAAAATAACGAGCAGGTAGTCTGAAAGTCTGTCCCTCAGCTATTCACCTTCTCTGGAGACTTCAAGGGTTGGATTTGAGAAAACATTGCTTAATTAGCTCACTAGACTCTCAGAACTTGGAAGCAAATGGGTTTTAATTCACTTTTCATAATAGGCTTTGTTTTTATGAACCTTGTATGGAGCACTCACTATGTAAATAAATTATATTTCCACTTTTTCCTCTTCTCTCCACAGTGGGCTCATTTAATACTCACTTGGCTTGTATCTTAGAAGAAAACAATCACAAACCGGAAAGACCAGAGCTCTTTAATTTAAACAAATCCATTATGTTGGAGCTGAAAATTTAGTTTATTCTCAGCAAAATAGCAAGCATATGCAGTCTTTGGAGTAATTTTTATTTATATATTTAAAAGCTTATTGAACCATTACTGCCTGGCTGCCTTAGTGTCTAAAGGCTGCCTAAGGATTTAAGGTTAACTCAATAACAAGGCAGTTAGGTATCTACAGATGGACTTAAGTGGAGTTCGAGGTACATCTCCAGGGAGCAGCAAAATACTGTGCAGAACTGCTTCAGCTAGTGATGATTGAGATGGTTTGGTTATTGAAGTCAAGGCGGAAACACAAGCATGGCCAATTCACTATGTGATGGAGCTCTCTGTTAGCAGTAGTAGTAATAATTGACAGGTTAAACTAGGTCCTGGTGCATGACTGTGCCCAACAGGGAACCTTGTGATGCTGAAATGCATTGACTGAACTGTCTGTCACTGTGAGCATAACTCTCTCACATCTTTAAGTCACTGCCCCTGGTGGACTTAGCTTTGCACCTGAAGTTAGATGCTTCATTGTCTCTACCCTGCTGTTTTGCTGGGGTTTCCAGCCCCTCTGATGGAAATGGCACTTACTCCCTGTGTTCACTCCTCTGGCATGACAGCTCACATGCTAGTCTAACCCCTTCCATACCAGCATGCCAGGCTGAGGACAGCAATGTCCCAGCTACACACATGAGCTGTGTCCTCGCTCCTTACTGTAAGCAGTAATGTCCCGGTGACTATGGAGGGTGTTGTACCTTCAGCCAGTTGGGGCCCATGCCTGGAGGCCAAAAGGCTTCATTGCAGCACACGGAACTCGTGGGGGCCTGAGAGCTGCCCCCAAGGGCCTGTCTCTTAGGAGGTATCCAATACTCTGTTTATTTTGACTCTGCATGTAGCCTTTGTATCTCATTCTCTATGATGTTATTTCAGTTTTAGTGATATAAATCCATCCAGCCCTTTACTGTCAGGAAAAGGGATTTAGATCCTTTAGACTGCCTTACCCTACTCTGTAGGGGATGCCTAGACAAGTGCTGCTAAATTCTCTCCAGGAGTAGGTTCAACTAATGCAGGTCTTGTAAGGACATCCACCCTCCCTGTACAAACCACGCAGGAGATACTGCTCATTAGCCTTTAGCTAGATGTGGACTGAAAGGTCCTTTGCTGCCCCTTTTGGAACTAGGGTTTCAACCAATGATTCTAGCATTGCAAAAAAGTATTTTAGCCCCTCAGCTAATGAACAAAGCTATTCTGAGAGTTTAGTCAATATTGTGGCAGACTATTAAATATCCTCTGTATGAGAGGCAGTCCTATGTTCAGAGTACTCACCTGGCAAATCCAACAAATAATTTGAATATTTCATACATGAGGTGGAAGACTTCAAAAGTAGAAGAAGAAAAACCCCTTTCAGAGTTTTTCAAGGTCCTCAGGGAAACTTGCAGGCAGTGAGTCAGACCCAGCTTGCAAGGCAGCACTAGGGATGAGGTTTGAATTTGAGGCTAATGCTGCTCCCATCTGCCTCCATCTTCTCATTGCCCTATGGGGTCTGCATCTCTCCATTCAGTAAAAATGACCCAAACCAAAATCAAGCAACTTATTTCAGATCAAACAAAATACACCACTCAAATCGAATGGATTTGTAGCGATTTTTTTAAAATGGCATTTGAGCTTTTAGAAGGCTTTGTTACCCCCAGTTCATTTACCAAATCAAACCACGAGTCGCTCACACAGCCATACTTTTGCTTCAGTGCACTGCTTCCACTATTAGTGCTGGGTGACAACCCAGGGAAAGCTGGTAGCAGGCTATGTGTTTATCCTTGTGATGCATAGAGGAAATGTTAAGATTTCTGCTATGGAATATATACGGGCCAGAGGGATGGAAAGACAAAACAGGGTGTTGCTTCCTTGCCTTCAGTTGGTTACTTGTCCAGTTTTTCCCTGGGCTCTCAGGTGTCGCCTCTCAAACATCCCGCACTGTGGATTGGCCTCAAATATTCCGTCTTCAGTGACTGTGTGACAGATGGGGAGAGCCAGAAGAGTCTTACAGTAGAAGTGCTCTCTATTTTTATGTACTCCAATGCATGCAAAAAATGATAGCCCAGGATTAAAATGCTCCCACAACTATGGACACTTATACTGCTAGCACGATCATGTCCCTTAAAGAACCGTGTACTAGGAGCAATATTAAGAGGAAATAAAGAGTGCAAGGTTAAGTACTGCAAAATTAGGAAACATCAGAATAGAAGTTATCTGAGCAATCTGCACCCAATTTATCTGCTTGTACATTATGATGAAGTATTTACTTACATTAAATAAAGAGAAGCTAAATAAAATAGAATTCTACATTCTATGGTTCTTTCTCATGCTTCAGTTCGCATATTTTCACAAAACCACAAGGAGCAGAAATTCCCTCCTGTGGTGCAGTGTCTAACACAGTTTACCAACTGAGTGAAGCCACGTGGTTTAGAGGTTGGAGGTAGGAATCTGCTGCTGACATCTCTGCAGGAGTAGCCCGGCCCTGGAAGGAGTGGAGCCCCAGGTTTCACTCTGGCTTTTACACCAGGACCCCAGTGTGGGGAGCTGGGTGGCTGGGTTCTGCTCCAGCTGTGGTGGAAATGGTTTATTTCCTTCACCCCTCCTTGTTTTGGAGCGGCAGCCATGGCAGATTGACCTGTGGTGAGCACTGGGGTGACCACAGGGGTCTTGCTCAACCTCAGCAACATCACTTACTGTTACAGCAAATCTAGAGCTTTGGAGGAGTTTAACTGTTAAATTCTGCCAGAGTGAATGGTGGTTTTCAGAGGTCCCTGACTCCATCAACTGCAGGAGTTTTTTTAGTCACAGTACAGGGCAACCTCCTTTCCAAACATCAGGTGTCTGCTGCAATACAGGAGAGTGCTAAAACTGCAGTGTGAAACATTTGAATATGGGGGGGAAGGGAGAAGTTCCTTAGCCCCTTTTAAACATCGTGTTTTGACGGGAAGTTTCCAAAGGAAATCAACCAAGAATGGAGATTCAAGGGTGAAAAGAAGTTGGACACTTGGAAAAAGTCACCAGCAACAGAAAATAAGGCCTTGAAACAGCAAACCTCAGGATGTTTTTAACTGATCTGTTATTATCTATGCTGCCTGTCAAAACACGAGCCTGTTTCACCACCCCCTGTGTTTCTTACAAGTTCTGTTTGAGGTGTTCTTGGACCAGTTTCACCACTGGGGGAAATGCAGCTGCCTCTGAGATGGTCGCAGCATGGGGGAAACACAGATCAGGGAAGGAAGATGGATACAATCGCTGATTCTGTCTTCAGAGTAGATTTTAAGCAGACAGAAGTTAAATATTTAGCTGGAATGCATTCAGGATTCCAGCCCCCTGTGTAAAACAAATACAATCAGTTTTAAATGGCAAAAGAGATTTGTATTTCTCTTTTCAAACTTTATTCAAAACTATTAAAACATATTAGAGAAAATAATTCAGACTTGTAAAAATCTTTATGGTAAGAAAGTGAAATCTCATAGTGACTATAGCTGAGACAATACTTTCAGCTTATCACATTTCTGAGGCAATTAAGCTAAATAATCAGGCTGTATATATGTCTCCAGGCAAATGCTTAATCATCTGGGGTTTTTGTTGTTGCTGTAGGGGTAGTTCTTTATTGTAATTTGCCAGTGATGAGTGGAAAGCAATACTTCTAATGTTCGTCTTCCTTCACTGCTCTGCTGAGCATGCTGAACTGCAGAGAGCACTCTGTGGTATATTAACTGTGTGAAGGGATTTATGGTCACTGTTATCATTGTTGCACGTGAAGATAATGTGCATTCATAAATCCTACAAGCTTCCAGATGCCAGCATGCTTGCTAACAAGCAGATCTGCCTAGAAAATATTAAGAAATGCACATTTATTGTCCTAATTTGCTTCAGGCTTGAGGTTCCCTGAAAGAACTTGTTTCAGCTGAAAAGGCTTTGGTGAGTATAACCAGATTATGAAGTAGGGATGGCAAGTGGTTTCTGTGCATGATTCAAACTACACAGTTTCAAGCCCTTTCCAAAGAAGAACTAAAATCCCAACCTGACACCCCATCCCAGATGTATTCTTTGTGAAACAGGCACTGGAAGAGCAATGGGGACACTCAGACCTCCTTGGCAGCCAGGCCAGCAACTGTCAGAAGATTACAGCAGATCCTTGACATCAGCTTGCCCGTATGTAAACTCATGCACACTTTTCTTACACTGTCAAGGATTGCTCACAGGAGGTAAGGATTGGATGCCAATCTCAATAGCGATTTGAGTGACTGCCCTTGCAAGCCGAAGAAGTCTAAAACAGGGGTGAAGACAGATTAGACAGCACCAGGTTCAAGCAGAGCACTGATGCCCTGGAGCCTTAACCCTGAGCCCCCAGGCTGAAAGAAGATCTACTGCATACAGGTTGTGCAATTAATCTCACAAGTTCATAGACATGCTGGTGGGAAGGACCCCAGCAGGTCTCCACTCCAGCCTCCCACTCAAAGTGGCGCTGTCAACAACACTAAGCCAAGTCAGCTGTGGCTTTGCCTAGCAAACTCTGGTAAAACTCCAAAGATGGGGATTTGGATGAATTTTTCCTAATGCTCAGCCTATACTTGCCCAGCTACAGCCTGTAGCCTTACCCCTTTTAGACAACTGCCACTACCAAAAACTGTTTGTCCATCCTTCTTGCAACTACCCCTTCAAAGGGGGCTATTAGACCCCTCTTAGCCTCTCTTTTACCAGATGAAATAAGACCAAAGTCCTCAACCTTTCTTTGCAGGTCATAAGCTCTAGCTCCCTTGATCATCAAACAGACCCTCTGCAGTTTTGTAATATCCTTCCTTAACTGGGGGCCCAAAACTGGTCAAAAAGTACAAGTCTACTCCACTGGTTTTACTATAGAGGATTTACCTGTGCCCTGAAGTCCGCTATGAGTTCCCATGTATCACAAACACCACAAAGTTTTGAGGTTTTTGTGATGTAAAAGCACTCTGTGCGTGTATATATTAATTTTGCATTCAGGCAGATACTGCTTAGGGCCTTCTAGGTTAGGATGGTCCTGAAGCACAGTCTCAGTAGATACCTGAGCCTCTAGAGCATCCCAGAGAATGGGAATGGAGCCTGATTAAACAAAAGTGCATTGAGTATAGATTACAATCGACGTATATGAGCTGGCTGCATTACTGTGAAACCCACTCATGAGAAAAAGTTTTAAGATTGCCTTTTCCTCAAAAAGATAAGCAGACCAACAAATACCTTTCATTCAAACAATAAATAATGTTTTTGTAGCAATCCTTTTAGAAATCTGTAAGTTTTGTACAACTAAGCCTGATTATTTTCTTAAATGTATAGTTTCTTTATGCTGTATGTTATAACAAAAAACATGTAATCCAAAGTTGTCTTTGGAAAGAATGTAATTCTGCTGCGATTGCAAAGAGGGCTGAAAACAATTGTTTTAAATGTGTGTGTTAATTAGTGTCTCTATATCAGTCATCCTTGAACATCCAAATCTTTGGAGCCCTGAAATAATTTTCTAGAACTTGGACAGATGTGGTAAGAAGAAGGTATTTTCATCATTTGGTCCCAAGGCCAAGTTTTTCAGTGCTGCTGCAAATGCAATTTTCTTGGCACAAATAAAGACATTTTCTTTTAACAAAATTAGGACTTTTTTGGCATATTGTAGCTGGCAGCTCTGAGAAACTTCACAACATGTGAGGAAAAAAACTGAAATGGGAAAGGAAAATTGAGGCATCTGACACCATAAGCCTTTGCTTACGGGTTTTATCTGGAGGATGCTGGATTTCTCTGCCAGCTCTATTGCACACTTCATGTGCGATTCACAGGGAACCTGTTGGTTAAGGCCAGATGTGACAAGGGGCAGCTCTGTACTTTTCCTGTTGCCCACCTGCATATATTCATCTGTCTACCTGCCAAGGCTCTACTGTGGGATACAAAAAAATCCTCATGCACTATACTGTGTGATTTGTGGGTTTTGTGTAGCTCTGCCATCTCTGTGGCATATGATTTTCCCCTTGTGATGCAAACTGTGCCAGCATGTGCATGTGCCCTGCAGATAACTTTTGGGTGGAATCCATTTCAAGTAAAGACAGAAGTCCAAGAGTTGGCTGAATCTGAAGTTTGGTATATGAGCTCCCTTCCCAGGCATTGGACAGAAATGGGCACCTTCAGAGGGTGGATCTCCCTCCCTGCTTTGTAGGCTCTTGTCTGTTCCTCCTGACTGATTCGTGAGGGACCATCAGTAGCTCTCTAAGTCTGACAGCTGAGCAACATGGCTCAAGTTGCAGAATCACAGAATCCTCAAGGCTGGAAGAGACCTTGAAGATCATTTAGTCCAGCTGTCAACCCAGCACCACCATGATCACACCTAAGCCACATCCAGATGCCCCTAAACACTTCCAGAGACAGTGACTCCCTGAGCAGCTTATTCCAATGGCTAATTACTCTTTCAGTGAAAATGTTTTTCTAATATATAATCTTAAACTGAACCTGATTTTTTTTTATTTTCTAATATCTAATCTGAAGTTAGATACATTGGACCTCAGTCCTGGGGGTAAAATTGAAATAGCACTCTCTTACAGTTCTGTCAGAGGTAAAAAATCATGGCTGTTCCTTTGCACAACTTTTCACAAAATGGTCTGGCTTATTCCTTTATTCTTCCCACATCCAGACACAGGCTTAGTTTTGAGACTAAGATTAGAGACCGGAGCCAAACAACTGTGGGTGACAATCAAAAGAGATCCTTGTTGAGGTCACAATCATAAAACTGTAACACTAGGAAATAAAAACAGAGGATGTAGACATTAAAATTAATGTTTGGGAAATATTTGCCAAAAAATAATATATTAGACAAGTAACGCTGGTCCCATTTTCCTGATAATTTGTTTATATTATGCAGCATTCCTTCACTTACAGTTGTGATATATCACTTATTTCTTTAGGACTATTCCAGAAAGCAAGAAGACCATATTAAGTCCTAACAGGACACCTGGGAGATAAAAACCTCTCTAAATACTTTGAATTAATTTACCTTAAAAAGCATAAAAGAAGTCATGAACTAATCAGATTCCTCATTGTGTCTTGCCTGTAAACCACACGTGTTTTTTTGACTTCAGTTTCCTTATTACACTGACCTTTTCTGGCCGTTCTTTGCAAGTCATGCAGCAACAAATCAAGCACAGTAATTGTATTTCTAAAATGCAGTAAAAAAAATCTTTAGAATGTTAAAACGATAAGCATACATTATCACACCTCTTTTATTACCTGTGTATATTTGCAAGGGGAAAAGTTACACAGCTAAAGAATATTAACAAGAGAAAAAAAATCCTCAGTGTCATTCACACATATGGAGAATCAATTTTTCTTTCAACTGATGATGTCACCTTCCAAGTAAAAAGTTCTGAGGAGGGCCAAGGGAGAATGCAATAACTCCTCTTGTAGTCTTTCTAATTTTTCAGTGGTCTGGTTTGTAAGATTTGTAATTGTTTTTACCATACTTGTACCTGAAACAGATGCAAAAGCACGTTTTGGGAAAGAAAACCATAAAAAATTCTCAAAATGTCACAGGTTTCAGGTGGAAGTATTCAAGCAACTGTACCTGTCTCAGTTTTCTGGTCTGCAACAGTTGCAACTTCAGGTGTGTGTTGCTCTGCACAGGGCAAGGGGAGTCAGGGGGTAGGACTGGAATGTGGAGGTGTAACACACAGTTCAGTGAGGATATAGCACGACAATGTGGGAGGTTGGGGCATCTAGAAGATAACATGATTATTAAAAAACAAATGGCCAGTCCATCCTGCATGCAGTCTGCACTCCTAAACCTACCAGCAGACACGTTCTCATAAAAAGATAACGAAGCCATTCAACAAAAACTGTATGTGGCTCAATTGGAATCAGAAAGAAAGCTATGAAAGGGAAAAGGCTAGAAGAGATTACCCGAAAGAGGGGACAAAAATAAAATGTGGCAGTTCAAATGTAAATAGAAAAATAAGAGAGCAACAGAAGAAATAAGTGTGCCTTGAAAAGGGAGGTAACAAAAAGCTCTTCAAGTAGCTCAAAAGCAGGAATACAGTCAGGAAACTAGTAGGGGCACTTGATGATCAATAAGTATAAAGGACAATTACATGTAATGAAGCCAGAGTAGCCAAGTTCACTGAATTCTTTACATCAGTCTTAACCATAGAAGACTTTGGGCAGATTCTTTGCAAATAAGTAAGCAGAGCTAGATCAGGTAGAGATGAAGATACAGGGTGCAGTGGTCTAAACAAGTAAGCTACATCCTATCGAGTCATGAGAATTGGATGGCATTGATTTGAGAGTGCTGAAGAGCTCCTGTGAAAAATTAGGGGACTGTGGACCAAGGCGTGTGAGTTTTCATTTCCAACAGCTGCTGTGCAAGAGATCTTGTGCATTTCCAGTGAAGCTTCTATCCAAAAAAGTCTTCCAAAAGAGGCACTATCAGTCAGTGGCTCTGACTTCCAGCCCTGGTAAGGTGGAAAACACCAGTGGAGGACAGGCTCATTGAACAAATGGGTTAATGTTTTCTCTGGGGATAAGCTAAATAGAGCTTCTGTGAAGAAGTGAACACCTGATGGTATTCTGGAAGGGTGGTAGAGGAAGGATGTGAATGAAGGGTGCACTCATACTTGGGTACAGCAAGTGTGGATTTGCAAAAACCTTCTGATAAAGTTCCACACCAAAGGTTGTGAAAGAAATTGCACTGCTGTGGGACTGGAGAAAGGTCCTTTTCAGACTGGATGCTTGTTGAAGGATTGGAAGCAAACTCTAAGTCTTAATGGTAATTTCTAGTTACCAAATATCAAGACTTTTTCAAGACAGAAAGTACTTCTTTACAAGTTAGGAATAATTTCTTCATGGAAAGGGTTGGCAAGCACTGGAACAGGTCACACAGAGAACTGATGGAGTCACCACCCCTGGAGGTATTATTTAAAAGGCAGATAGATGGGGCAGTTGGGGACATGGTTTAGTGATGGACTTGGCAGTGCTAGGTTAATGGTTGGACTCAATGATCTCAAGTGTCTTTTCCAACATAAATGATTTTATGACTCTAAATGAGTAGTCAAATCTTTTTTTCTTTTTTTTTTGGTCCAGGAATTTGCAGAGCTGCTTAACCAGATCAGATTTAAATAGAAATGAGGCAGATTCATAGGTAACAAGTTCAAAACAAATACTAAAGGGAAAATACAGTTATTTATCCTTTGACATTCCCCATGCAGATTAGGGATTAATAGCAGATGATGGGGAAGTAGAATGGGAAAGGACCATAGGAAGTGTCCAGGTTTCGGTGCTCTTGAAATAGCTTGTCCTGTTGCAATTGCTGTGGTCAGGTACTATTACTATTCATGGCCATGTATAAAATACAGGTATTTTTATTTATTGAGGTTTATTCTCACTATAAACCTCATAGCAATATTTATCATCCCTAGAAAACATGAGCGTACTGAAAAAAGAAATACTGCTTGTTAAAAATATTCGTGTTTCTAATCTCACTCAGGAACTAAGGGCTACGAGGTAGGGAATTAATCTTTTAATGAAAGGAGGTATGCCAAGCACATATGAATTGGCACAAGTGAAAAAGGGGGAAACCTGGGGCAAATCTAACTGCTCCTCAGGTACAAGTCTGACACCTGAAGCCCTCGATGAAAACAGCAATGTAGGCCGTATGCTGGCATTGTAAGGTGTTAGCTGGGATTACAGGTGGCACACAGCCAGTAGAATAAAATATTCTTCAGTCTTTTCTGTTCAACAAAGCTTTTCAATACCAGGACTTTGTCCTGACAAGAAAATGAAATCCTATCAAAGAAAACATTGGGCTCTATCTCACTGTGTCCCTTCCTTCCCTGTCTTGGCTTCATCTCTGCTGTGTCCTGTGGAGCCTGTGCTCTACTCCATCCTGGTAGTCCTCCATCCCAGGCACCCCGTGGGACAGCTTGCTTCCAGGCAGCTTGTGGGAGTACCTGTGGAGACAAGGCTTGTGACCGGGAAATGTATTGTCTGAGTATAAGCCCAATAAATTCTTTTTGCCACCTGGAGCTCTGGTGCTGGGAGCTGGCAGCTCCTGCCTTAACGACCTGTCTGGCCCCCTCTCTGTCCATCCATCCTATCCACCTCAGTGGGCACTCCCCAGGGCATGATTTGTCTTCGTCTGTATAAATCCCAAAGCCGATCTGACACCTACCTCCTAAAAACCTACTTGATGAGTGTTTTAAATTTCATGGTTGGTACTTGCTTCTGCCATTAGATTCATTTGAAAATCTTACCTTAAAACACATTTTGAAGGGAAAGCTTTTTTTCCCCATTTGTTGTTCCCAAGGGGTTTCTCCCATCCCAGGTGTTCTCTGATTTCTACTGGAAGAAGGATTAATGCTTGGCCTAATGGCTGGATGATGCCACTTGATGTAACGGTGTCTAGAACCAGATCTTACATGCACACACATACTCACTTTCAATGCTGTATGTGTGGCACTAATATGTGAAAGTTGTTCATAGAGACATTTCCCAACTCAGCATGGACTATGTCATTCAGCTCTGCTGGAAACCTCTAGCTAGTGGTATTAAATGATTTTCCTGTAGAGAAAAATGCAGGCACTGGTGGCTTGATCTAAGTTCTTCCACTGCGTTTCTGTGTCTGTTTCTGTGTGTAAGGCTGCTAATCGCTACACATATATATTTGCTGGGCAAAGTAGGGTCAGGTGGATTTACAGCAGATAAACATGTGCCTTTGAATATGCTGATTTTATTTATGTGTTATTGTTTGGGTTTTTTTGATCTGAGGCTTATTAAATTGATATTAGAAAACACTACATTACAAGCGTTATCTTTATGGCTCTGTGTCCATCATGCTTTAATGATGGAGAAGAGGAAAGAAAGTGGAATGCAGGCATTCTGTCAAAATTAGGTGCCTAGTTGTTATAAACCTCCATACGCTGTTGGAAGACCTGGTAAAAATCCCGAAAATACCAGTAGGAACTCAGAAAATGTTGGAATGTGTTTGTCCTCATAGGAGACACTCCTGTTGTCCAGAATACTCCTAAAATCTTGACAGAACAGAAAGCTGTTTGACAGCTCCTATTTTGGAGGTTGAGAGAGCTGGAGATGGTTTGCTGGATTAGAATGTGCAGCAACAGCATTAATGCAGAGTCTGGCTTATCTTCACAGCAACAGAGGCCATTTGTAAAATCACACTATCAGCAACAGCATACAGGCAGCTTAGAAGAGTTTCAGGTATTCTGTGAAAAAACTCACCATTAATTCATATTCAGAAGGAGTTGCTCCACTACTGATATAAAGGAAGGAATTTACTGCCTTAGGGGTGGAAAGTGTGATGAATGACCTTCTGGAACCATGTCTTCATCTTCACAAGGGTTTTATGAGAGCCTGCTGATTCTTGTAGATGCTCCAGAAATGCTAACTGATGAACATCTCTGTACCCTGCTTGGTTCTGTATAATTTCTGATCAGCTCATGGGAACTATGACTCAGAGGGCCATGGAAAGTCCCTGGTGGTTCAAACTCTCTTATTAAATGTCTGGAGGCAGACTCTGGTTTGCTGACATACTTGTGGCAAATGTATAGAGCTGATCCTGCCAGACACAGAACACTCTGGATGGAGTCAGCAATGAATGGTTGTGGTTACTCTAGCAATGTGGAGGAAGCACAGAACTGGTTCCTTTGACAAAATTACTGAACTGCTTAAACCCATAATCAGATCCCATTCTGGACTAAGTTAGTGTACCCTACTTTGGGCATTCCCCTCCCAAAGATCTTACAAGAAAGATCTTACAAGTGCCCTTAAAAAGAATGGTGTTTTTGCTGGTCCAGCATGTATGTGGGGAAATTTTTTAAGAGATGGGTGGCAGGATCTGGGGAATCAGGACAGGGAGATGTGGATTCTAGGTCCTCCTAAGCTCATGGGGAGAGTGAATTGAGCACTCTTCTCAAGACAGATCAAGTTGCTGGGCAGTAATCATCTTAGTGGGGCATCCTCCACGGCCAGGAGTACATGAGAAATTAGCTTGTCATTAGGGAATTAAGCAAGAGAGGAGGTCCCAGGGGCACAGGTCAGGTTTTTCTGATTACCTTTTACAGACTGTGCACCTTGCTTGAGGAGACAGTACTAAACCGTTATCCTGTATCCCATCCTTTATCCTCCTGCACGTCTAGGATGAGCAAGATGAGTATTTTGAAAAGCTTTCATCTGTTCCTTTTCTGAGACCAGCAACAGTAGCAATTCTCATGGTACATTGAGGTCCTCTGCCTATCCATTGGGACACCCATTCATCGTCAAAGTGCTAATTAACCCTGGCTGAGAGAATCACCTCTCTGAGAGCAGCATGCCCTCAGTGACAGGCAGCTGCGAAGCCACGGGAAGATCAGCATCCACCAGCTTCTCTTACATCTTCCAGTGCTGCCCAAATGAGCCTTTCCCAGGCCTTTCTCCCCTCCTCTGACAACGAGGGGAATGCCCCATCCCCTTCCAGGGTTATGTCAACCCCCTTCAAACTGTCACACACCTCACTTGAACTCCTTTCAATCTGCTGCTCTAAAAGTTTAATAAAGGTAATGACAGTTTTCTGCCTCAGGCCATCCCTGTAAGTCAGCAAAGAGAGCTCTGATCTTGGAAATCACACTGTAAATTGCCTACATATCTCTCAGATTTTGTTAGTTTATTTGTTTCAGTTTTCCTCTGCAGCTCTCAGCTGGTGCTGGACAGGAGAGACCAGATCAGACCAGCCTAACCATGGATTCAAGCCAGCATGGCAAATCTGGAATAATTTAACCTTTTTTTTTGCTTTTTCTTTTTTCTGAGTAGAGCAGCAGCAAGTTTGCTTTTGAGCCAGCACCTCACAGTCCCTTGTGACTATCACAGATACAAAAATCATGTGATGTTGCTTGGTAACACTCAAATGTAAGTATTGCACATGTCCCAAGGACCGCACTGTGTTTAATCAAAAGTTACAAATACTGTGTAAACACACCAAATTCAGGGGCATCTGCTATTAATTCAACAGAGCAAGGGCATGCTCATAAATTTAAAACTCTCTGCATATTAAACAGGAATTGCTGACAACATCGCACTTACCATACAATCTGTAAAAATGAGGAAAAATATGGTTCTCTGGCCATTGATAAATCAAAGACATTAAACCTATGGAGTAAACCCAAGAAACAGTGAAGGCAGTCTGTCAGAATCAAACAAAACTGCATCTGAATTAACCCAGGCAAAATCCAGACTCAGGCTATAGGCACAGATCAAAACATTCCTCTGTATATAAACATCCTGCCATGGGGGCTGATCAACATCTCACATTAGTAATACTATATTCCCTGAGAAGGGCTTTCAAGGCACACATCAGCACAAAAGATGTGAAGTTCAAAGCCAACAATAAGAAAACAATTAGAAGCAGAAATCTCCTACTCAAGGACTCCAACAAGAATGTCAAGCTTTTTTATTAGCACAAAAATCCCTACAGTGGCATAAAAGAGCACTCAGAGAAGTCAGAGAAGATTCAAAATAGTGTGTAAAAATTAGAATAACAATATGCTAGTGGACTATATTTCATATGTTCATAGAGGGAAACAAACTTCTACTTCAGGAGCTCCTTTACCCAGGTTTCCTTCAGTTCCTAGATTTCTGCTGCAGCTGTTAGAGAAAATATCCCATAGTAACTGCGATCACGCTAATCACAAAGTGTTAAAATGAACATTGCTTTTAACTTTAAAATAAAACTATGCAGTGGCTGTGCTGCTGGATCACGTTTGTCCCTTCTTCTGTTTTCTTACAACTGCTTCTAGTAAATGGCCTTTACCTACCCCATCCAAGAACTGCCACTGCTACTGCTGTTGCTGCAGTTACTTCAGGCTACTCTGGAATTAGCTTGTCTTTTCCTGTATTCACTGTTCCTGCGATTTTTCTTTGTTTTCTTGGAAAAGGTAATCTCGGTGAATTGACACTGAAGAACCACCAAAGACAGATGTTTGCTCAGAGGTTTCCTGTGCAATAATACTGGCCAGGGAGAGACACAAGGACACCAAAGGCAGCTTAACCACAGACGAGACTAAGCACTAAGCAGCGGCCCCGAAATCACCCCTCCTAGTACTTCTGTTGAAATGCAGCATCCACAGCACTTCTTTTAGTAAGGGAAGGCAGTTACATTGGAAAATTTATTCAGGGATGATCAATCATCCCTAAATGTTCCATGTCTTTCCTATCAGCACTTTGATGTGCTGTGTCATAAAAATGTTGGAGAACTGTGGCTAAGATACGATACCAGATTTTTACTGCTCAGATCTATTTCTTCAGAAATATTAAAGAAGAGGAAACCAAGTTAGAGGAGGAGGTATCTATACCAGAGGAGTGAATCCCCATGGTGATTGTCCCCTGGGTGAACACTGTCCATCACTGATGGCCAGTGTACCTGTCACACTCTCCTCTCCTGTGCTCAACAGCCTGAGAGGGAAGTAAAGGATGGATGTGGGAGGACCACACTGCCCTTCATTTCACACCATAAGCTTTTTCTTAATTTCATTTGAGAAAATATAAATCTCCCTGGAGTGGGCTGCCAGTATGAGGTTTTTTGGGGGGTGGGGGGTTGTAGAGAGATTGCCTTGGGGCAAAATCAAATCCCCCCTCTTGTTTTTCTCAAACCTTTGGCAGCCCCTAGGAGTAAAAACCAAGTCATTTTCTAACTATGCCTTATTAGAAACAAGTTCTAGAGAACAAAAAGAACAAGTTTGAGAAGTGGGTAGGAGTGGTGATGTGTTCCAGACCTGGTCCTGAGCAGCAGGTGGTTAACAGGAACCTTCAAAGGAGCTGTGCTCAGGAAGGTACCCCAGGGATGGTCTCTGTGGCTGTATCTGCCGGCAATAATTTCTTCAGTAATTCTCTGAGGTTGTGAAATAAATATGGGCTCCAATAAAATAGATGGTGCTTGTATTTAATGATGACTGTGCTCAGAAAGAGCTTGCACTGTGCCAAGAGGGCCATAAGGTGAACAAAGAAAGTGAAATGTAACCTGAAGAATATTATGCAGCTATGAATTTCCATTGATTAAATGGATGAGGAGAGGAAAATAAAATCAATGCAGGTCTTCCACTCTGGGATATGACTGTGAATAATTTACTCAAATCCTCCAAAGACACGTGTCAAACAAATTCCCATGTGGGTGTCTTCATCTTTCACTGGCTGCCCTCAAAACAAAGCCCATTCAATGAACTCACAATGCAGGATTTTCCCAGGGACCCCAAACCCTAGAAAAGCAGCCTGATATAATTTCCAAGTACAAAGCACAGATATTAGCTCTGGCTGTGGGTCCTGGGTTTGCTCTCAGGGTGATGATGGTTGAGAATGGCTGAGATGGTTTCTGAATAGAAGCTGGGTGCTTCACCCACTCTTCTGTGAAATAATGACCTATGAACGGAACAGTGAATTTGGGCAGCTGTGAATGAAGTATGTTCAGATAAATAGTGCTAACCAGCATGATCCCCCTTATGACACAAATGTTTAGACAAATTCTGGTCTGTTAAAGATTATTTGTCTTGAAAGAACAAAATTATCCCACCATGAGGTTTAATGTTAAATCATTCTGTTTACTTATAGAAACTAATGAAGCTCTGTCTCTCTGAACGGAGAGAAATCAAAGAGCAACTAGCTATTTATTCGCTCTTAGTTTGAAGTGTCTGTCAGTCATCCCTCAGCCCTGGAGGTCTCCCTTTCAGCTTGTTCTAGGCCCTATAACCTTCCACCTTTTTTCACATTAACATAAACCTTTGAGAAAAACAGCCAGTGACATTTCTTCATTAACATATCATTTTGGTTTGGAGAGTTGTGTCACATAAGCCACTGTTATTTCAGCTATTTGAGTTCATAAGGGAGCATAATTGTTCCTTGACAGTATTATGGGTGGATGTCAGCAGTTTTTAGCCCATCTATAACACTGATTCACTAGAAATCGCTGAATAACTACAAAGAATTGGCAATAAACTTTGTCATCAGCCAAGCTGGGTATGCAGGGACATTAACCCAGAAGAAGCACAGTAGTAATCACAGAAGCCAACAACTCCACCACAAATGACAGCATTACTTGAGTAAGTAAAGCCAGTGAAATATTTGAGAAGTCTCCTCAAGATGAGCTCAGTTCCAAGCCCCACAACCCACAGGCTTCTGACTGTAGATTTCAAGTGGGATGAAAAGTTGAGTGTTACAGGTTTTTTTTTTCATATCAATGTATAAACCAATTTTTAAAAATTTGAACAGTGCTAGTTTTGTTGGTTTCTATCTTAGAACTTTGTCCAAATGCAGTACAGTACATTTAATTTTTAAGTTATTTTCATTATTCTGTAATTATTTTACCACTGACATACACTTTGAATCTATAGACCTGCTCCTGAATGTTGGGGTCATAGTAGACAATAAAATGGGAGTGTTAGTCTTCTTTGACACTGTGCCCTCTCTTTTTTACCAAAAAGAAATTAAACTCTGTAAGGAAACACATTTTTCTCACAGCCACTTTTAGATACTGTGTCTTGTTCAATGTTTTTGGTTGGAATAATAAATCACTTGTAGAAAGCCCAATCTGTTTGGCTGTTGTGGGATTTTAATTGAACACCTTGAAGAAACTGCTATGAATCACAGTGCCTCAGCCATTGCAAAGGGGAGCAGCAGGTCTTCCAGCCGGGAGAACATCGGTGTGAGACGCAGTGCCTGGGCCTGACAACAGACTGTGTGGTTGGTGGAGAGCCACTGCAGACTGCCTGGGGTTGCAGCACATTATTCTGTCTGTAACAGATGAAACGTGAAATTCCCTTTTGCAAGGAAGCCCTTAAAAACTCAGGTCTGGTTTATTAATTTGATGCTGAACTGCTCTGAAGGGTAGTGCCTTATTGCTATGTGGAGCAGAGAAGGTCAGTGTGAAGGTCGTGCCTGGTTCGCAAGGCTGGGTGATGGGATTTGTTGGGACCCACCAGCGACAGAGCCTCATGAATGTGTCTCTGGAGCACCAGTATGACATGTCTACCAAGGGCATTGACATCTCTGTGGGAGTGCTGACTGTTGGGCCAGCTATGTTCACATCCAATTGTAGATTTAAAAGCAGATAACGCCCAAGGCAAGGGTCATCCCTGCAACAGAGCATCAGAAAGAGCCTTGAATTTGCAATAAACGAAGATTGAGCTGTTGACCAGAAAAGCTCGCAGTGTGCAGGCCTTCTCCAAACCTTCAGAGCTTGCACCTTTTCCAGGTTCCCACCAAGCTGCTCACGAATACTAGCAGCTGTGCCTATGTGTATGTCTGTGCAGCAGATGAAAGCACATGCTAGTGACTATGCCTAGAGCAGTGCTATAATTATTCATGAAGACATGGAAAATAGGGGTATAGTAGAGGCCTGCTAAATGGAGACAGGAGAATATCACTTGGTAGATGTAGAATGGAAAGTAGGGTTGTTCACGTGGGAAAAAAATGCTTTTGAGGCAAAAGCTCGAAGATGAGGGGGAGCTGGAAGATGAGAGAATGTTCTTCTGCTATAGGAAACAATGGGGAGCTGGGGAAGGACAGGGACAGGCTGAATACCTTTGTAATGAACAACAGTAAAGAAAGTCTCCTAGGAAATGAAAAGGGTCAAGGAATATCCCTGAGAACAGAAACTTGCCTGTCTGTATCAGCCCTAGCTATTTATCAACAGTAGTTTGCAAATAGCTACAGTTTTGGTCAGCTGGCCTTGCCTTCATTGTCCTGTACAGATACAACCCTTTTGTATATGTTTTTTAGATTGTGTGCCATCTCAAGAGTTCCTGGTAGTGATTGAAGTATCTGCAGAGGCATAAAGTGTTGCCCTGCTTCATTAGACAGGCAATGCAGAGTCAAGTCATGCTGCTCACGTGGTGTGGGTTGGGTCATCCTAGTAATGTGAACGCAGGGCTCAGGAAGCAGGGAATAAAGCCCCATTCAGAGCACACACAGAAGTTCTGGTCCTTGCTACCTTTGCAGAGTGTTGCCTGATGTGTGCACAATAGATGCTGCATCAAAATGATGCCACAGTGACTCAGGAATTTGTCCAAAGAAATCCTGCTCCAAAGAACTTAGGTCTTACTGTTTAGATTAGGTTGAAGAAGTCAAGTTGGAAAAGAGAGGGACAAAGGCTGCAAGATGATGGATGAGATAATCAAAGCTCAACATAAATCTTTGTGTAGAGAGATGAAAGGAGCCTCAGAAGGGCCCAGAGCCATCAAAGCATACACAGAGGAACCATCAAATATGCTGAAGGCTCATGAGGATTAGAACAAGAATGCAAAGCTCACTGGAGACTCTGGAAGTGGGCAGCCTCAACCATGCAATGTTGACAAACAGTAATTTAGGGTATCAGGAAAGAACTGGAAGAGACATTACGAAGGACAGGTTTGTAAGAGCTTACAGATACAGGGAAAGCTATGTGAGAGGCCATTAGAGGGGTTTTCAGGAAGAATGAGAAGATGCAAGAAAACATTTGCCTGACGATGTTGAAGAGGGAAGGCTTTCTCTGTAACAGCACTTATCTGAAAGAGCTACTGCAGAAACTATTCTGTCCCTACAGTAACACAGCCACTAGCCATTCCCTTCTTCCTCTCTCCCTCCCTGCAAACAAGTACAAACTGGAACACTGCAGGTTTAAGGCAAGCAGATGGTCTGCAGGCAGAAAGAGATGCTCAAGCTGCCTGGCCCAGAGGCATCACCACACATTTATTCAGACCAGGGTCTATTTTGGGCTTGACCCCCTCCTTGGCACAGTCCCGAGCTTCTCCTGCAACTGCCAAACTGTGAGCTGAGTCTCCTTTTTTTGACAGAACAGGCACATGTTGTTCTTCATTCACAATCTGTTTTTAGAGTAATTTTTACAGCAAATAGCCAAAGGAAACAACATTTTATTACATAACAAGACAGCTAAGAAATAGTGAAATGGAGGTGAGAAATGTGTTATCAGGAATTAAATTAATCATTAAAAAAAGAGGTTTGAAAGCAGGTTAGTCCATGCCTTTGTGCTATTTTTATGACTCCTATTGTTGCATCGTCAGGTTCTGGCACAGCACTGTGTCTGAAGCTTCAACCTGTGATGCTGAGTGCAAAAGAAGCACTCACTTTAGAATGCTTTTCTCATTTTGTAAATCATCTTTCCCTAAAGAAAATCAATGAACAAGTGACCCAGACAGTCGGGTTCACTCACTCTAACAGTGCTGCAAAGCCTGGGATGCCAAGGGCTGGCTGTGTCTGATGCTTGCTGCTCCCACCATGCATTTGAATGCTGAGTAAACGGAGCGGGAGCAAACTCACCACCGCCAGCCTCGGAGCAAGGTGTGCAGGTACAGGCTCCTCCCTAGGAAAGTCGTCTGCTGTGCTGCCAGGTTTGAACATGCCACAGCCACTCAGCTGCTGAGGCCTTTGTTTCCAGCACTGAGCTCTCCAGCAACCCTGCCTGAAACACAAACATTGCTTCCACATTCTTCTCAACCATGTGCCATCAGCGTTCCCCAGAGTGGTTGCATACCTCCTGTCAGTCTGCATTGATCCCAAACCTCACAGGTGCTCCTCTAGCGCCTCCTCGCAATGACAGCTTTTCGTACAAGAGTAGTCATGGAGCAGACAGGTTGTCCTCTGACCCCAGGGCCTGTGTCTGTGCTGGCACACGGGACGTGCAGAGGACAGCACTGAAGCAACAGGATGCTTGCACTGACAGGGCTTATTGTGAATCCTGCCTGAGCTGTGTCCAGCGACTGGTTGTGGTGTGTTAGCTGCTCTGCTCCAAAATGATGCTGGGATTGTGCTATCAACTTAATAGGGTAATCAGCCTGGGCATGTTCCCAGGCACTCAGCACAAACCTGGCAATCTATCCAAGTGAAAGTGATGACTTGCAATGTTCTCCCCGAGTTATGGGGTAATGGACCCCTCTGAAGGGCTGAGGTACTGTGTCTTTTAGTCTAGGCCTTCTAGTCTTTGCCAACCTGAAATTTTGCCCATCAAGAAACCAAACGTGTCTCAATGAAAGTAGGAACAGGCAGCATGAGAGAGAACACCTATGCCTCGCAGCTCATTCCTACCTACAGTTTTGCAAAAGAGAAAAATGCTGGCATGGGGAAGGGAATTTTTTTTTGGCGGTTGTGTGGATGAACAGATGGATGGATGGATGGATGGATGGATGGATGGATGGATGGATGAAGAGCAGGATGAAGACCAAGTGAAAGAGAACAGTTACAAAATATTTAAAGGCTGTGAATACAAATATAAACGAAAGACAAGGGCAAGGAAAAGACTGTATGACCATCTTTTCATTTAGCCTCCAAAAGACATATGGCAACACCTTCTGACTGTAGCGACTCTCCTCCCCCCAGTCTCAGCACCCTCACCTGGCCTTGCTCCTCTGATGTCCCACTGAGAAATGGCCACTTCCCACAGCTGCTCTGTGTGCAAGGTCCAGAGCAACCACATGTCAGTCTTCTTGTGTTGGCTAGCAGAGGCAGAAACAGCTTTGTGGAATTTTCTCCAACTGGGTTTGATGGCTGCCTCTGTAAGCACAGCATTTGGCTGGTGCCTGTGTAAAGCATGACTTTCACACATCCAGCTGAAAACATCTGGGGTGGTGGAATGCTCCTGGGCTTCTGAGACTGGCTAAAGCTTGCCACACACAGCCAGGAATTTCCTCTCACCATTCTGTAGCAGCCATCAGCACACTTAATTTGCCCAGTCTGTCTATGGGAAACATCTTCCTACTTGATAATACTCTCCTAAGCACAGATGCAAGGTAACTTCCATCTATGAACATCTAAACCAGGATTAAATAGAAGCCCTTAAAGTCATGAGAGATATTCTACATATAACAACAATTGTTTTTAGCCTAAAACTTGTTTTTCCTACCCTTACATGCCCTTAAATATTTTTCTTCATAAATGCAGATGCAGACAAGTAATGTTGTATATAGGCCACTATAAACATACATTGAGAGAACTAAGATTAAGGGCACACTTTCACCTTCAAATGTTTTGTGAGAAAAACTATCATAAAGTGAAGTGAGCACTTTGCAATGAGCACTGCACAGGTCAAACATAACATGCTTTGTTACAACTGACCTTGACTGGACTGCAATTTTTTAGAATTTTTCAAACTTCAATGAACTGAATAACTGCAAAGACAGCTGGAAAAATTTAAACCTCTAATTTCTGCTAGATATGTCTCTAGTAAAAATTCAAAGTTCACATTTTTGCCTGTGGACAGGATGATGTATGTGAGAATTCGTGTGACATATGCTCTAGTTCATTATGAGAGTAATAGAACTTAAATCTTTTTACAGTCATAAAAAACTAATTCTCACCTGAATCATACTACAGAAGATTATGAATATTTATGTCTGAATTGGACTTGGAACATAAAATGTTATTACACTGAAATATTTTTAAACCACATTTGACATGCATACACCAAAATATCAGCCTTATTGTGTATGTCACAAATATCATCCATATATTTTCTTTATCTCTCTTTCTCTTTATTTCTATTATTAATTATTAAACCCCAGAAAATCTAAGAAAGTAGAAACAAATGTTTTGATTTCTTAGGATAGTGCTTGCTTACCTGCAGTTTTCCACAGCAGAAGGAAGTCTTCTCTGTTTCATGGCTCTCAGCTTTAAATGGCCAGGCTGGGTTTACTCGTTGTTACAAGGAATCATGTCCCAGACTTCTCTCTTTTCTAGTAGTTGTGTGAATAATCTAATGTGATACCAGGACTATTCCTTTAGAAAAGCCACGCAGTTGATAGAGAAGGTATCAGTACTGATGCTGGCACTGGGGCTGGATGCAATAGTAGGCAATCAGCTGCTACTTCTGTGTCAAACGTAGCTCCTTGCATAGCAGGAACATGTCAGGACAGAAGTATATCCAGATTCCTGAAAGTCAAGACCAGAGCATACGCTTTTTTTATGTCAAACTCCGGATGTTTTTTCCTTCCTCTAGCATACATGACTACATCCATATCTTCCAGTGCATGCAAGTATGCTGCACCCCCAGCTTGGATACTGCTCTACAGAGGTGTCAGGACTGACTGTATGTTCAGGGCAGAGCTACTGTGCCCTTGGTGTTGTGCTCTGAGGTGCTGTGTTTGGAAGGCATTGGAATGTGAGGGGGAAAAGGCACTGGCCGAACAACCTTCTAATCTTTCATAAGCCTGCCTGGCAAAAAAACTATTAATGGCCTATAGTCTAATGAAACCAGAGATTACTCTACATCTGTCTATGTGCACAAGAGACAGCAAGAAGATCCAAGATGCATTTTATCTTACAAAAGATGGTCTTACATCTCATCTTTTGTCCTAGGAGATGATCCTGAAGTAGTAAAGTCTTAGCTGATGCTTTACGGATCATTCGGGTCCTTTTTTTAAACCTCAGGAGGAGGTTGCTGTTCTCATGCCTCTGCATCCTCTAATGAATTCTTTTGTTTTTGTGAACATTTTCACAAGTGCCATCATGTTGGGTCTTAGCATGTGTCTGGGCATGCAGTGTAACAGCCACGGCAAAGCTGAACAAGCAGCTTGGCAGTGAAACAAGAGCCTTAGGACTGTGTGCAACAGGCATCCCTGAGAGCATGGGAATGAACCTCACACTGGGTGACTGGGAATGTATTCAATTGCTGGGAAACAAGCTGAATTTAACAAATGAAAATTACTCCTTTATTTGGATAATACAGTCTGCCAGATTTTCTCAGTATCTGCCTGACAATCAAGTCCTGCACCCAGCATCTGCTATGACAGTTGTTTTCCAGTTTCTTGACTTTCACCCCTACTTTCAGCTGTGCTTATTGGAGACACCACTGGTTTTTCTGGCTTCTGCCTGGTGTTCCTCTTTGTCTCTAGGTGGATGTCACTTCCAAACCTACTGCCACAGACTGCTGATGAAAGCTGAGCATCTCTCAGACAAGCATTGCTAATAGCTTCCATTTCCTATAGGTGCTATAGTAAGAGGCGCTTACCTCTTGCATCATCTGCAGCATCTTCTCTCGTGTCATCTCAAACATCTCAGCACTCCTGAACTGTGTTTGAGCTAAACCTTGCACTTAAGATGTTCATGCAGACTGGTGCTCTTGGAAAAATATGTCAAAAGCATAAACTCATGATTTTTCCTACATATTTTCCGTGCACTTCCCTTCAGTGTAGTGCCTTATCTTTCTCCTCATGCAATCTGCTGTAGCTTAACATTGGAATGGAAACTTGAGTAACATATTTTCTAACACAGAAAGTGTTTGTTTTTGAAAGTGTTGCTTTTGTAACTTGCTTACACTGGTACTTGACATATCAATGTGCATATCATCCATAGAAAATGTCAATAGTTGATATGAGCAATTTCATTAGAGGGAATGAAATTAAAGTGAACAAATGTAATCGTAGCTAATTTCCATTCTCTGGAAGTACATGTTATTGAAAGTTCCTGTAGGCAAAAAAATAGCTTAAACTATGAACACCAACAGGCAGCAGATCATTGGGTATATATGTGTGAGCATGTGACTATAGAAAATTCAACTTTGATTACTGAAACAGAAACTTATTCCTTGCCAGCTATGATTGGGGTGATCTTCTTGCAAACCTTGGTAATACAAGATCTAAAGAAAAACAGCATAACCTGAATATTCCAGTTAATAAAGAGTTGTGAGACAGAGCCACCAGCTAGGTGGCTGATCATATGCTAGGCTTCTGCATATGGACATTTAGTTGGGAAAACTGTGGGCTTGGGGTTCTGGATAGAAGAGCCGACCCCAAAATAGAAAGTTCCCTGTTTAGACGTGATCTCAGAAAGAAGAACATTGGAGGGAAGATCCTGTAAGTGGGGGAAGATCCTGGAGATCAGGAGGTTGTGTAGAGATGAGTGCCGGGGGTGCCCAGGGTCCTTGGCCACTGACATCCAAGGCCAGCAGCAGTGGCACAGCATGACGTGACCTGGATTTCTGCTGAGCAATCCAGGGCAGCCACGACCTGCCTGTGGGAGGGACACAGAGGCCTGGGAGGAAGCTGAGAAGTGAGCGCAGGAGATAATGACAGAGGGCAAGGGCTCGAAATATGTAGGCTCTAAATAAACCTCAGTACCCAGACCCGTGTGTTGTTATTTACTATGTCTCACTTCTGACAAAGTTGGAATTAAACCCTGAGCAGAGCAGAGAGGGCTCCATAGATGAGTAATGCAAGGAGGTTTTATTTAAACAGGCATCTGTGGAACAGAAAGGGAAGAATGTCTGACTGGACATTTTCTTTTATAAATAAATTTTGGGCTTTTCTTTTTTTTTAAATGGGAAACAGTTGGCTCAACAGCTGCCAGTTATTTGACTGCACAAAATCTGCAAAGTGGGATGAGCATATTTGGAATAAGTTTTTGCTACACTATTAAAAATATGTTGGCAGGGAAAGAGACACTTAAAACTGCTTTTTTAAAGTATACAGATTTTGTTTTCTGCATCTCAAAGCCTTCTTATCCTGAAAGAGTTCTGTCAGGATCTGAAGCAAATTGTATAGCAAGAAAATAAAGGCGAAGCAAAGTCTGATAATTCTGTGTCAAACAAATATGTGTATGCATGTGAAATGCAGTTTCTTTCTGGCATGTGAGAGAAAGTGAGCTGCTCCCACAAAATGAGGCACTCCTCTTTTTTTCTGACCAGCTTTACAGTTGAAGTGTGTCTAGAGTTTGAAAAAGATAATTACTCACTATTTTTGCACGGACAAGACTTGGGAAGATGAAATAAGAAGATACATAAGTCATGTAAGAAGATATCCTGTGCCTCAGAAAACTCAGAAATGCGGAAAAGGAGATGACCGGGCTAGCTAGCAACAGCAAGCTGGAAGGATGCTGGCAATGACACAGTCATGGCTGGCATGATAAATGGCACTTGCATTTCCTGGGTAAGCACATTTTTAACTAAATGTTCCAGAACATCATTCCCAAAGTGGATTAATAGACCTGTACATGCACTAAAACAAAAAGTCCAGGGGAAAGGCCTGAGCACCCACACGTATTTAGGGCACACCCTGGTATGGTACTAACCTGTGACCCTAGAGCTGTCCTCAGCAATGTTTGGTGGCTTCTGATGAGCACCTGGGATATGCTCACCCTGTGCTCCTTGAGGAGGGTCTCAGCTGGAAGCTGTGTGACTGTGGAGGTGGAGGGTTGTACACTCCAGTACGAGGCCAGTAACCCACGCAGTGCACACTGGCTCTGCTGCCCGGAGCTGGCAGGAGCCTTTGGGAAAGGTTTCACTGCAGTTTGTGATCAATAAACACGAAGAAGTTCTCCGAGCTTGTGCCAATATTTGCGTTGTGCAGGATTACAGCATCTGTTTGCATGAACTCCTGCTGCCTCAGCAGCAGTGAGCACAGCATCACTGAGTTTAGGAAGGTGTCTGTAGAGGGATGTTGTCATGCACTGCTGTGCCATGCCGCTGATGCTTTTGGTCTCTGAGGCTTACTGAGGGGTGTCAGAGGGACTTTCTGGGGCAGGTGTGCAAGGAGGTTTATACAGCCTGGATCAAACCTGAGTAATGCACAACTCCTATTTGCAGCATCTGGTCCAAGCCCTCCTTTTGCTGTAGCTGAGAAGACAGACAGTGAAATAGTTCTTTTAAAGTGATTAGCACCCTGTTAAACTATCTACTTTGATTTTTTTAAATATAATATATTCTCCTTTTTAAGCCAAAGAGTTTGTGCTTGGAAGTGAGGAAAACTACATCTGAGCACCAGAAAGCTCACTTAAGTTTTCCTGGATTTTGAGGTGGCTCAAATGAATGTTTTATTAGTCATCCCAGAAATCTGAACTTTTCTGATTTTGCTGTTGATCAGAGGGTTTAGAGAGAAGGATCACACAAAATAAAGATCTTGTTCCTGGCTTTACATGTGACTTACTCTTGTCATTCCTGATTTTCAGCTGGTGAGGTACATCCATCCTCCCCATTTTGAAAGCCCTGAGATATCCCCAGGAAGCTCAAGTGTGATGAGCTTAGGAATTTTTACATTTTGGTCAATAATTTCTCCCCTCCTCCTCCGTCATTCCCACGGAAGGACTTATGCCAAACACAAACAGCACTGGTTCTCAAATAACTCAACCTCATAGAAGGAGGTGAGTTGCCATTTATTTTTTAATCTTGCTCAAAAAACTGACAGAATCTGAATGACTAATTTACCCTGTGCTTGGGGAAGGACAGGAAATATCACGGGAGTGCAAATAAGCAGACAGATTTTGCAAAGTCAACTTTCATGTAGGCTAGCTTTTTCCATTTATATTAATGTCCTAGCTCCCCTTTTCTCACTCCCTACATCCAGTCCACCCAGAGTTTCTCTCCAGCCTCAGACTATTCTTGTGCAGCTGTGTGCCAGAGCAAGCCCCATGTGTTGTGCTTCACCTTAAAACACTGTTTATATGCTACCAGGCTCTGTACCAGCCCTCTGGTTTCCACAGCACAGGGTAGCACTGGTGTGGCTGCCAAGCTCTTGGGGGCTTGGGAAATGCACAGTGCTCACATTTTGGGGGGCTGGGAGATCCAGCAAATCTGCTGCTACTCAGTCACTTTAATAAGCTGGATAAATGGCTGATTAAAGTCTTGCCCAGCCCTGCTGGATGCTGGGTTTGTTACTCTGCTTCGATGGTGCTTTGGCTGAAACAAAGCACCTCCTGCAGCTCCATGGGAAACCCCATCGTGATCCACCCTGTGAAGGTGTCATGTCCCAAAATGTCAGCAGGGAAACTAACAATGATTTTTCTGGCATTACAAAGATGGTTCTGCATTTACTGTCTCATATCACAGCGGGACTGGGCAGATGATAGACAGGGCTAGTGGGAAAAGCTATTTTCTCCCGAAGCTTACAAGGCCAAAGAAAGCTCATGTCACTCCAGCCAGAGAGGTTGTGCCAGCTTCTCAGATAAAAATCAGCTCCTTGATTGTGGACTTTGAATAGCCCTTAAAAGGCATCACAAGATGTAAGAAGATTAAGGTGCTTTATAGCTTTCACTTGCTTGGAAAGCTCTTGGACCAGGGAATTTCCTCTCTCCCATAAGCTGTCCAGCTTATCCACTGTGTTATAAATCTTCCCAGCAAGCAAATACATGGAGTATCCTTCTCAGCAGGTGTTGTCTCAATCCCTTCATTCCCCAGCTGGTATTGATATCATGGGTTGCCCTGACATTCAAGTTCAAGATGCAGCACCTTGAACTTGGCTTTGTTAAATCTCATGAGGTTCTCATGGACCCACTTCTCGAGCTTGTTCAGGTCCTTTTGAATGGCATCCCATCCTTCAGGAGTGTCAACCGCATCACTAAGCTTGGTGTTGTCTGAAAACTTGCTCAGGGTGCACTTGGTTCCACTGTCTATGTCATTGATGAAGCCATTAAAATGTCTGGTCCCAATATGGACCCCTGAGGGACACCACTTGTCACTGATTTCCATATGGAAATTGAGCTGTTGACCACCACCCTCTGGATGTGACCACAAAACCAATTTGTAATGTGGTAACAAAGAGAGGATTTGGTGCCTGAAGGTGGTAGTTATCTCAGTGTGGAAACTGTGACTACAAGGACTGATGGAGGTGGACTGAGAGTTTGAGCATAGTCTACCTGCTCCTTAAGAATAGCAGGGAATGCTCCACCCCTGTAATACAGCAAGTAAATTCATGACAGCTGATTTCTCCTCCAATTCCCTTGCAAAGAAAAATTAATTAGAAACAAAATCCCACCACAATGCCCACCCTGCCCCTGTGCTGTGTAGCTGAGTATATTGTAGCAGAGGTCTCTGATGCCCTCTAAGAACATAAGGACATGATTATTTTCAGCAGTTGGGCCCGTAGTCAGAAAAAGAGAGAACAGTGGTGTAGCTGTGGGCTTCAGGAGATGGACAGAGCCAGAAACTGACTGGAAAAAGGCAAACATCACTCCTGTCTTCAGGAAGGGCAAGGAGGAGGCTGCAGGCTGGTCAGCCTCACTGCAGCTCCTGGGAGGATTATAGAGCAAATCCTCCTGGAAGCCATATCCAGCATACGAAGGAAAAAAAGGTGATGGGGATACAGCCCCACTAAATTTACCAAGAGAAAATCGACTTACCAAGGGAATCTGGCCAAATTGGTTGCTTTCTATGGTGAAAACTCTGTGGTCAAGAGGGAGATGTTGGAGATATTCAGAGATCTCAACAGCCCTGAGACAGGGAGTGGCAGAGTCCTCATAAAAGTCAGTGAAGACAAATGGAAAGTCCGTGGCTGGAAAGGAATAACCCTCTATCAGCGTGGACTGGGGATCTGCTGGCTGTAAAGCAGCTTTGCAGAGAAGGACGTGGGGATCCTGGGAACAAAATATTGAACATGAGCCAGCAGTGTGTCCTTGCAGCAAAGAGATGGCATCTTGGGCTGCATTAGGCATACCCTTGAGAGCAAGTTGGGATCCTTCCCCTCTGTTCAGCGCTGATGTGACACATCTGGAGTGCTGGATCCATTTCTGGGCTTCCCAGTGTAAGAGAGACATGGACACATACAAGTGAGTCCAGAAGAGGGTACCAAGCTGGTTGGAGACTGGAGCACGTGACTGAGAGGAAAGGCTGAGGGAGCTGGGCTTGTTTGGCCATCTGAAGAGAAGCTTGAGGAGGACATAACTGCATTGCTAGCTACCTAATGGGAGTTACAAAGAAAATGTAGCTGGTCTTTTCTTGAAGGTGAACAGAGAAAGGCAAGAGCCAGGGAAGACAAATAGCTAAACAGGTAATTTCTCCTGCATAAGGAGAAAATCTCTGGAACCAAGACAAAGATGAGAACAGAGGCTCAGAAAGGCAGTGAAATATCAGTCCTTGGGGGGGTTCAAAACTCATCTGGGTAACCTGCTGTAACTTTGAAGTGGACCTTGCTTTGAGTGGGTGGTGGTGAACAAAGGCAAGAGTTCTTCCAGCAAAGAGGAAAACAAGTTTCAAGATTTTGCTAGGAAGGTACTATAGAAAATGGTTGCTATAGCTCATCAACTAGAGTGCTAATGGTTTCACTAATAATATTGCCTGTCTTCATCTTCTCAGAAATGCAGAAATTGCTAGGGGTTTGTTGTGCTTCACTTGGCAAATGCTGCCAACAGAAAGCAGAGCATAATACTGTGACTATGCTACAGGAGCTATCAATCCTGCTTTGTTTTTAAGGCAAATCCCATTCCTTAAAAAACATCCTTTACTTACTTTTCTTTCCTCACCTTACTGAGGGTGACACAGGCTCCTATGGAGTTTTACGTGGTGTCTGTTGTCACTAATGGACAAAGAACAAGTAACACAATAGGAAGGACCATTTCTGCTTTGTATTTGGCCCAACCTCTGGTTTCCTCAGCAGCTAGGATAACTAACTTGTGAAGGAAAGATACATGCACCCAGTCCAGTGACTTCAAACACATCTGACACAACGAGATTGTCAGATTTGCCCTTGCATTCAGGGAGAGACTTTGAAAACAGACATTAAAAATACAGATCCAGCTCTGGTACAGCTTGAAAAATCCCATATCGCAGGGACATTTCGTACTGATGTCAAGTCTGCTTAACATCAGCACGGGGGTGTAAAACACAACCATAAAGCCTTTTGCTGCGAACTGTGGGTGCCTCCCCAGAGCGTGACGGAGACCCAGGGAGTGACCCTCCCTCCCTGCCGCTGCACCAGGACTTCTGCACCACTGGGGCTTGTGCCAGCATGCTCTCAGCTGTCACCACCCTGCCTCCTGCCCTCAGCTCCAAAATCAAACTGACAAATCACCAAAGCTAAACACATGCAGCCTGACTTGGAAAATGGAAATAATTAAGTGTCTGGATGAAGGAGTGTGTTTAACTCTATGATGTTCAGGGATGCCTGCAAGTCCATGTGCTGCAGTTGAGGATTTCATAGGGACCTTTGTGCTGAGTGTAGGGGTGCTAGGCTCTAATCCGTGGGGCTGAACAGCAGCTTGAGTAAGGCTGGCCTTTGGGCCATCAGTTAACCCAATACATTCTTTTATTCAAGCAGATGTTACTCTTTAATAAATCTTGGCACTAAGGCAGGTCCCAGCATACAGCCAGAAGGATGAGGCTGTAGCTTTTTTTAGACGGGGGAGATAAACAACCAAAGTAAGACAGCTTTGCTAGCACCTCATACCCCTTGCACAAAACGATGGAATGTCCAGCTCCTCCTTGCAGTCTCCAAGCACACAGTAAGGGATACAGAAATACCAGGGAAAATCATGTAGGCAAAATAATCTCTGTCCAGCATCATCAGCCCTATTAATCACCCAGGATCACAAGGGTATAAGAAATGACTAAATCTTTGGGATTTGTAATGGATCCAAGGGGATTCATAACTATTTCAATCCTCTTCTTATAGGATAACAGTTTAAGCAAGGCCATGACACAATATAACCTTAAAATAATCTTGATTTCACCTGTGTTTGTTAACATGCACTAGCCTGTGCTGGTTGTGCCATATATTAGCTAAATTACATGAAGTTCAGCATTTTGGGAAGCGTTCTTTCCTGGACGCATCCTGTCATTAGCTTTCCAAAACACTTGTTGCATCAGTTGTTTCTTAACTGCTTTTGTGTACGTGTGCATTTTCCACGTGTTTGTGTATTTGAACACCATTTAGTGTTTTCATCCATTTTTAGAAAGTAAATATAACATTTAATCCAAACATTTCCACAATCTCAACGAAGACTTTTTAATAGTGATTTGGACAATTTCCTCAAGAGAAAGAGCAGACTTGAGGCTGTTTTATGTTAAAGCTTTCAAACACAGTTGTTTAGCTTCTTTTAAGTGTCAGAAATTTATTCTTTAAATAAAGGAGAGCTACAAAACCCTAATGGGGACTAGAAAAGTACTTAAGTGTACTGTTTGAATTTCACCTGTTTCCATTACACATATTGTAAGGAATCTGTGTAGGCTCTGCAGTAGCTGTGGTTTATGTCTTGCGGTGCCACGTACCGGTATGACACGGGCTCTAGATTGCAGAGGAGTTACCGTGATATTCTCTAGAGAGAAGGACAATATACCTTGTAAAAGACATGTACCTAAAGACCACAACTGTGCATTTCATATATCCTCAGCAGGAGGCCTGAGAGCAGGCTGCTAACAAAAGAAAAAGCAGAAAGTGCCTTTAAAGAACATGTATTTGGGTCTCGTTGACTTCTGCGCAGAAGTGGCTGTCACTCCCTGCCCTGTGCTCTCTCTCCCAGGGCTGCAGAGGGATGTTGCAGCCTTCTCACAGGTTAGTGTAACTCCTAGTTCTTGTTCAACGTCCTCCAGTTTGGAATGGGTCTTCAGACGTTGCTTCATGAGCTGGAGAGGGTAAGAAACAGCTTTTGATGGTCTGGACCTTGCCAATACGTTACTTAACATTACTTAGCCTCATGGCTGGGACCAGTTCACAAAATGACTCTCTGCACCATTCAGTCCTAGAAGTTGTGAGATATAGGAGTGCTCCAGGGAGAGAGGGATAGAGGATAGACCTTTTTGAACACCTGAAAAAGGTGTTCAGGTACTGCTGGGACACCCTCAGGAATGGTTCCCGCTCTGGCTGCCTCATCAACATCAAAGATGTGTAGGAGGATTTCTACAGAGGAAGTCTAAAGTGATTAAACACCTAATTTCAGGTGTTCAAATTAAGTGCTTAAATGTAGGTGAGAAGACTCTGGGCAAAATGCAGGAAGTTATCTATCTTTTCCAGCAGATGTAAAGAATATTTTGATAATAAACCCCATAAGCAATAAGAAGCAACAAGAAGCAACATTTTCCTGTACTGCAGCTTTGGGCCAGAGTACTGCACTGTAGGTCTTTGTTGGTCAGGGTTCCCATCTTCAGGTTGAAAGGATCTCTCACAGTCTTAATAACTTCTGGCTCATTTTGCATGGCACGTTAACTTAGAAACAGATTCTCGTGCTTTTATTCTTGAGGAGGAATATCCTTCTTCACGTGCAGCCCCACGGAAATTGCTTTTGTTGACATCAGCCTCAGTAGGTATATTATTTCCACATGTAGACTGCAATGAAATAAAGGCATGTTTTAATCTTCTGACTCTGAGACAGGTATTGGCCTTGGAAGCTCCACGTACCATTTGATTTTGCATTTCCATGTACCAGTGACTCTTCTTTGGCTTAGGAAGAAAGGTACCTGATTCCTGCATCCTCTTTACTTCTGCTGGGGGCATGCAAGTCTTGGTCTGCTGATTGAGTGTTCACCATACTATCATCTGCCTGACACAGACCAAGACTTCTTGACTTCTGTAGCATTTTACAAACTCATTCTCCCTGAGTCCTTCTGCTTGAGATGTCAAGAATGGCAGAGCAATGACAGACCCTGATTTTTTTTTCGTTTTTTCTTCCAATCTGTCAGCATTGTGATGATAGGTTATTTTAAAAACATAGTTCTGGGAAAAAGTAAATCTGCCAGAAAGCTCCCCCACATCATCCTGTAATTAAGCATAAAGTTAATTCACTAGAGGATTCTAGTTGGAAAAATATTTTTCTGGTCAAGACTTTGTAATCAGAGGGCAAGATGCCACCATGTCTCCTGCATCCCAAGACTCATTTCACTCCTCCAAAATACGCAAAGTCTATATTTAGTGACCCCCTGCAGCCTGAGAGATTTGAACCCTGCCCATAGGCAGCTGACTGCGAAGTGTGAGGTAGGGAGCACTCAGGCATGACACAGGCTGATGTCTTCTCTCTTGATGTGAACAACACTTGACCAGTGCAAGCACAAGCAGTGAGAAGGAGGAGAAGGAACAGCAGGAGGAGGAACACAAGCAGGAGGAACAACACTAGTGGCCTTCAAATCAGACAAGTGGTGGGCAGTGGGAACCTCTTTGCTGGTCTTGGCCTTAAAGAGCTTTTCTTGTACTTACACATGCGTCAGGGCTGCTTTATATAATTCTTGACGGCAGCTTGGGGTCAGACAGCAGCTCTGGCTCAGGGTGGTCTCCTGACAGCCTGTTTGGTACCTCCTGTACCTTGTTTCTCTGCTTCCTCAGCACAGCCCCATGCAGCTGGACTGCCTGCCAAAAGCTGCGCCAGGGACGTGAGGCAGCCCCTGAGCAGTTGCTGCAGGATGCTCTGCTCACCTGGGGTGTGTGGGGAAAGCTGTCAGAGCCGTGCTTCATTAGCACCCTTCTCGGAGTAAAACTTCTCTCCATTCACCCGGCAAGGTTTAATGGGCAAAGCAATGACACCCGCATGAAAAATAGCTGCTGGGGTTACAGCAAGTTAAGCATGGCTGGCTGCAGTGAGTCACTTCTCATACCTGTACGACACTGCTGACTTTAATGGAGAGGCTTCAGATTTATAGCCGTGTTGGTGGAACAGGAGTCAGAGCTAGTGTGTCTTTATTTTTTCCCTGCGTATAATCAGTGCTAGCTGCTGATGCCTGTGCAGCAAAACCTCTGGCTGAGATGAACCACAGCTTGGTGCCTGTGATGGCCAGCAGTGTCAGCTGAGGTAACTTTTTCTATGGAAACTGTTTGCATCTCCTCGACTCCCTAATCAGTTCCAAAAATACTCAAGAAAATAAAAAACCTGAGCTGCTTGAATGGCAGAAAAAGAAAAAAACCCCAACAAAACAAGCCCTCCCAACCAACCAACCAACCAAAACCAACCCAACACCCCTCCTCTCCCCCACGCCCCAGCTCTTCCAAGATCTTTGGCATACCCATAGCTGCCACCACTGAATAAGTAGGCTTTGAACCAAACACCTTAGGCAAGACCCTGACACAGAACTGACTTAAGCAAGTGTCATAGAGCCCTAAGGAACCTGCCCAAAAGAAACAAGGCTCCAGCTCTAATACCCACATAAACTTTACATAAGCTGTTTTAAAAATCTCCCTTTACTTGTTTCATGAATGTGATTGGTTAAAAAAACTCACTGATACAATAGTTACTGAATAGTTATCATATTTTTGTCTGATACAAACTGACACACAGAAACAGGCAGCAGGTCATAAAGTCACCCACAGTTGAACATTCCCCATGTTGAACAAATGACAATTTGGGGATCCAGAAAAATCTTTCACCCAAAGCCCACAGGTTGCCAAAATGCCAAACAGTAAAAAGAGCTAGTTTCTCCCATTCTACAATGTGAACAGGAGCACACAGTGCTCTAGAAGCACAGAAATTGTCCCAGACCATATATATTTTTGTGTGCTGGGTAAGCATAAGCTGCTTGGAGTAAAAACAAACATCAAGGTAGGCATGTTCTCATCAGAAAACAACCAAGGAAGAACCCAAGGAATGGCCCCATTTTGGTTATGATTTTTAGGTTTATTAAATCGAACAGGGTCCTACCACAGACTTGCTGTGTTCCTAGAATGTCCTTATCATGTGTAGGCCATTAAAACTTACTAAGCAAAGATAAAGCCTAATGGTGAGGAGCCTTTATAGAATGTGTTTCATGTAACTATACCCCTGGGGATGCCTTTTGGTTTAGATCGAAGTCCTGCCTTGGCCTGCTGAGGTGAATAACGAGGGGCAGGGAAGTATTTTTAACTCAGTGGCTGGTGCTGTGGGTGTATCCCAGAAGAGAGATGTGGGGTAGCAGTGGCACCAGCCTATAAAAGGGATGGGAGAAACAGCCTGGCCTTCACTCATGGCACTGGGGGCAGTGAGCTGGCTCTGCAGGATCTCCACAGGCCACTCCCCAGACAGGCACACCACTGCAGGGAATGGGAATGGTAAGGGCACACTCATTTTTAGATGGGAGTTGAATGAACGAAAAAAGTCAGAGGCACTGGGGAGGTGACCGTGCACCCTGGCAGAAATGGTGATGTGGCGTCCCAGCTCCATTGCTGGTTGGGAACCAACTACCCATGCAGCTGGTAGCTTACCAGTGACCCACTCCTGACACGGCAAAACCAGGTGCCTAAAACTAAACTTCCAATTTAAAATTCAAGCATCTAAACATGTGACCCAGAAAAGCTCCATTGGAGCATCCCAGAAAACCAATTTAAGTACTGTTAATATGAATTAGAAAATTAGTGTGAATTTAAAGGTCTACCTGTTGGCATCCAAGTTACGAAAATCTAAGTTTTCTGGTCTAATTCGTCACAGAGAATTCTAATTTTCAGCCTTTGCCAGATTTCTTTCCTGATGTGGCTAGATCTGAGCAGTGTTACGTATTTCATTTTAATTTGTGAGACAATTTGGGGCAGGGGGCTAAATTTTACTTTCTGCTAATATGAAACGAAAATGCTAGGAGCATATTATGAGAAGGAAAAAGAAAACAGGGAATAGGGGAGAGAGTGGAGACATGGCGCCTTTAAGAAAGTAAAACTGAAAATAGTTGTATTGCACTGTATTTATTATTATTTGGACAAACCAAACAAAATGCAGACCCGCTTTCCAAGGAGCCCACTATGTGAGCCTAGGAGCACTCACAAGTACATGCATTTCTCATTCCCAGACATCCCAGAGATTTGGGGATTCGTTGATTTACGGCCACTGACTCAAGCTGCAGTTCTCTTTCACGGGTTTTATTTCAATTATATGGATAGCACTAAATTCAGCCTAGTCATAAATCGTGTGCTGGTAACTCGGTTACAAGTGATGATGCTTTGTCAGCACTGTCTGCATCCCCTCCCCAACAGGGTCAGCATGGTGCATACCCCCCCTGCACCTCCAGCCCTGCCTGCACCCGTGCTTATAGAGAAAAGAAAGGGTCCTGGGGAGGGACCACGGGGCCCTCTGGAGCAGGAAGGACACAGCTGTGCTCACAACAGAGCTATTTTTTTAATGAAGGAATATTTGATTACAACATCATTCTCACTTAGCATGAGAAATGAAGATCCTTAGATGTAAGAGATATCCTGAGCATGATTCTCCAGCTGCCCCAGCTAGAGCAGGAGACAGCAATTTTGTTCCCAAGGATCTGTCTATGATGTACATTTTAAAAGCAGATTATATGAATTAAAAGCTGTTCTGCCTTTAGGAAAAAGCTGCAACACCTTCCTTACTATACAAACACTATTCATCAACCCCCACACCCAATTCTCCCACTGTCCTGTCAGAACAATCCCTTTCTAAAATAATGACAGAGCAAATGACTATGGCCAAAAAAGGGATCCCAGGCAGACAGTATATCCTGGAGATATGTCAAGGGCTCCACAAGGTCTGCCCACCTTTCATGTTTAATTTCACATGAAAGACACTCAGCTGTGACAGTGGTTGTAGGCAGGAGGAGGCGGTGATGTGTTCAAGCAGCTTTGCATGAAATAGTGGTGTATAATGGGCCTAAGCATCAGGGACTCCATCAGATGCCCAATCTCCGATAAAGGTGTCACATCCTTAGGAATCCAAAGTACACATCACATGCTTCTTGCCCTGCTGTGATGGGTGTGGTGCTGCAGGACCTGAGGCAAAGAGGAGTTTGCTTTCAGGAGATCCCTTGATCCCTACGGCACTAAATGGTTAGCTTCAAAATTTATATTTAAATTATTATCTTAATATCAATTGAGTAATTGTCTCAAAGTTGCCTTTACTAAAGAGGCAGCTAACTTTTTATCAGTTCACAAATCTTCCTTGATGTGTTTAGCTCAGATAAGAATACTGCAAGCCCTGAAGAGTTAATATTTACAGTAAGCAGAGTATGAGGAGTTCCAAGACAGCAATCACTGAAAAAGTTTTAAGCATGGTCACAAAAAGGTATTGAGCCAAAGTCAGACTTTTCCACTTAAGGCTGGTTTGGGCTAGAAAGATTTTAAGGGATAATCTTCTTTTTTGTCTTAAAACCCTCCCGCCAAAACAAAACAGAAAAAAAACAAAGGAAAAAGCAACACACAACAAATTTCTTCTCTTTGATGAGCTGTGAGATTACATTCCTTTTAACTTCACATTTTATGATATGCTGTCATTGTGATGAATCTTCCGAGTACAAACTATTTCCAGCTGCTGATAAAACCATGCTGACCAGCAGCTTGCCCTGGTTGAATGCTGTACGCAGCCTCTGCAGCCAGATTTAGAGGAAAGGAGCTGCTGCTTTTGTCCAGCTCAGGAGGCCTGTTTTACTGATGGGCTTTGCCTGGACCACATGGACAACCTACGGAATTTATCTTAATCTGCCAGTTTTCTGGACCTGAGTTGGGGTTCAACTTTTAAGTCTTAATAATTCACACATTTGTTTGAACATTCTTCCTCCATATTTTTCTTTGAAGTTCCATGAGCACACCTGAAATTATGCTCTGCACCTCTCGCTCCTGATGGCTACTGTTTCCCAGAATCACAGAGGACGTTTGGTGCAAGTGATGGAGAAGGAGGAGTCCGATGACCTTTTCACTGCACTCCCCTGTTGCACAGGGCTTTGTGAAGGAGATGTGATGGGCAAGACAGTGTAGTGACACCACTGTGGACAATGGACTGTGCTGACTGGCAGGTTTTCCATGGACTGGAGAAAAACAGTGTATTGCTAATACCCTACCAAAACTTGCACCTCTGTTTGCTCTCAGACAGGGCAGTGCTGGGAAATGCCATGATCGTTTTGCTTAGGAGAAGCTTCTCAGGCTGAAAGGACATTCATGTCCACAGGAGATGGGACAAGAAGTCCTGATGCCTTGAAATTCATTGAGGGCAGTTTGGGCTAGATGTGCAGAGCCAGTTTCTAATGGCACAGGCTTGTACATTGCTGGAAATATTTAACTAACAGGTTAGAAGAATATATTGAGAGCAATGGTGTCTCTCCTAAGGCAAGTGGGATGAACTAGCAGGAGACAGAGCCCACAGATTCCCAGAGAATGTATCTCTAAAAAAATACTTCATGCGGTCCAGAAAGCAATGTTTCTAGGATCAATAAATCATCTTTTTTCTCCACTGGGGCCATTGTAGTTGGGAGTAATAAATATGTTTACCTAAGTAAATAAGTATGTTTGATTCTATTACAAATTACAGAACTGGAAAGATTATATAAGGTGCTGTAGTGTCTTCAGTATAAATATTTTCCTAAATTGCACCAGAACACATGTACTCTCTTAACAGAAAAAAAGAGCAAAATTATTTATTGTTCTCTGAGTCTCTCTGCCAATAGTGACACTGTGTTTCTTTCCAACCCTTTTGGAATGATAATTGTCTTTACTTCTTGTTCTGAAGTTCTACTGGTCACAGCTGTTTTTCCAGGCTGTGCAGGATTCACAGATATCTACAAGCAGGTCACAGGCTCATGTCCAAAGGAATAACTGAATTAACAAAGAAGATGTTTAATTTAAAGTAACAGGAGGCTGAAATTCTGCAAAATATATCAGGAGCTTGAGCAAGATTAACACATAGTGCAGTCATAAGACAATTCCTCCCATTGCTTGGAAATTAAGCAGGCTGTATGTTGAAATCTCTACACTAATTTTTAAAGTATTTGCTGAACAGCTATCATATTTGCAAAACACCTTTTTCTTACAGTTCATGAATGTGTATGCATATGTATTGCTTGTGTCCTGACCCCTTTGTGGTGGACTTGACATGTCTAGTGTTGGGTGATGGAGATCTTTCACTTCTTTATTTCGATAAATGCTATCTGACAGGGGAAATCTGAAATCAGTGTATTGCAAATGCATTCCCTTGGGACTCTACTAAGGAGCAGTGGCAGAGTGAGGAGTCTGAAGTGCATCTAAGTGATTGCTGCCTACTGAGATTTATTCAGAGTTCTCTGGTCTAGGAGAAGAGGTTCAATATGTCACCAGAAGATGATGTTCAGCTCTTACTGAGCTTTGGGCCAGGTCAGTAATAATGTTAAAACTCTGTCAGATTGTATATAACCTTATCTAGTCAAGCTGCCAAGGCATGTATGCTGTGCTTATTACACTCTCTTATTAGAGTCCTTTGGCTGAGAAAATAATTACCAGAAGAGCCTCAGAGTGCAGGGGAATATATTGGAAGAGAGTATCTTTTCCCAGACCTACAGAGAGAAAGGATGAAAAGAAATATGGACAGACCACCTCAAAGCTGAGGAGGGGCTGGTGGGGTCTTCTCATCACATCTCTGCTCTCCCAGATGCCTTTTTCTAACAGTCTGACAGATCAGTATTGTCATACTGTACCTAGAACAGTTATTCTGGACCTACCTGTATTGTCTTCTTTTGCTATGCCACTCCTAAAGAAATGTCTGCTTTCTCCAAGGGCTTTTTTTCTCTACCTATGTCCATCCATTTAAAGATGTTATTAGCTTTCCCTTCGTTTATCTCAGTAGGGAAAGCCACTTCAGGCCAGGGAGCAAATAAGGGCATAGAGAGGAAGGGGAAATTGAAGTCAGAACACACAGCAATATGCAGCAATAAGTACTGGCTTGACCTGTTACATTGTGATTTTTCTCCGTGCTTCTGCTTGCAGAGCTCTTCACCCTGCAGTTAGCAGCAGGCATCTCTTTGCAGCCTGGCAGAGGCCAGCCTCAAGGGCAAGTAAATTTGGGGTTTATGGGAGCACTTGATGCAGCCCATGCAGGGTCTCACTGGGCTCGTCAGCCCCTGATCCAGAATTGGTTCCAAAGTGTACGTGAGTCTGGGGTCAACCGTGCCATGCAACCAAAAGCTCCCAGGTGGGGAGTGGCCCAGTGTGGGCTTTGGGACGGCTGTCCTATTCTGCCTCTCCCTGGGGAATCTGGGTCCTGTCAGCAGGCAGCAGTTACAGCTGTGTGTCTCCAAGAGATATCCCATGAAGCACCCAGATCCATGGGAGCTTGCACTGGGAGCAATAGATGGGTTTATTTCAGTAACCAGGTTGTGCAAACAATTCTTCTAAGAATTCCTCTTCCTCTTGTCAGTTTTCAGGGTGATTAATTTTCCTCTCTAAGCTTTTCCTTTGCATTTATCTGAGTCAGACTTGGATGCTAGGATGAGCTATTAGGACGTCAGCAGGAACTTTAATTTTGGTACAGCTGCATTCATGTAAATGTAATAACAAAACACAGCAGTACAGTGCAGTGTAGTGTAGTGCACTTACAATACTATGCTAAGTAGATGCCACTAAATAGCAGATGCCACCTTCAGCCACAGCTAGTCTCTGCCAGCACAGTTATGTAGGAAAGTCTTACCCAAGACTGATGCAGCTGAGATAGTAATGACAATTCATACACAGCCTGTGCAGGAAGGGTGTGTTTTCACAAGGATAGATTATTTTATCTGGGCAGAACAAATAGCAAAGACAGGAGAGGGCCTAGACTCACCTGCTGTAGGTCCAGTGTGTATACTGCTAGCAGTGCATAGTAGGGTGCTCTGTACCCAGGAAAGGAAGGATGGTTCTACTGAAGCTATGGGAGTTGTGCAAGTTCGCTCTTGCACTTGAGTTTTGTAAGCTTAGCAGGATGCTTTGCCTCACTTTCCCATCTTTACATCAGACCTTGCCGCGTGGGTCTTAACATCAAATGTGCATTGCCCAGATACTGCCAGATTTGTTCACCATTGCTGGCAAAGGACTTTGAGCAGCAAGTGTTCCAGGCATGCATAGATGTATTTTGATGTCAGATGATGTTTTTGGCAGAGAACATAAATTGCACCACTCTTGGTACAACCCCTAGTGCACGTTAAGTCCTCCTGCTTCCCCTTCCTCGTTTTTGCAGCCAGGCATGCCAAGACTCAGTGCAATTCTTTATGGACTGCCAAAGAAACAAATTATTATCCACTACAAAATGAAACTGGCATTTAAAACCTAAAACACATGACATCAGCATTACATGTGGAACCAGTACCATCAAATCACATGCCACCTCATAAATAGTCAGGCTGGTGGGGCAAGAGAAATGAATGGTGGATTGCTGGCCAACAGTGCTCCCCAGGGTCTGCTGCTTCATAAAAGCTTTTAAGCAATCCAGGGAGTGTACATACGTTTTGGATAACGCATGAGGACCTGACTCTACAGCGCTTGCAGATTTGCTTGGGAGGCTGCAAGAGGGGGCCTTTTTGCATCAGAGCACTGGGATACAGCTGTGTGCATCCAGCACAAGGGCCATTGGAGGGGACAAAGGCCAAGCAGCCAGTAGCGGGAACAAGAGTAATATAAAGAGCAAAGTCACTTGGCTCAAAATCCCATGGGTGGGCATTGTTTGTCAGCATTATACTGCTGACCTGATGGTGCATGTGGAAGTCTGTGAAAGAGCTTGTCTGCTACCCTTCCCCTAGAGAATCCTTCAGAGCATGGAAGACTTGTCCCAAAAAGAAACTCTAGTGTACTTGCTGGAAGAGAATAGGGCTTCATGTTTGCCTTGCCAAGAGTCCTGAAAATTGATGCACAAGTTGAAAGTTGTGGTTTGATTTCCTGGAATCAGCCCCTAGTGCAACCTCTCTCCAAAGCAACTTATAGATATTTGAAAATTAACCTGAATAAACTTAGCATTTAATTAAAATAAGGTTCGCCTTTTTTTTTTTCTTTTTTTTGTAGCATTGGGTAAAAAAAAATTAATTTTCAGAGAAAGAACACATCCAGACTCCAAAATAGCTTGGTACATTAGACATGTAATCCTCCTATTATCTCTTTGCACAACCCTGTGAGAAACTCTATTTAAATCCCATTTACATAATTCTAAGAATAGACTATTCTGCTCTTAGTATCCATCCATCCTGAATTTATTATGGGTTCACCAAATATTTGTCTTTTTTTTTTTCCGAATGCAGTAATAATTTGAATTCAGGCAAGTCTTACAGAATAGCTGAAAGCTAAGCTTACAGAAGATCTGGAAAGCGTACTTATTATAAGGCATTTCAGAATTGTTCCTAAGGGCTGTG
The DNA here is from genome assembly GCA_035584735.1 of Pseudotriccus pelzelni. NCBI lineage: Eukaryota > Metazoa > Chordata > Aves > Passeriformes > Tyrannidae > Pseudotriccus > Pseudotriccus pelzelni. The sequence goes on along the minus strand of JAWMRA010000001.1, from coordinate 43,308,952 downwards.
AAAGGGGCTTTTCCAGCATTTCTGTTGTAACCTGGATGCTGGTAGCAATACGCTGCAGTAATAACTGTTTTTTATACTTTGCTTCTGAAGGACTGTTCCCCAAACCCAAGAGAAGTCAAATGGAAATAGCAGAGCTCTCAGGGGAGAGAGGATAAATTTCTTTGCTCCTGCAAGATCTCTATTGATATGCTGCTGCAGGCTGTGGAAGGGAAGGACTCCCCTCTGGCACTCCTAGTCACGAAGGAGGGGTATGGAAATGTGTGTGCCCACTGTAAGATGGCAAAAGAGGCAAGGTGCTCCCGCTGGGGACCTCACTCCAGAGAAGGGCAAAGGGTCAAACACCAGAAGGCAGGGAACAAGAACCTGTCATTCATAAATTTTATGACACTTAGAGCCGGCCCGTGGCTGGGCAGCAGATCCAGGTGTTTGGACAGCTGGGGCTGGGAGCAGGGCACAGAGCAGCCTGCACCTCCGGGCCACACAGCCACTCCTGGCTCCAGGGGGACTGCTGCACCCCCACCACAGCCACCTCCCCTCTCTCTCACTTTCTATAGGTGCATGGTCATTAGTAATTAACAAAAATAGGGTGATGAAGGTGCACAGCAACAAATGGCAAGCAATGAACTCACCAGAAATCATAGCAAGACAGAAAAGTAAGCTCTTTTCATTTATGTTTTACCTTTCAATTTACATTTAGTTGGCTTGCAAGTGTGGGAGAGGTATCAATCTTCATCCCACCTCCTGATATCCCATTTTTAAAAAAAATAAAAATGCTCTGCTGCAACTGTACAACCAACTTCTGAAGAGGGAGAGTAATTGTAAATACAAAGAGCCAATAGATGGCTGCCAAGAGATAGAGAAGGCTGTATGAATGTACAAACTGGGATGGGGGAAGCAAAAGCAAAAAATAACAGAGAATTCTACTTCTGCTTTGCTTTCATTTACACTAAGCTACAGCTTTATTTGTACTAAGGGACAGTAAGTACATTCCAGGCAGAGATGCAGTAATTTTTAAATTGACAGTGCCCTTGTGAGTACTCACTTGTATTTCTAACAAATCTATTTAGTACAAATCAAGAGAAAGGTGACTTTTTTTAAACACGGCTTTTTGTTATGCCCACAGACCTCTGGCTTCTATCCCTTTTCTTACAAAGTGAAGGGCAGAGTTGCTGTCTTATTTTCCCCTCTCTGCTGGTAGAACAGACAGAAACTGAAACTGAAATGATATGTAAAAAAAATATTAAATAGAACAGAATAACAGATATTAATTTGCCATTACCTTTAACAGGCATAGAGAGGATTACAAAGGTTAATAAGGACATATTTTAGAGTGTCTTCTTATCCTGAGCTCTACTCATAGTAAGTGCAAATGCTGATTAATTCAAGTGGGACGAGCATGCCCTATTATGATTGCACATGATGAGAAAAAGCAACAGGAGAAACATATGAAACAATAAGATATACGCTCTGCCACAGTGGTTCTGTTTACCAACTTATTCATTACTCCCTCTCACCAGCACTTTCCAGCATTTATTTCCTAGGCCACATCTTGCTTAAGAATATATGTACCTGAGCGTGGGTGATACCCACGGGTGTCACTTTGCTAACGAGGCTGCCAGCAGCTCACGCCAGGACCTGACTAACCCTGCCCTCAGCTGGCCCAAGGATGGGGTGAGGGATAGGGATGATAACCTGGACAAAATTCGCATTTGCAACAAGGGCAGCGAGGCTTGCATGGAGCTTGAGAAACATCTCTACATTACTGCTGGTGCCAAGTAAGTGAGCGCGTGACTGAAGGACGGTGTCTGCACACTGTCACTGGGGAAGCTGGCAATTCCTTATCCTGACTATAAACATCGCTACTATGCAAAGGGAGACCATCAGTCTACCCCTCTGTACAGAGGCACGCATGCACATGGTCTCTGCTGGGCGAGGCTGTTTATTTCCAGTGACTTCTGATACAGAGAGTGTCGCCGTGAAAATCAAGGTACAGGATGAGGTGGTGGCTCCATGCTATGGCTGAGTCAGTGCAATCTGTGACAAGAGGGACACCCTGGCCCCATCCCAGCCTGTCCCTTGCTGTGAGAGAGGGGAACGAGGAGAAGCAGAGAAGGAAGGACTGTGTGGCTATGAACAGCTGCCAGGTTTTCTATTTAAGCTTATACACAGCTTGGTAACACGGCACAATGGGTTTTAGTAGAAATAAAGTCCACTTCTGTCTGTGGCAAAATTTACTACAATACTTGTAGTATTTCCATGTTGCAGTGGTGACATCACACATACTTAGTGTGGGAAATGTGGGTTTTTTTCCCTAGTTATTCCATTACACACTGGCCCATAGACTGCCTGACCAATTAATACCAATGGGAAAAGGCTGCAAGTTTCACTTAAAAACTTCTTATTTTTTTAAGCTGCTACTAGGTTCTTAAAAAAACCCCCCAAAGTCTCTAGAAGTCTGAGTGATGTTTAACTGTCACTGCTCGAAGGGACCCACCTACCACTATCAAAGATTCGAGTTATTCATACCTCCTTCAGGATTTGTTTTTAATCATAGAATAATTTGGGTTGGAAGGAACCTTTAAAGGTCAGCTAGTCCAATCCACCTGCTATGAGCAGGCACATCTTCAAGTAGATCAGGTTGCTCAGAGCCCCATTCAACCTTACCTTCAATGTTTCCAGGGATGGGGCATCTACAACCACTCTGGTCTGATTTTCACACAAGACTTTCTTGCAGAGGATGACACAAGCACAGAGTTAGCCCTTCTTTGGACAATCCTGCCTGAAGTACAGGGAACTTGGCTTTTTTTCAGATAAAACAGTTTAAACACCTGTTAGTTTGAGGTAAGTGTTCCTAGTTATATGTTGATCTTGGGATGGGTCGCATCTGTTGCTTCTCCTGTTCCTGAAGATTAATATACCAGCAGGTACAATTCTTCCAAATGTTGATTAGCTGGCTTTGCCTGCTTCCTTTAATAAAAAGGGGTTTGAAAGTACAAGATATTGGTTTAGTGTGCACTGCCATTGATTCCAGTGGGAAAACTGCAGTACCCAGGGTTTAGTAGCTTCAACAGGTGTTTACCAGGCGTAAAGTCTTCTCAAAAGTGATGATGCCAACTACTGAACTTACAAGATTTCCACTCTTTCTTCATCAAGTGATATAGGTGCTTGTTATCTCCATGTCTCAGTCCACCAGACTAATTTTTCATGGTAGAACTGGATGTTTCACACTGGGATTCTTGCAAGACAAACCTTAAAATGAACTCTAGCAATGCATGATTCATCCCAAAACATCTCATCAGTGAAATGAATGATGAGGAACTCGTGGTACAAAAGAGTTCTTAGTGATGGCACATTGCCTAGAGAGAACACAATTTCCAAAACAACTGTGAACCTTAAAACTCCAGAATACTGATGTTCCTCACAGATTAATTACAGATATGACAGTCCTTGCTTCTTGATTTAGCTTCAATATCCACCTTCACTTTAGAATAGAGGACTAGCTGTACTAAAGGGTGAATGTTTTAATTCAGAATGATCCACTCAGGGAAGAACTACGATTTTGAAATCCTGCTATCAGGTTAATGTTGCAGAAAATTATGAGTTAATATCTTCTATTAAAGATGAATTCATCAGCAAGAAAAATTAATCAAAAGGAATTTAAACTTTTATGCTAATTTTCAAATCTCCCTTGGGTTGTGCTAATCTAAAATCAGTATGTTGCTTAGCTCCAGAGCTGAATGAAGACTCCTGGGGAATGGCATGAGCTTTTTGGAGCCAGCTGCTGTGAGTGTTTTAAAACTTTCAATTCTCTTTTGGTAGCCAAGAAGCAGTCACACTTAAAACTGTGATCATTTGTCTGAATCTGAAAGCACAACAAGCATCCTAGATAAACTGATTCCCCAAAATCACATTTTTCATCACAAAAGCCTGAGTAATGAGCATATCTAAGTCACAATTCTCAGCTCCAGAAATGAGTTCAAAGCATCATTATTTAGCTCCATTTTTATAAGAATGATTCAAATTTTTGTAGTACCTTGTCAGTCTGGTCATCCAGAGACTGATGGTGGCTGAACAAGCGGCAGTCCATGACAGATGGGTTTCTCTCCTTGCAGCTTCCTAACTTGTGTCTAAATAGCCATTTCAGCAAATTGCAACCCCTCATATTTCCATTCATCCCACGTCCCATTCCAGCCTACCGAAGGGTTCCTCAGTTTCTGTGGCTTCTGTTTTCTTCAATGTCTTCTCAATGCCCATATCAAGGTTCATGAAGTATCTTTTCAAGGTTCCAGGAGACACCTCCAAACAAACTCCGTGGCTGCTAATAATCTGCTTTCATAATCTATGAAAGACAGGCTTTGAGCCTGAGATCCCATGGGGAAAAACTGGACTGTTGTTTTCTGGGATAATTTTAACAAATCAAGACACAATCTCTAAATTAGGACTGCCAAAGTGCCAACTATGTACTTTATACATTTGCTGACATGCAAAGGCATAATTTCCATAGCAAACAAGACCACCTTCAAAACACTGAACTGGCATGAACCTGTCAAACCAACTTCAGGCATAAAATCTTTTGAGGGAGACTGGTATACCTGGTCAATGGGCAGGGATATGGAAGAACAAAAAGATCCTAATGACTCATGCAAATCAACTGTGTCCTCAGTAAACACATAGTCCTTTTTCCCCCAGCTGTGTTCAGTGGCTGCTTTCGGATAACTGGCACCACTCCATGACTGGCTGGCCAGCACACTGGGTGGAGCAGGAAAGAGGGGAGCTCACAAGACCAGGATGGAGCCATTAGAAGAGAGACCAGTGTCTCTTTCTTGCCCAGTTTTGGCTTTCTGGGGAAGGAGTCCAGAGGCTTCTTTTGCCTTGGGCTACCAGAGTGGTGTAGGGGCTGTTTAAGCATGCACAGTCATACCAATCTAGGTGTGGTTTGGTTATCTTGTTCTGATTACACTGGTTTTGTCCGCTGGGTATTTGGGACTGTTGCAAAAAGTGTATGTTATGATCCATTTTTATTTGAAGGGGCTTGCAGTCTCTCTGCTTATCTTGTCAGCTGGCATACTGGGATGGGCTGAATATTCAAAGCAGAGTGGTCTTTGCTCAGGCCAGTGGTTGTTTTACTCATCCAAGGTCAGAAGTCAACTACGCAGGATCATTTTTATTATGTTCTATGACATTGTCTTATGTCCTGTGACTCTTATTCTTTTTTTTTCTGCATGGGGCTGCTTAGCAGACCTCTTGGCCTGCACTTCACTCTAAATTTGCCTGAGAAAGGTGTGCAGGCTTGGCTATCAGAAAAGACAGATCACTGCTAAGTTGATGGATAGACCATGTGAGTCAGACCAACTGATTTGATTTATCCTGCTTATCACAGTGGCTGCTACTTCGAGGCTGACTTCAGTTGTGACTCATGTTGTGCTTGCAAAAGAGCTGCCTTGACAATATTTTGATAGGGTATCTCAAGTAATCAGCAGAATTTCTGTTAATGTTATAGCCTGTGAATGCCAGCTAACCTTTGCAAACACAGTCCAGAGGAGGTAAAGAGGAAAAAGATATTTTGGACTAATTTTTCCAAAGCTGAAATACCTGACAGCAGCTGACATAAAACTACTGCTCTGACTAGCTCCATGTTGTACTCTTTGTGAGGACACCTCACTCTAGAGAAACACAGTCTTTTAGGAGGTGGGGACATTTTGACAGTTAACAAATTGCTGATTAACATGAGCTACCTACATAATTAATCATGAGCCTCAGATTAAATGACTGGGGAACTGATTCAGGTCAGGAGCTGTGAAGCTAAATGAAGGTTATTGGAGTTATAGGCACTGATCTGCAGTGGAAACTGTTCAGCACCGGGGGCTGGAAATCAGCCTGGTATGTGAGATCCAAGCACAGTACTTCGCCAGTTAGAACAGTTTCCAGGCAAACATTAATAAAATCTCAAAATGTGATGATGAGGGTGGTCTGCAAGCAGCTATCACTGGTGGACAGTGAACTGAGCTGCTATGTTGGTGTCCCTGGAGCAATGCTGACTGCTGTTGCATCAAGACTGATGCCCTGACCTTCAGTAATCTTCATCATTCTATTTTACAGTCTCAGCTGGCGTTTTGCAGCTCCTTGAGCTAATGAGACAATTGTAAGCTGTGAAGGGCTGACTGCAGGCAGCACACCCGAGGGGCGCTGTGCCATGTCAGAGTGCAGAACACAGCCACCCTTTGTACTCTTCCTGGGCAGGCTCTTCTTTTGCTGGTGTCTGAATTTAATAAGGGCAAGCAGGAAAATAAAATATCTGGTCTGATATTTGGTAATCTGTTGGCCATCCAGAAAATGATGAGTAGTTGAAAACATGTCAATAAGCAGATCTTACCACAGTGTGTCTGTATGGCTGGAAAACTATTTCTGTTTTCCATAATCATTTCCCTCCAGTGTCCTCAGGCTTCCAACATCTCAGTTGTTTAGGAATCATAACGTGAGTTGCTTGGGTAACCAAAATCTGCCTGACCCCCTATATCCAGCTGCCTGGGAGAGTCCATGTTTTGGAACATGGATCAGTCCTGGAAAGAAACCTTGGCCAAATGTGACATGGCTTCCCTGTCACAGGCTCCTGCAAGGTGCTCACAGCGAGCTGAGAGTCGTGTACACAGATTGCCTCTAAAGGAGGAGGGGACTCACACTGTTCTTTCTGGCCAAGATGAGTCTATAGGACAGCAGTATTTGCACACCTGCACACCACAAAAGGCATGGTAGCTATTTCCAAATGCTCACTGGTCAGCAGCATGAAGGTCTCGCTCTCCTGTCATGTTGTGCTTTGCTTAGGTTGATGGCTGGGGAGCTTCTTCCCGGAAAAGAATAAGCAGGACCTACCTGACTTCCTGAAAAATTTTCTGGGGAACAGCTGATGTATGCACCCATCAGCTCAATCCACTGTGATTTCCACAGGGTGCTGGCCTTGAAGGCTTTTCATTATGAATGTTTTTGATTTTGTTCATGTTTTCCTTTTGTTTCTGAAGCCATACAGGTGATTTTCAGTCTGGATCTGGATGCTGTACCAAGGTTACGCATGCTCAGGGTTGAATTGAACTTTGCAGCATACGTTGGTTGGAGGGTTTGATACTCTTGACAATATTTGGCCATTCCACTGTTTAGAATGACATAGGTCTCTGCTACAGGCATTAGGAGATGTGTACTTGGAGACCAAAGACTAAACCAGGTACACCAGCAAGCTGTGTACTACAGAAGTAATCATGTTCTGGAAGGGGACAGGAGACAACCTGGCAGAGTTCTTCCCATGATGTCACTGCACCTTTCCTCTGGAAGTCTCATTACAGCTCAGATGAATCTGCAAGAAAGGATCCTCTCTGCTGCCCTCCCCCTCTGCTTGTGGTGGTTTCATTGCATGTGGAATTTTGTCTGTCCTCTTTGAGCTGTTCTGGACTTAGCCTGGACCTAAAGTTCTTTCCCTTGCCTCCACTGTGAGTCTGACCTCTCTGCTGTCCTCCACATACTTGCCTGTTTCAGTGAGGAAGCATTAGCATCATTTGAGAGATGGGGACACAGATCCTGAATCATTTTCACAAGACGCTGAAAAATCTGTCACAGGGGAGGGAACTGAGTGCAGGGAAATACTCAGGACTCAAGTACAACCTAATTCACTGGACTCTTCTTCTCTCAGCTTCTGGTCTGTACTCAGAAATGAGACTTCTGAAAACTCAGTCGGAAAAGGCATTAACCATTAGCTTCACTGAAGCCTCTTGGAGCTTTATTAAAGATTTCATTGGAACCATGAGCTTATCCAGTGAGATCAGTAATAAATGGTACCTCTTCATAAAATGGATCCTAAAACGTAGTTAGATATACCATACACAGTAATTGCATAACTTCCTTAATTTATGTTGGATTTTTAAAGCACAGCTGGATTTTTGAAAAGAAAATCCTACAGTCTCTACATAGGATGGTAAAATGCCAGGCGGCACTGCTGACCCTGCAGCACATGCATGTAACCCAGTTAACCTTATAATATGTATCTCCAGTTGCATCACACACCCTGTCAGACACTTGTCTTATCATTCTGTCTCAAAATCACTGCTATTTCATTTTTGTAGGTTGAATGATCAAATAAATTTGGCAGATAGCGGATGGCATTTTTTCCTGACAGATGCAAAACTAGTTGCACATGTCCTCTCCCCATAAAGTGTAGGCTGTCTTACAAATAAAAAAAGCAAGTAGATGAACTTTTTTCCAGGAACATATTTGTTTTCAAATTTTTCAAGCTTTCCTACCATGAACTGTTAGACTAGAAGGTACAATGAATAGAATGTCTAGTCTTGGGAGGAGGGCATGAGCAGCTCTCCTGGTGCTGGACTGGACCCCGGTGGTTCTCAGGACCCCTTTCCTGGGTTTTCTTTCATGGTTTTGAGCTGTAAATTCTAAATTGGTGATTTTATGCTGGAAAGTTTCAGCATGTCCCCTGAAGATACTGCACCAAAACTCTTCTCGCCTCTCTGATTTTCAGAATTGATGTCATTCTGCTCCTTCTTAATTAGTCTGATCGCTTGTGCTGTGCTACTGCTTTCGCAATTAGGGCTATAATCGCTATTAGAAGTGTGATGAATCATTTAGCTTTTCCTGGAAATGTACTTGAATCTTCCACAGAATTGTCTTCAGCCCATCATCTCCCTTGCTGTCCAAAAACCTGCATATTTTTCTGCTGTGTGCTCTTCGTCTGGAAAGTGTTACTGAGTTCAGGACTGACCTGCTCTGAGCAGTTATAACTGCTTATAATGCTGAGCTGTTATAACACAATGTTCTTTTGAAAAATAATAATTTTCCCTGCTTTCTCCAAAAAGACAGGCAGTGATAGCAGGAAAAGTGTGAGCTCCTTGCTCCGGGTGTTTGTCCTGCAGGAGCATTTCAGCCAGGCAGGCTGAGGGGCCCAATGCAGAAGGTACTGTATGAGCCTGGCACAGATGGTCCTAATCCAAAGTGCTTACAAGCTAATTGCCATGTCTCTGTACTCATTAGTATGTGGGCACTTTTCCCAGCCTGTGGTGCAGGGCTGTACGTATGCCTGGACAGCTGATCCACCTAATCACACCAGTACTTCTCCGCTTTCCCATCGCAGCCACCCGTGACGCTGGCCTCAAGCCACCAACCTCCTGAGCTATGTTCACAGCTCCTCCGTTGTCCCAGGGTCACCTCCTGAACAGGAACCTGCAAAGCTGCCACATGGAGCTTCTCCAGCCCTGACTTCTGCCCGCTGCTCCTCCTGCGGCCAGGGAGGAAGGCAGCCACAAGAATGGACTCTGCTGCATTTGTTCGACCCTGTTATCAACAGCAAGAGACACTTGAGGGCCTGCCTAATGGCGTGCAGATCAGCCAGGGAAATGTTCTCTCCTGTTACTGCCCCGAAATCATGCACGGTACTGTAAGTGGTGATAGCATTAGATAATAAGTGAGCATGTGCTTACCTAAAAGGCCAGTTCTTTGCCCATTTGAGGAGAATGGTTTCCCAAGACTCACTTGCCCTCCTTCTGTGGCTTCCTCCCACTAAGATGACTGCCCTGCTTATCTCTTGTTTTTTCATACTTTTAATTTGCTTTCTCTGAAAAATATCTGCAAGTAGTTAAATGGTGCTAATATATATCTACCAAGGGATGCTGTAAAATTTTTATATGGTGATTAAGTGTTTGGCAGGCAGAAGGTGAATTGCTCTGTCTTTCCATGATCTCACACATCGCATAAGGGTGAACGAGGAATTTTCTAAGCTGCAAAGTCCCAGTGCTGCTGTCATTCAGCAAATGTTTGAGCCACACATTGAACAGCTCCTATTATTACTGGAAATATTTCACTGCAGCAAAAGGCAGTTGAAAACCAGAATACCATCCAGTTTCTCAGCCTCAGAGGGGTATTCTCCAGGTCAGGGTTGAGCAGTTCTGGAGGATGCTGTGTTTGGGGAAGTTTGCCCTGCCGTGCTGGGTGGATGAAATTCATCCCTTAATATAGGATTATGTTTTCCCTTTTTACTGATCTGTGTTCCACCCTGCAGGGACAGAAGCTATCATTCTGCAGTACCCTCATTCTGAAAACCCACATAAATAACATATAGAAATATATAGAAATAAATAGCCTCTGCGTGTGTGTTAGACCAGAAAGATAGTGCCAGACAGACTGTTGTGCCCTTGCTGTCACCTGTGCTTCTGAGTATCGTGAGCACTCTAGCCTCCCCAGGACAATAAACAGGAAAATGTGATACATGGCAAACATTCACACTCTCTCCAGTTTTAGCTGCTTCCATGCAGAGTGATTTAGCTTCTTTTTTTAACCTAGCATGGAATCAGGACAGAGTGGCTCTGTTTCAGTGGTTGTGGCTGGAATAGCTTTGTGTTGATGCTGAGCATATGTTTACGTTAATAATAATAATAATGACACATAAGATTCATTCCTACAGACAATCACATCCAAATTAGTCCCATGCATACAAAGCCAAGGGAATTACTCACCATGCATAGGCCACCAAGATGATTAGAGGGAAGAAGCACCTCTCTGATGAGGAAAGGCTGAGACAATTGGTGTTGTTCAGCCTCTAGAAGAGAAGGCTTCGGGGTGACCTCATTGCAGCCTTCCAGGGAGGCTACAACCTGAAGGGAGCCTATAAGAAAGATGGGGACAGACTTTTTATAAGAGCATGCAGTGATAGGCCAAGGGGTAATTGCTTCAAACTGAAAGAGAGTAGGTTTAGATTAGATGTTAGGAAGAAGTTCTTTCCTGTGAGTTTGGTGAGGCACTGGAACAGCGTTCCCAGAGAAGCTGTGGATGCCCCACTCCTGGAAGTGTTCAAGGCCAGGTTGGATGGGGCTCTGAGAAACTGGTCTAGTGGAAGGTGCCCCTGCCCATGGCAAGGGGGGTTGGGGCCAGATGATCTTCGAGGTTCCTTCCAACCCAAAGCATTCTATGATTCTATTACAGGATTAAAGACAGGTATTTGTGCAAAAGCTGGATGGCAGACTGCAGGGCATGTTGCAATTGCAAGCTGCATGGTGATGCTGAACCACTGTATCCCACTCTGACCCTGTGCAGGCCCTGCTGGAGAGTCTCAGGTGTGGTTTTGCTGCACAGAAAGCCACCTATTCCAAGAGCCTCAGTGCAGGGTTCGCATCCAGCATTGCGTGAATGACAGCCCAGCCCAGCTGATCTCCCACTGGGGAGGGATACATCCCAGGGAGTGGGGCTTCCCCCCACTGAAGGAGAGCTTTCTATTGTTTACGAAAAGCCCAGTCTTGGGAGCACACCCAGGCGCCAATTTGCTACACCTCTATTATCTGTGTAGAGCTACATGTGCTTGACCAGTTTCTGAGCTGGAGCTATACAGAGCAGCAGACTGGACCGGGGAAGCTTTCTGAGAAATTTTTGCTTGCTGCAGTTGGAGAGGGTGAGAAGGGGAACATGAGATCACAGGTTAATTCCCAAGGCTTGCCTGAAAGTGATTTCTCAGAAGGAAAGGGAAAAAGAACTTGTTTTGCTTTTTTCAAAAATGTTATCTGGAACATAACGTTCCAAGTTACCAGCATCTCATATTGAGTGTTCCTTCATTCACTCTAAATATCACCTCTTTCTGCAATCTGGCTTGACATATTCATCTCAGATTATCTCATTTTTCTGTGTACAAATGCATCTGTGGCTTTATCCAATCTTGAAAAGGAAATATGATAAAAATGGGTTATTCTTGCCAAAGCAACCAGAAGGTAAAGTTTTTCTTTAGTGTCTAAGCACAGTTTTCCCTATAAGTATCTTTGGTATTAAAAAGCCAGTTTATTCAAGTTAAATATTAAATGTGTGTCATGATTCATCAAAAGGCATCCTTAGCTTCCAGTGCATGGCTGTCCCTACTGATGTCTAGTGAAATACATCAGGATGTGCAGAAACCCTATTGAAAACATCCATGATTTGGGACTAAGCGCCTTTTGTGTCTTGGCTGCTTGAGTCTAAAAATAACAGAAACACCAGTCACAGTTTTTAGCTTTAAAAATCTGTTGCTGCATAGATAACCTTTAACAGGCAGGGTTACCAAAAGCCTTGAAAGGCTTTCAGTGCACAGTTGCAGTGACCAGCAGCTACAGCAGTCCCACACTATACAGTCTGTAGTATCGCTGACACATACTGCCAAACCCCCACACTGCAGTGTTTCCAAGGAGATATTACATCATGGTAGTGTCTCGTAGGAGTTTGAAACCTGCTCCATCTGACATATTATTTAATATTTTCATTAATAGAGCTTTGTGAAACTACCTATTTCTGGTCAAACTTCTTCTGGGTCAGAGGCCAATAACTACCCCTGTATGTGGATGGGAGTTTTGGTGTTCACATGTCAAAAAAACCTGTGAGAAAACGGAAAAGAGAACTTCAGCATGCTTTGAGGTTAGAGAGGGAACTTAGTCGAAGTCCTAAGCCAGCTCTTAGGTTTGCAAGGGGCAGGAATGAGAGCAGGGACTGTCAGAAAAATCAAGGAAATAGATTTTTCTCCAAGAATTTATGTCATAAATAACGGAAATGTTTTGTGAAAGCAACACTTTGCTCATTGTGCGTTTTGGAGTAAAAGTGGATAAAAAGCTGAATGTTGCTGTTTGAAATTCACATTTTTTCTTTCTCAACAAAGACATCATACTGAATAGTGATGAGCACAGAATATACAAGAGACATGGCCAGGGCAGGCTAGAAAAGCACACTCCTCTCCTGGGCCGATGGGGAGAGATGAGTGGAACAGCAGTTCTCACCTTCATGCTCTGAGATGCTCATTTGTTTTCCCATCTCTTTTCATCCTCCAAAAAAAAAGTGACTGTGTCAATAACAGTTTCACTAGTAAAGCAGTAAGGAAATCTTTACTTTGGCCTGGATTTTGACCCTGAACCCCTATAAAATACCTGGGAGCACTCAGAGCAACTCTTATCCATTGTTACATTACCTCCCTGGGGACCAGACTGGCACACAAGAGGTAATCAGCTAAATTTGCAGCCCGAGACATTTAATTTTACAACTTTCTAATTATAAGGATAATTAAAATTTTTTTAAGACAAGGTCAGAGAAACATCTGTCAGGGACAGTCTGGATGTCTTGCAGCCTGTCTCTGTGTGAGGTTTGGACTGTATGATCTCCGAGGCACTTTCCAGCCCTCTGCTTTCACACCTTCTGGTTTGAACGGTTGGACGGCTGCAGCCGACTCAGCTCCGGACTCAGCACCCTGCCTCACCAACTGTGCTGTTTGAGGCTTTTTCTGACAAGGAAGATGGGAGGCTCTCCAGGTGTGAGAATGTTAAAAGCGAATATTATCTTGCATTGTAAATGGCAGAGCCAAATCTCTTCCCATCTATGCCAGAACCACTCACGCATCACCTCACTGACATTAATTTTACTCTTGCTTCATGCTGGAGAGCAGGACTGGGTCACGGATGATGACTGAAGAATTTGACTGTCTTTAGTAAAGCATTTGGGCTGCAGGTCTCTGTTTTTCAGCCTTGTGAGAGGCTCTCATGTGAGTTACTGTCGGTCTCCAACGAGCGATGTGGGTCATACCCGATGAATTTGCTTACTGGATTAGTGGACAAGGGGGAAACAGTAGGCACAGTTCATCCAGCTCTAAGGGGTGTATTTAATATTGCACTGCATGACAGATTGATTTGCAAGGTCAGAAAGCATGGCATAGAATAGGCAGGGAAAATGCTGAAAGGGATTAAAAAATGGCTTAAGGCCAGAGAAGAGGCAAAGTCATTAATGAGGAAAATATTAAGCAAGTCATCTGTATTATTAGACCCCTTTTTTCCTTTTTGGCTGCCAGTCCTCTTGAGGAAGATACTTGGAAAACAGTGAAGTGGAAGGATGGTCTAGCCTGGGAGGATAGCAAAGGATGCAAATGCAGAGTTGAAGTGCCTTCCAGCCTGCTCCTCTCTGTCCTGAGGAACTGGGTACCAGACGCAGATTGAACTCAGAAAGCAGAAGCTGATGAGCCAAGGAGTCACTCTGCTTCTGTGGGAACCCAGTCTCCTGCTTGTACACAGAACAGAACTAAGTTTTCCCCCTTTGCTCTCACATCTTCTCTCTGGGCTTCGCCTCTGGGAACACCCTGGAGAAATACCCTACACAGCTCCAACTACTGTGTAAGAGTCCTTGGAAAATTGGTTATAATGCATCACTTTGAACACCCCTGAGCTGTAGCCCTCTTTGATGAGTTCTGGAGACCTTCTTGGCTTGAGGCAAAAAGGTGAAAGTGTAGGTCCTTGACACTACTTTCAGATCAATTTGTGCATGAAATGTTTAGGAGGCCTAACATGGCTGTGATGGCATTGCTTTTGGAAATGTAGGTCTTTTTTTTCTTTTCTGCTTCTTCTTGGTTTTAGATTTAACACATTTTCTTTTTTCAGCTATATGCTAATTAACATCGAACTGCAATGAGAGGGAATAATTTAAAATAACTTTAACCAGCCAAGAGTTATAAAAATAACAAATCCTGTGGGTAGCATCCAAAAGACTTTCTATCATGCTGACTGATTAGAAGACTCATTTCATTGTCTGTATGGAAATTTTGTGTCACCAATTCCTGGCATTCAGAAATCCTGAGATTTTAAAACTAGCAGGTTCAGATGACTTTTATTTTCTTTTTGACTGATTTTGGAACCTCTACACTACAGGTTCCTTTGTTTCAAAATAAGGATTTTTTTCCTGAAAAATCCAGGAAAGGGAGCTTTTTTAAATTCTTAAAAGCAAGCTGAGATTCCCTGATGTTCACTGGGTTTCAAGGACTGTGTTCTTAAAATCTTGCAGATGTTGGGCATGTCACAAAAGCTATAAGGAACTGTAGGAGTAATTTTTTTTCCAAATGAAAAAAATACACATATTTCAATTTCAAAAAACTCCTCTTTTCAGTGTTACATATTTCCACTAGGAATTGGACTGACTGGGTGCTGTTGGGCTCTCACTTGGGCAGTGATATGAAGCAGAGAGAGCCTGATCAGAAAAACACAGCATGGTTTTTTGAGGGCTACATCCTGGAGGATATAAAATCTGTTTTAACAGACTCCTGAAATGACTGGAAAAGGTCTCATTGCCCTTCCCTGATTCAAGTACACCTGTCAGTGCTAGTCATACACACCGGGAAGGTGCCCTATTTCTTTACAATGGACTTTTAGGTACTCAAGAGGCGTTGCCACCTCCATCCCTATCCAGATGGGGCCAGGAAATGGACCCCAGGGATTGCTGGAGTCCCTGGGGAAGATGATGGTCTATGGTGCTGGTAGAGCTACATTGTGAGAGCTGGACCCCCATTGCAGCACTGGTTCCTGGGGCAGGGGACTGAAGCTCTGCATGGCCGATGCCTTTGGGGAAAGGGATTTCAGGAGCACTGATGCTGCAGCATGCATTTCTGGAGACTAGGTCTGCCCAAGGTCCTGTGGCCAAATTGGCTGTGGCCAGTTTAACTGCAACCAATACCTTGGGTATTAAGCAGAACTGGGAGATGGCCAGTCTGCCTTCCAGCTTTCTCCCTATGGCTGAAGACTATGGTGATAGTCCTTGGTGAAAAGTGCTTTACAGAAGCAGTCCCGGTAGCAGATAAATTTACCAGAGCCAAGCTTTCTTTAAAAGTTCATCATCCCCATTTCAGAGAGATTACTTCAGGCAGGGTCCCACTTCACCAGACAGGCGGTGTCTGAAAGCTCAAGAGACCTATAAAAGTGACGCAGGAGGGACAGAGCTGGGTCATCAGCCCCAGTGCTGAACACGGTTGTGGCCATAGCTCAGTATTGTGTATATCAGTGTTGTTTAAAAACTGTGCTCAGGCCAGGCTCTCCTTGATTAAGCGGAGCCAGATGGACACCATAAATCAGCTGGAAAACTCTGGACCAAACTCCATGCTCTCACTGATTCAAACAGCTCCATTTAATGTCACAAATGGGATTTGTGCAAATGGAGGCCAGAGCAGAATTTGGCCTTTCATGTTTGTTTAGATAAGGAAATTTGGAAAGTAAAAGCCCACTTATATTCTGGCTAGCTAGCAGACTGGGTATTAACGCACTCGAATAGTGAGAAGCCCAGACAGATGGTTACATGAATCACAGCAAGGCAGGTCTGATTATCTTGATATTTTCCATGAGATAAAGTGGAGGGATGTGGTACCATATGGTGGAATAAGGTTGAGGAACCCTCAGCATCTGGGCAAGATGCGAGCACTTTCCAAGGCAAGTGGAAAAGCGGTGAGAGGGTCGGACAAGGAAGGGGCAGCTTTCTGGAACAGCCAGAGATGCTGAGCCACTGGAGCAGCAGTGTCCTGAGGGAAGGATGAGTGAATCAAACCAGACATGTTGGTCAGTGCAAAAGCACCACAGCAAGGAGGGAAATAGAGTGGGGAAAGGTAAATATGTGAGGGTGAAGAAAGAAGGAGGAAAGAAATTTTGCATGGAAGAGGAGAAAAGAAGCCAGTGGCTTCTGTGGGGCTGAGTGCCCACAGAAAGGGCAAAGGGAACAGGAGAGCAGTACTGCTGATGTTATCTGTCTCCAAAGGCTGCTGTTGTTTTGCTGAACTTAACAGTTATTTCTTACAGGCTACCCTAGAATAGAAACAGCCTATGGTTTGTCACTCCATCTTATCCTGAGGGCTGTAGCAAAAAAGGAAATTGCATAAAAGGAGTGGATTTCCACAGAAATCTAAGACTTGTTTTTAAAAATGAACTCATGCGCAATCCTTTAGAGTCACTTCACTTTCAGAAGTGGTTTATTGGGGTTGCTGATCTGAGTCTTTCCATATTGTGAGAAGCAAATCCATTTGCAGAAAATCACATTTTAAAAAAATATGCTACCTAAAAGCAAGGAAATTTTACTCTTCTAAGATAATGAGAGGATACACTGGGCTTATTCTTTTGAACCCAAATGACAAGAATTTTCTGGCAGAAGGTGCCTGGGGCCTGTGCAAGTGCACCAGGGCAGTGGGTGCTGATCACATGGAGAGCATCAAGAAGATGCAACAGTGCCACAGGACCAACCAGAAACAGCTCTGCCCTCACATCAGTAGTAAATCCAGAGCACAGTGCTAAAACCCATATTCAACAGGTCAAAAGGATTTTAGCAGCAACTCCTTGGATAACTAAGATAGCAAAGGGCTGATCTCTAGCGTCTAGGTGCCCAAGATGGATGACAGGGGCACGAGGTCAGAGAGATGTTCACTACTGCATCTCAGCTTGACTACCATGTCCCAGAGAGGATGATTTGGGCAGGTTTTTTTTTTTTTTCCAGTGGCTGACAGGAAAATCTCACATGTTTAAATTGGGGAAGTGTTGTAGATGTTGTTTGGGTCTGGCCAGGGAAATGAGGAATGAGTTTTCTTTTGTTTGGGTTCTGTGGTTTGCCTACTGAAGCCTGTGGCTGGCTTTATATTTAGCAAACCTCAGAAATAAGGTTAGATACATCAGTGAGCAAGTGGAAAAGTACCAGGGAGAAAGTGTGCAAGGGCTGTCTGAGAGATGTATCGGGGGGTGGCGGGACCGTGGTGCTAGATCTGGCTGTGGACATGAAACCCATAGGGCAGAGAGTGTGAGCCATGGTGATGCTCCATCCAGCCCAGCCCGGCAGGACAAACTGGAAAGGCAGCATTGGAAGCCACTTTAAGGGGCAAAGTATCAATTACTTAAGGAAACAGCAGAGTAGATGACTCTTGCTGGAAGCTAACTAGGACAAACAGTTTCAAAGCAGGTGCCTAACTTTGCATATTAGTCATGTAATCCAGCGTACAGGTAGTTGCTCTGTTTTATTATCATTAACTGATGTCCAGCAGTACAATTCCGGAGTGAAGCTGTAATTCTCACCTTTTTTCATAACTGTAGGCCTCTCAAAAGGCTGCAGGGAGTACATATGCAGACAATGCTGTGACAGTTTTTAATGTTTTCAGAGTGGAGTTACATGCTACTATTTTATTCTAAGAATAGGAAAAAACTGTACATTATTTCTGTCAAGTCATTACCCCATATAAGAGCTGATTGCCTCTTGCATGATGAGGAAATAGCAAGTGTCTCCTTTTTGCCGTCAGAAGGTCAAACGGACAGATTGCACAACAGAGGAACTGGACTCTTTGCATGGAGAAGTAACTGCATGCAGTAAGTGATAGCCTTTTGAGTCAGCAGATGGCTTTATCAAGAAATATGCAGTAATTTTCAGGGATGTAAAAGTGCCAGTACTTGGATAGCCTCTTACCAGAGGTAGGTAATAAGAGATGCCCAAGGAATTGAAATGGTGAGGGGCGACCTTGTTATGCTCCCAAGGTGGGGGTTCATGCCACGACACATGATGTGAAAGGTAGGAATGATTAACTGTGGATATAAAAAAGGCAGGATGTCAGGTGAAAAAAGAGAATTGGTATCAGATTTAGAGTCTGAGGCACTTCACAGAACGGCTGTGGGAATTTGTTAGCCAGATCAACATATGATTTCTTACTTAGGAAATGCTCATCTCTGCTTGACACGCCAACGCAGGGATGGATTTTAGTGGAGACAAGAAAAAAGGACTGATCTGCCTTATCTGGCCTCTTTTGCAAGTGTCTTCACTTACAGTAGTTTATTGCTTCAATCTTCTCCACATAATTCAGAAACATCTCCAGACAAACCCTGAATTCAGAGGCCAAGCCACAAAATCCCATGCCAGCTGTGACCTTGTATGCAGCAGAGTCGGGAAACAGTGGCCAGTCCTCTGCTGCTGCCATAGCCAGCAAAAGTGCAGTGAGAGGAGAAGGTCTCCTCCCGGTTATCCCCCAAGCTCAGGGACAGGCACTTGAGAGATTTCAACACACTACCAGCTGATGGGGTCTTCATGCAAACCAGCTGCCTGGACAGGCTGTGCAAAGCTGAGCTCTGGGCAACAGGACTGAAATGATTTCTTGGCAAGCTATGTGGACTTGCTGATTCCCTGGAGCTGCTACGACTGCGGTACAACGCCATGGGTGCTGGGAGCAAATGGCAATTACCCTCAGTTTCAAAGAGATCACAGTCATTACTGCCAGGGATCCTTTCTGGCCACGATCAATGCAGTAAATAATAACATCCATCCAGCCCGTGAATCCAGCATGAAAAGCACAGTGTCTGAGGTTTGATTTTCAAGATGCTCAGCCTTACTTGGGGACTGCAGTAGCTGTTTCCTGGTGGAGCTGCTCTCCTGCTTGTGCCAGAGAGCACTCATCTGTCCTGTGGAGACAGAGCTGTGTGTGTTTATGAAGATCACAGTTTGGATTTTATGACTGCAGACATCTCCCATCTCTGCAGCTGCTGGAGGGTGGGATGCATGCTCTCTTTCCATCTGAAAGCAGAGACTACCTGCTTGGCTTCTGTTTCAGCTGCCTGTGGAGAGGTTCAGCAGGGGCAACATGTGAGGGCTTGCTGAGAGAGTGGGTCAG
The DNA here is from genome assembly GCA_035584735.1 of Pseudotriccus pelzelni. NCBI lineage: Eukaryota > Metazoa > Chordata > Aves > Passeriformes > Tyrannidae > Pseudotriccus > Pseudotriccus pelzelni. The sequence continues at coordinate 43,289,526 of JAWMRA010000001.1, read as the reverse complement.
GGGCTTGCACACTGGGGCCAAGCTGCCCCATGAGTGGCCAGAGCCTTTGTCTCAAAACTGCAGGAGGAAACTGGAGCAGGCAGTGGGCAGGAAAATAATGAATCCAACCAGGCAAGTTTCTCTGCACGTGACTGTGTGTACATGTGAGGGGCTGAGGAACATGCAAAGCCAGAAATGCATAGAAGCAAGTCCTCCAGGACATGCAGCACAGGTTACAGTGCCTTTGATTTACTCTAAAAGAGATTTTCCAGTTATATCATGGGGGAAAAGAAACACATTGCTACTGTTTTACAGTGATCAAGGTAAAAGTGTGTTGATTTGCCACTATTTTGGTCCAGAAAGCCTGAACTGGTACAGTGTGATACTGAGTTTTGACCGATGGAGAGAAGATGATAAATGCACGAACACACCGTGCTAGGGAGCATTCACAGCTAGAAAGGACAAGGGAAGCACTCCTGTCTTTTCCAATGATGGGAATTGGGAAGGTCACTACAGACACGCATAGTCAGAGATGTCGTTTGCCATCATCTTGCCCGTGGATGACAGCAATCATAAACAACTGGAGAACATGTATCGCTTAAGTCTTACACACAAATAGTGTCTATTTTCTTTGCTGCATTTGCATATTCATTCCATAATTCTTTCATTCACAATTTCAACAGATAGGAAGGAAACACTCCCTTAGAATTCTCTGTTTTTACAGAAGAAGATAGACAGTCAATAATAATCACCTTCTTCAAAGCCAGTTTTATCAGCAGAAAGCTTGTGGAAGGAGGTGAAATTTATGTGGGTTTTTTTGTTTGTTTGTTTGAGTCACAGTCTTATCTAATAAAAGTAAATTTCTTGAGTATCAGATTTGTAAAAATACGTTTTGATTGTTTCCTTGAGATTATTTCCCCCAATAGTCATCCTTAAGGTGGGAAGGAGCTGACCCACAACATTCCTTGTTCAGACTGCTCCTGCAGGTCTCTGGGAGTGGTGACCATGGTGTTGCCAAGAAGGTGCAAAGGACAGCTGAGACTCTGATCTGTTGCAGTGCTTGTGAGATACTTTATCAGAATACTTGATGTTTTGGTTCTTTCTCAATACAAGCCAAGACAATGCATCAGAAAGTGCATGGATTTTCACAGCTTCTACCTATGCAGCTGAATTTTATTAATTAATTAAAAACCAGTATTTTAGTCAGTTTTTAAACTAAAGTATGTTCAAAATCCAAAACATTTTAAACCTTGACTGTCTTGAGCTGTTTTTTTTTATGTTTTCAATAATTTTATTAAGATAGGTTTCTGTCAGACTTGAGCCTGATTATCCCCAATTACTTCCCTCTACTAACCACTGCCCTTTCATTTTCATCTGGGTACCACTGTTTCCTATTCAGCTGCTTCTGACTGTACTACTGTGAGCTGAATTAATTTATATGAGTGCTATGATTTCAGAACAGAAAAGAGTTTTGAGTTAATTTAGAGGCTGACTCAGCAACTTCCCAGAGGATTACTTAATTTAGAGACAGGGTCTGAATTCCCCATTCCTGAGATATTGAAAAGTCACAACCCTCTTACAGGTGATTCACTGCACATCTCAGCCAAACCCAAAGGCTGCCTGTCCAGGCACTTGGGATGTTGATCACTGTGACATTTGGCTTCTTTAAAAGTGCAGCAGACCCAGTTGAAAATATTTCAGGGCCAAACTTACAAAAATGCTGAATTTCAGATAGCTGCTGACCTTGCTCTCAGGACAACTGACGTAAAATACTGATTTGGGACTTGTGTGTAGTGAAAATTCCACAATGAGGAAAAGAAAGAAACTGCTTCTGTCCCAGCATTTGGTGGGATTATTGCTGCAGTGCTCTACAGTGTGGCTCTCACCTCTCCTTGTCAGGTGGATGCCACAAACTCTAAATCAAATAACATTACCCCTGACATCTTGGATATTGTAGTACCAGACCAAAAGATTTATATTTTGCTCAGCATAAAATAGTTACAGCTTGTCCGTGCTGAGGAGAAAGTCACAAGTGGAATTTGATGTCATTAATAAAATTTCTTTCTCCTTAAATCAAACTCTGTTCATTATGGTGATTTAATTCAACCTATCTCTTGTCCTTACCACCTGCTGCTCAGAGATGCCTACTCAGCTTTCAGTTAGCAAAATAAATCTCTCTAGCAAGTCCCAACATTGTTTTCATGCTATCAAGGCAAAAATAGAGACTCTATTTGAAGAAATTCAACTTCAGACATATCAGAAATCAGAGCCACCTCCTTCCAACCAACCAGCTAATTTTTACATTATATACTGAATTTATGTATTTAATCTCCTCATGGAAACATATTTGTAAGATTTGCAAAGGCAAAACATATATACATATATACAGCTCCCTGCTCATAGGTATACGAAACTATAATACATTTACTTATCCGTCGTCAGTTCTATATAATGTATACATCAGTTTATCTTGAAGCCTTCTCTCCTAGCAGTCAGTAGTAACCTATGCAGAAGTATCTGAGTACACCCACAGTAATCAAAAATTCTGCAGAAAGAAAATGATGGAGTAGAGATAACATATTTAAACCCCAGGAACCTCCATGCTTATGCACTTTGCATACGTATATCAGAAACATATATGTGCCTGAGAAACAACCAGAGAGGTATAAAGGTTAAGGTTGAAAATAGAATTGACAAATTAGGACTAGTTTTTTCCAATTTTTCAACAGCCAAATGTTTCCTGATTATTAATCTTTTTCTCCTTATTGTGAATATGTGATAATAATGTAAAAAATGGAATTAAATTGAAAAACTGAAAGAAACCAGTGCATCAAATCTCTCCCAAATACACACACACACACACACACATTCCTGCTTCTTGCCACCCATGCGTTGTGTTTTCAAATTGGCCAAGACTTGGTTTACTAATCAAAAGCTATGGCTCTCTGCTAAATTGTGATAAGACATGGTGCGGTGGTAAACCACAGATCTGTGTATAGAAAGCTCTTGAAACCATTACTTTGTTGGCATGGCTCATGCATTTTACAAGTATTAGGTCTGCAATGCAAGTTATGAGAGAAATCTTTTTTGGTTTGGAAAGTAATAAACATCTGGGGGAAAGGATGACCTTCTCACTGAGAACTAATGACAAAATAAACAAACAGCCTAAACCACATGGAAAAATAACATATCTCCCTTGCATATGTGCTCTGCATTATAGGATATGTGTAAATGCGTAAAAAATGATTGGCCAGGTATGAAACAAACGTGTATGTGTGTCCCCCTTCCCTCCCTCCCTTAACACAAGGTTAAGATTGAAAATATAATCATGAAACATCAAGAGGGTAGTGGAATTATGTGCAATAAGCCACATGTGTTTCTAAATAAAAGATCTTGCCAGACAGTCTTGATTACATTTTATGATGGAGTCTTACCATTACTGGACAAAAGCAATGACGCAAAGGAAATATTCTGGGATTTTAGCAAAGTAAATGATAGGGTATCTCACACCAAAGAAAAATAATCAAAGCTGGCCTGGAAATGAGCATTGTCACATGGATTGAAAACTGGCTGGAGAGCTACAAACACAGAGCTATGAAGCATAACAAAACATCTAGTAGAACAGTCTCATGGGTGACTGGCCTTCAATTCATTCTTACAGAAAAGCAGGGTCTAACAGCCAGGATCAGTGGTAGCCAACCTGCAGATTGGGGCAATATACTGCTCAGAATGAAGTATCTGGCCTACAGCCTGCTTTCTGCTGCCAGCTATCCTCAAAGTCCTCCTGGCACAGGCAGGACGTGAGCACCACGGAGAACAAATGACTAATGCTAGCAGTTATTCAGAAAGATGAACAAGCAACAAACAGGGTTGAAATAAGGGAAAACAATTTTTATTTTTTTTTATGCCTGGGAAAATATTCCTTGCTGTAGGTAACTGTAGAAAACAAAGAGGGAGAAGCGATTAAGAGGCAAGAAAATTTTAACTTTGAGATCAAGCAAAAGCAAAGTCCTTGGAGGTTTTTGGACACCACCATCCTTTTCATCCCTCTTGCAGGGCAGCTAAGACGCCAGTGACTTCGTATCAGCCACAAATAATTCTACTGAGATGCTCTTCGTTTGTCATTTTACATTTATCACCATCCTATGAAATTTTCTACATTGTTGTGGGAGCATTTTATTCCACTAACTCTCTGGTCCCACTCATAAATGAACATTACTGGTCAATATGAAAATGCTCACTGCAGCTGATAAAATGCTACAGTCTGGGATGTGTAAAATTACAGTGCTTTACGCAGAGAGCTGAGCGGCACGAGAGCCAAGAAAGCTCCTGCTTGGGATCATTTCCACTTCATAACAGCAACAACTAGCAGACAAAATGATACCCAATCCACATTGACCAATATATAGGCCAGAAAGAAAAGAATTTTTATAATGGAAATCTTTTCACAGTGCCATTCAGATATTAAATTAGCAGCAGGGTACTATCATTCCCTAACACGGTATTTATTTTACTGTCAGACCTCATACTATTCAAAGCCCTGAGTAAAAGAAGGAGCTTTCAGTAATGACCATTAGCTTTCTGGTGTGACTCTCTGAAAGAGCAAATAATTTGTTATCCCCAAATATTGGGGTGAAACACCATCAGCAGCCCTCTGTTTACAGAGGGTTTGAAAGGCAAAGAGTCAGGTGGAGTCTGCAATATTGTGGCATATCTTGGTTATTTAGCAAGTTAATGAGTTTGCAAATGACCTCAATCTACTGGACAGTGTGAGGAGCTGGAGTTTAAGAGATGGGCTTTTACGATGCAACTTAAAGAGCTGACATTAATCCTTCAGGTCCAGACTTAGAAGGCCCAGGAGCAGCTCCTATGCCCTGCAAGCCACCACATTGCTTAGCAAAGCACCCACCACATTTCCCGGTGAAGTCCTGCAAGGCTGTATTTGCATCTGCGCCCCGGTCTCCTCCCACCCACAGGGCTCTGGAAAAGGGTCTTAAAGGAACGGTATCTTTCACGTGGGGTATGGAGCCCTTCACGCTGCTGGAGTGGTCTGAAGGGGCTAGCAGCAGACGAGAAGAATGGCTGTGGTGCTTTGGGACCCACGCTGTGGAGCAGCCAGGGCTCTGGAATTTCCAGTGTAAACTATTCACAAGATGCAGTGGGGGATTTTTATTATTTTGCCAATAGAAACTTTTGAACTAAAGAGAATGTGAGAGCTCTTGTATTGATATAATTCCAAGGGTTTCCACTGATAACACTAGAGGTTTGCAACGATTCATCAACCTCCTTTCTGGCACCAGCTCCTTCTCAGACACAGTGCTACTCCAGAGGCTTCATTAACATCAGATTACAAACCCCTGCTAAAGAAATATGATTTACAGGCATCTTGCATGTGAGTGCAGAGGTGGAGGTTTCTTGAACCATTTTTAATGGATTTGCATTCAGGTGGAGAAGAAAGAAAGGTAAGCTAGGAAAGACCTGAGCTGATAAAACTTTGTGTGTGAAATAATCTTCCTCTAGCAGATTTTTACTTTTCCTCATGGATCCAGTGAGGTAACTGTAAAATTATAATATCCAAAGAAAATTGCAAAGCATTAAATAAAGCGCAAAGCCAGAATATATTGTAGAATAAGTGGATCATGTGACATCAGTGTCAGCTCAACCTTTTGAAACCAGCAGAATTGTCCTGAGGACATAAAAATATGTGTCATTATGTCATACTGCAGAACACTGAAAATCCTGTAAAATCTAGACTGTACATTTTTACACATTTTAATTTCAGTTCATTGAAATGGATTTTTTGCTGCCTTGGTTACTGAAATTGGCCTGGTAAGCACATGACTTGGCCATACCCCGTAATTCACTCATTTTTCTTGACGGGCCTCTCAGGATCAACAGTTTCCACTGAGCTGTAAGAGCAAATCTCTTTAGTGAAGAATTAATCTGTGAACCCTAAACGGCAGCAGAATCAACATGATAGTCCTGTGACAACAATTTCAGGTTCTTTTTAATAAATACCAGTGCTCTTCTTGACATTAATTTTAGGCTGTTAGGGGGGGTTTGTTGTTGTTTTTGGTGGTTTTTTTTTGTTTTTTTTTTCATGACCAAGTACACATCCTCACAGCCAACTATGTTTTGCTAACTGCAAATACATAAAATCTGAAGCTGGTAGGCTCGCATACTGTCTCATGTCCTGGGAAGATAGTCCAGTAACATCTAACAGTGACTATCCACGCCGTATGTTTTATTTTCTCCTCAGGCCTGCCATTAACTTATATCCCAATTACTCTCAAATAATTATAAGGTGTTTCTTGTATTCAGGTTGTGGCCAAAATACTGTAATGTGTGGCCCTGCTACATTCCGACCCCACGCCTGAGAGTTCGCTTGAGAGGAAACCCCCCATGAGAACTAGATCATCCAAGCGCAACATTTAAAAGCACCTTGGGGAAAAAGTCATGCTCCTTTAAGAAAAATAATGGCTTTCAGTGAAGGAATTTGAACATGCCTCACACTAATTGTTTCCCCCCCACACACACTCTATCTTTGTAGCAGTTATAATTAATGCATACACAATATTTAATTGCTATTTTTAGGCTGAGGGAAGATCCAGTTATTCCTTTGCCGTGGTGATGCTGCTCCCTGCCCTGCTCACCAGGAGTTGGTGGCCCGGCAAAGTGGCCCTTAGGTGTCCTGTCCTCTCTGTGCAGGGGCCTGATGAGCTGTGCATGTGTGAAGATCTCCGTGACACCAACCCAGCAAAGCCTGTGCTGCTGATGGTCAGACACAAAGAGCTATGCCCACAGAGGGCTGTGCCCCTGTCACCTCCTTGTCCACTTTTGCTCCATGTGGCATTTCTTGACTCAACAGCTCCACAGCTGCCAGCTCTGCACCTCTTCCAACCCTTCCAGTCCTCTCTGCTGCTCCTCTGCCCCAAATCCTTGGCATTCATGATAATGAACTTTTCAAATCTTCCAGCAAATTGAAGGAATTTTTTTTTCCAAAATCCTTTAACCTTCCCCTCCCCCCCCCCTTATTTTTCTTTCCTTCTTTGTGATCTAAGAAATTTAATTTTTAACAAGGTTTATGAAACAGTTTTTTGTTTTGAAGGATTTGGGACTTATGCAGAGATATTGAAACTAGATGACCTTTAAAGTCCCTTCCAACCCAAACCATTCTATGATTCTATGATTACAGTAACTACCTCTTTTTTTTCCCTCAAGTTCAAATCCTAAAATAATTCAACCCAGAATTGTCCTACAGCTTAGCTGCTCACCCAAATGTATGCACCCCAGTAGCAATAACCTTTCTGTAAATATAGAATGTTTTTGTAAAATATTAAGGTTGTACTGCCATACCTCTCCATACCTCTCCCCACAGTTACACCTTTCTTCAGTTAATAAAAAAGCAGAGAAACATTTAGGTTGGAAGTGGAGTGTGAAAGAAAGAGAAACATGTGCACATCATCCTTACAAACAAAACATATCCCGCTTTAGAAATTATGATTTAGAAAGGAAATGTACCAAATGGAAAGAATTCAGAAAACAAGACGGGTCAAAGGACCAGGAATCACTGACTGCAAGGAAAGCTGAAGGATTTGGTATTGTTTAGTCTGGAAATAAAGGTTGTGGGGACACAGTGTCCAAATATGTAGAAGGTAGCTCTAAGGAGGAAAGAATAAACTCTGTTCATATTCCCCAGACTTAGGACCAGTTGGTATAAGCTTAACTGAGGAGGAGATGGTTTCAGTCAGCTATCAGGGAAAATAGTTCCCAGTTGTGGGGACAATGCAAAGACAGGCTGACAAGGGAGGCCACACATCCCCATCACCCCTCATTTCTAAGAACAAGTTATCCAAAAGGCCTTGAGGAAAGATGCAGTTAAAGCTGCTTGATGATGAGGTTAAATGGTCCTCTGAGGTCCTTCTTACAATTACCATGTTGGAGTCAGGAACACTCCAAAACCACTGCCTTTGTCCCTAAGATGTTAGGATGCTGGAAGTAGCACTTGAGAGGGATTGTGGTAGGAGCATGGCAGGAACCTCAAGCAATCCTCTGCCTTGCTTCTGCTGGCTGCCCCTGTCCAGAAATTACACCCCCTTACACTGCAGTGAAAGACAAACTCCATTTGGAGGTTGACAGTCCTCACTGTCCATATCAGATACAAGATTCAGGAATTTAAGCCCTCAGTGTATTGGGTTTCCATGTCAAGGTTTGTTTTTTTTTTTGAGGGGACAGGTAGGTGCTACAGGGGTGGCTTCCAAAAGCTTGCCCTATGTCTGACGGAGCCAATGCCAGCTGGGTCCAAGGCAGACCTGCCACTGGCCAAGGATGAGCCCATCAGTGATGGAGGAGAGCAATGGAGAGGCTTTGGTGGGCACTTGGCATCCAACCAGGGTCAACCCACCACACTCATATAACAGACCATTTAATCTGTAAAATGCTAGTGGTGCTGTTATGGCTGAGACAGGCAGGAGGACGAAGTCCTCCATGGAATGCAGTGAAATCTGGGCTCCTACCTTGGTTTACAGAAGCTGAAGATATATATATCAGTTTATATGGAGTAACTCAATGCTGTACAAGAAAAAGAGAGCTGTTTCCTCTTGTATCCCCAGTCAGTGGGAGGATGTCTAGCTCATTTTTTATTCATCTGAGTCAATTCTGAAAACATCCTAGTCTTTTGGCAAAAAATTTTGCAGTGTTATGAAAGGACAACTAAAAAGCTTGCCCATCGTTTTTCTAATGTCTGTCATTCACAGCTGACAGACCCAAAAGCTGTTAGGAAAAGGGAGTTGTCTATGGTGAATGGAAAATAGCAAATCTAGGCTGGGATCAGAAGTACAGTACGATCCATCATTACGTTAAAAACACAAACTGACAAAAAAATACAGCCCTCAGGGTTCTTAAACACACTCACAGTAAAAACTGTCTAGGTTATGAATTAGAGAGACAGATAAAGTGATGCCTGAATTGAATCCAGAGCAAAGATGATAATGTGATAACTTTTCTGGATGAGTGTATGTTACACTCGAAAGGGTCCCCTGTTCATGGGAGTTTCCTTCATGTTTCCTAAAGAGCCAGTGTCAACAGTCCACTTTGTACTTCCAATAAATTTAAGTCCCATCAGCCATAAAACAAAGATGCTCTATTCCTAGTACAACCTCAGTAACTTCCCATTCTAGTTACTATAAACGTTCCTGTTATGAATGTATAATTCTCACTGGTCACTTATATGCCAGCCTGACTCGTGTTACCTAATTTATCACTCTGTGCCTCAAACCACTGAAGTGGGAACTTGGCTGTGAATGTGGCCAATGCTTTGTGGAGCTCCAGGGAGCCTGTAAGCAACACCTGGCTCTAACACAAAAACCAGTGCAGGTTATTTATGATCTGTATGCTGATAACCATGTTTCTCAACTCTAATTTTGGGACAAGCATCTGAAAACACCCCCTCACCAAATTTTAGGTGAGAGAATGTCTTTTCTCAAGAATATGTTGAATAAGAATAGAAACCAACCCTGATGCTGAGCATCACTGTGAGTGCTGTGGAATATGGGTTTTCCAGGAGTCAAGAAGTATGATGGGTACAGTGAGATCCTATAAGGCTCAAGCTCATACTGAAGATATGTGTGTTCTGCACATATTTGAACACTTAGTAGATGTTTCCTAAAGTCCACCTCCCTCCTCTTAAAAGCACCTGCCTAATGTACTCAGGATATGCTGCAGCGTCGGTTCTGTGTATTCCCACCACTACCCAACTAACTGAGAGCAAAGTTAAACCACTCCAGGCGCAAGTGCTCAGATTAAGTTCAGAAATGTTGCTCACAAAGGGAAGAGATTAGGCCTTATCTTAAATGAAATGCTATCCTTTCATGTCTAATACTTAGCTACTATGTGAGGTCCCTCATGGGTGAATATCCAGTTACTGACTTTCAACTTTGCCTTGCAATTTGGAACTGAAAGGCTGAATGCTGGACAAGGACTGTAAGAAAATCTTCAGTGGAGAGAAACAAAAAAACCCCAATCTTATGAGAGTATTAATGTGAACAAAAGAAATAATGCATTAAAATAAGAAGCAAGATACAGGAAAAGCAGGGAAAATGTGAACGGTAGGAAAACTCAAATGTCACTTGCTTATGGGAGTCACTGATATTGGGCCATATAGATGTTGAGATGCTTACGCCAGCCATATTTGCTCTCAAGCATCGCACTGGTTTAACTACACTGATTATAAAATCAAACCTAATTAAATCAGAGCAATGTTTGCATACAGAAAGCATGCAGCCCTTCAAAGGCAAACTTCCCTTTGATGCACTGGACTGAATTTCACACAGCATATGGAATAAGGCTGAAGGGGATGTTAAGAATTGGTAGGATCATTGGTAGGCTCATCCGTAAGCCTGAGACATAAAAGTCTTCCCTCGTATTTGGGCAGCAGGTGTAGCCATGGGACGATGGCTGCAGATGGCCATGGTGGTGATCCCATCTGGAGCACCCAGTGCTTGCAGTGTGCCTGTTTCTACAGCAGAGTTGTCAGCTGGGGTGGTCGCTCAATGCGCACACTTGTCCCTGCCATTGGAAACATGTTACCTGCCGCAAACTTGTACTCCACATTCATAACGGACCACCTGCATTTCTGGGACAGAGAGAGCGGGTAGATCTCTGTTCATTTGATGAACTTTGGCAGAACTACCCAAGTGAGGTGTTTCTCAGCACTTCTGAAGTCTCTGAGGCAGAGCATCTGGCTCCAAAGGCCTTGCAAACTTTACAGCATGGGAAGGGACTGAAGGAGGCAATTCCTGTTAATGTGAACCTATCTGCACAAAGCATTAATAACTGCTGCAGCCTGAATCCCAGGACTCTCATGAATTCCACTTAGCAGCTACTCACATAGCGTTAAACAGTTTTATTAGCAGGTTGCTATCAAAACACAGGGGTTAGGACTTGGTGGCTGGGCCACCTTCTGCCCAGACTCTCTGGAATCAGAGAGCACGGAGGATGCTCTCAACTTACCACAATTTTTTTGGAAAGGAGCAGCAGTAAACACTGTGAAGATGAGCAACGAAGCATTCACAATGTAGGGTAAATGCCTGCTGCTAAGAGCTCCTGTGCTGAGTTCCAGCATCCATTCCATCCATCCTGTTTTCCTTCTCCAAGCTTTCCTTTCAGCTCAGCTTTTCTCCATGTGAGTAGCTCCAATCTGCCCAGTATATGGTCCTATTTTTAGCTGTCCACATTGCACGAGAAGATTCTAGGTACTGAGATATTAGAGATTCTTTGCATCAGATCTTGTTGAAATACAACTGTCTCTGGAGTTTCTAATTCAGATCAACTTCATGCCTTTAATTGCATGGGGCACTTGTGAGGTTCATAAAATGTACCCTTTTGGGGCAGATTTGGTAGAATCATAATTTTTTAGTTCAAGTTAGGTACTGTTCACTCATTTATAGCCTCACATAGTTCCTTGGATATCATAATTTTCTTGGAAGGCAACGTCTGCTAGTGCTAGCGTGCTTGGAAAGCTCATAAAAACTGGAGGTAGAGGCAGCCTACGTATCTTGCATCTGCTAACAGTTCACTCTGGGCTTCCCTGATGTGGTAGATTTACAGGGGTCACATTTCCACCTGGATGGGTTTGCCCATGAATAATTCTCCTCTGTCTTGTGTACAAGCATGATTTTCCTACAACACCCATATATTTCTCTGTCCCAATTCCCCCCTGTCTCTCTGGTATTTTATTTCACACAACACTGTGGCCAAGGTAACAGAGAGAAAATCTTTCTATGAACATGCATGTTATTTCCTGAGCCTTGTATGTCTTTTCTTGGGGGCAGGGCTCAAGCAGGATTTTAGCTAGTGGTGATGATGGTGCAGTTTAAGGTTGATGTGGTGCAATTACATACCTCATCTTTTCATTGTTCAGACCGACATGGGTTGGAAGTGCCCAAGCAGACGTCAAAACCCTGACAGCATTGGTGTTATGAGAGGCAGCACCCAGTAGGTGCCCTATAGCCTGGTCAGTGTCACAGTGTACCTGCTGTGTGCTATGCGGTGGCAGGACCCGGGGCGACTTGGGCAGCAGCAGCAGCCACATGGCTGGCCTGGCCCCACACCAGCTCATGTGGGAATTTCTGCATCCCTGGATAAGCAGTGAGGGAGAGCTGGTGGTTATCCCATTGTGAATCTCCGCACAGAGGCAGGTTAAGTGTCAGGCAGAGGCAGTCTTGGAGATTCTGCACAGGTTGCAATGACATCCTGTCCCCAGCCTTGATCAGTTCCCCAGTTTTCAACGATCTCTCAAAATCCAGAAAGAAATCAATTAACAAAGTCCTGGTCTGCCAGAAAGAAACTGTCAGTTAAGCTCTAAACAGTCTTTTGGGAAAACTGATTTTTCCTGTCTGAGTTTACTTGTTTTTACCCTCTGAGATCAGTCACCATAAGACACTCTCTGTGTGTATCATGCCAGAGGTCTCTTTATAGGCAAGATGCTCCAGGCTGCCTGTACATTGCTACTGTACTCTTCATGCTCCCTCCTTTTCATTTGTGCTGCAGCGAGGGGAAGCAAGGCTTGTAAAACCCTGCTCTCTCCTGCTCTCTCCCAGTCACTCCTGCCAGTTCGTATCTCCAGTGCTAAAATTCCCATCCATTTTTCTGGCAGAGCAGGTTAAGGAAAGGTATGGAAACACTGCCACCAGGGAAGAACTGAAGCTAACAAAAACATGCTGGCTGTATGTTTACATATGTAAACATATTTTTGCTTCAAAAAGAAGCAGCTTCTCCAGTCTTGATCACCAAATGGCAAGACTTTAATCTATTTGTCTGTTCGAGTAGGTAAACAGTCAGTATTTAATGAAGACTGTAGCAAATGCGCTCAAGGTAGTAGATAAAAGAACACTCCTAAGCACGTGCGACTATTTTGGAAAGCTTATGCAACATTTCCTTTGCAAAATAAACATACACATACAGCCCTGTTTCCAAAACGTCACCAAGAATATCATCACTTGCAAATGTTTTTGGAAAAGAGGCTGCCAAATTGCTAAATATATTCTGGGCTTTGAACAGACATTTTATACTGTTTCCTTTCTACCCTAATGAATCTTTTCTTAGCCCTCTCACAGAAATTTGAAGACCTGTCTGGGGATAGCATCCCACTGGCTTGGGTGCTTGCAGAAGTAATTGGACTTGCCTTCCCACTATAGAGCTGCGTCCTGTGCCAGGGGAAACCTGTGATGCTGCTTGCTCTCCACTTGCTGCTAACCCCTCGAGGGACGTGCACTGTGGTAGAAGGAGGAGAAGGAGGAGAAACAGGGACACAAGCAAGGGGAGGGGAGGAGCTGTGAGAGCACCGGGACAAAGTCTGCACCACATGTAAGTATGGGCGCCCGGGGCCGGCCTGACGCCCAGCCTGTGCCAAGGCCCAGAGGCGCCAAAATCAGCTGACATAGCGTTTTTTTCCGGCACTTGTTCTTTAAAAATTTAGAAGGCTTTTTTATACGCTGTTTTGCCTCAGTGATGAATGGCCATCTTTCTGTAAATTAGGGCAGATACCAAGAATGTAGCATTTCAAAGTTTTACACTTCAGCTGAAAGACTTTAAAAATGCAATGAGAAAATAGTGAAATTCATGGCATGTTAACATACACAGTGCATACAAACCTCTACCCTAATTACCCATTGCTCTTTCCCAAGGATATTAGGGGCAGACTGATGAGTTTTCTGAGATCAGACACACAGGAGCTATCTCCCGGTGCTCAGAGATATCTAGGACTTTTTAACTGGTCAGCCAGAGTAAGGAGGAAAAGCCAAGACAGACCACAAAACCCCTCTGAGGAGGCAGAACTACTCACACTGCATCTCTGACTTTAATATTTCATCTTTCCCTTACTTACATGATTCCACTGATTTGCAGAAATGAGGGTGCAAACAGAGGGCAGATGCCCACATCAATCTCAACAAAGAGATCACTGAAGCACTATCACATGGACATGCTAAGCCTAAATAACTTCTCCAGGGTGGCTACATAACATGGAACCAAATTCATCATTTGCTGCTATTTCAGTAGTATGTGGCAAGAGCCATTGCCACCAAGTTATGGAAGCAGCACATCAGTTTCCGCCTCCAGGAGAACTAGCCTGGGTTCTCTAGATGAAAAGTAACCTCGTTAAAGCTGAAACAATTCCCACTCCAATTCACCACAGGGATGTAAAAACTCTTCTCACAGAAGAAAAGCAGTAGTTATAAAAAGCTGTACATGAGATGGCAGGATCTCTTTTTTTTGTGTGTGTGTGTGTGTGTGATCAATGTGGGAGAAAATGCACATAGAGTCTGTAAGAGCTGGAAAGGCTGGAGATAAAACTATTGCTCACGAAGTGTAGAAAGAACAGGGTTAGAAAGAACCCCCTGGGTGACCAGGAGTAGCCCCTTGCTGTTGAAGACATCATACTTAATGGGGATATATGACGAGCACGACAGCTGTTATCAAACCAGCACCACTCATGCACGTACACCTTCTGCTCCTGCCTGGCAGGGATCCTCCACAACCTCCTCCTCTCAGGATCACAACGACTAGTACGCTTTCTCTCCTTCTCCAGCTCAGATTTATTTATAGCCTACTTGCGCCCGTTTGTTCTTGAGCCAGAGCCGTCTATTAGTGTAATTAGTGGTTCCTCCTCGCTGCTCACGGCTTTCTGGAGCACGACGGCATCCCCCGGGCCGCCCCACTGCGCTGGAAGCCTGTGCTGCCATGGGACGCCCACACGCACCACCCGCGACAACCCGCTGCCCGCCCTCAGGTGCGGACCCTCCCGCGGGAGGGCTCTACGGAGAGCGGCGCGGTGAACTGCGGCGAGGGGACGATAGCTCCGGCACAGTGCAACCGCCTCTCTGCCGCGGGATGCTCCAGCAGCTCCGCAGCGCCCTGGAGCCCGCACCGCCCCATTCCCGGGATCCCGCAGCTCCCCCCGATCCCCTCGCGCCCCCCGCCACAGTCAGCGCGCGCAGGCGCGCCGTGAGCGCGAGCCCCCCAACCCCAGCGCCTCCGAGCACGCCGACCGCGCATGCGCCATACCCCCTCCCCACCGCCTCCGGACCCCGCCTGTGCACAGCGGGGCCCGCGCCGGGGGGCGTGGTCTGTGAGGGCGTCTCCCCACAGCGGGGCGTGTCCAGGAGGGGGCGTGTCCTGCCCGCGGGGCGTGTCCCGCCGCGGCGCGCCCTGTCCATGGTGCGGGTGTCCCCGCGGCGGGAGCGCGGCGGCGCGGGGCTGCATGGACGTGATGTCCCCGCAACAGGAGCACCTCGGCCCGGGCCGCTCGTCCTCGGTGAGCGGCGAGGGCAGGGGCTTCGCCGCCGCCGCCGACAGCAAGAAGGTGAGGCCGCCCCCGGAGACCACACGGGAAAGCGCTGCCCGGCCCTCGCCACGGCCCCGGAGCCCCCCGCGGGGGACACCGCGGGGCAGCGCGGCCCCATCGGGCGCTCCATCGCCGCGCCATCGCCCCCGGGTCCTGCACGCCGCCGGCGGGACCGGGACTGCCGGGGGAGCCGCCGGGGGAGCCGGGGCTGTCGGCGGGAAGGGCTTGTGCACGGGTGCCCCGGGGAACTGGAGGTGCGGCGCTGCCCGGTGGGGCTCGCGGGCGCTCCCGGGTCGATAACCTCCAGGACCTCAGCGGGGTTGCTGCATGCGTGTCCCGGCGGCAAAGGGAGGCTGCTGCCTGGATAACCGGGGTAGGTGAGGAGCGCCGCTTCACAGCTGTCCCGGGGAGCTCGGGAAGGGTTTGCTGGATAGTGTTCAGTGGATCCAGGGGGCTTTGCTGCATGGATTTCCCGGTGATCGGGCGCGGGGGATGTTGCTGCATGGATGTGCTGGGGCGATAAGGGTATTTGGGGAGACCTAAAGGGAGCTTTGCTGGTGGATGTCTGGAGGTTTTGCTGGGGAAAGGTTTGCAGAATGGTTATCTAGGGGATCTAAGAGGGATCTGCTGCGTGTGTGCCTGGAGAGAGCGAGGGAAGGGTTTGCTAGAGATGAGGGTGTTTGCTGGCTGCTCTCACACGTGCTTTGTGCAAGAGACATATAAAGAGGCTTCCTGAAGAAGCGTCTTGCGCTAAGTATATCACAATTGATGGCAGAAGAGCTTCATCCCATCTTCAAAACTGGTTGCAAAATCTGTTTGATGTCTCAAATCACTTTTCAGCATCTGACACGATCGAGTGCAAAATGCTCCCTTCTGCTCACAAGCCAAGCACTTGTTTCTCCCTTATACTTAGCTGTAATGAGCAAGCTGTAATAACCACATTCTTCCCACGGTATAAAACAGGGATTCTTTTTTTCTCTTCGGTTTAGCAAGTGCGGTAGTGTTTTTCTATCCAAAGAAGAGCTGGTGCTTTCCTGCCTTACCAATTTGGCATTTAAATCTATGCACTGCCTTGTCTTTAGAGATACACTTCAGAGAACTGCCAAATAGGCTGGCAGGATTAGACTGACTGGCCGGGCTACAGTGTCCTTTACTAGATCTGTCCACCTGGTGAATTTAGGTGAATTAGAGCCTGAGGTTGTGTCCAGTCCTGTGGCTAAGCAGTCGTTGGGACTTTGCTGGCTATGGCACAGTGGTGCAGAAAGGAATCCTGATCCCTCTCCTGCTGATGTGCCTCTTAGGGTTGGGAAGCGATGCTCTGTTTCCGTGGGTTGTGTCCATGTGTGCTGCGTCCCACCAAGCCACATAGCGCTGCAGCCTGACTGCAGCCCTGGGGACCTCTTCTTACGACAGCTGCTGTCAGTGGTGAGATGGTTGCCTGGAGAGAGTTTGGCCAAGACTTCTACTACACTGCAGTTAATACCTGATTGGTTCTGAAGTGGGTGTGTGATACACCTACACAGAGTGGTGGAGTACCTTCTGCTGCCCAGCTGGGCAAAATGATACAGTAGATACTCACCCTCTACAAGTACTGTGATCTAATTTGAGGTGGCTAAATGTACGGCTTTGATTTTTATCAACCATTTGTTTTGTTTTTGCTGAAGACAGAGTACGATGTCCAGAGTCCAACCTGGCAGAGCCCTGATGCTAGGCACCTGCCTGAAATGAGAAGTTATGTTCAAGTACTGTGAAGATGAACACTTTTTTCTTACAAGTTCTACTTCATAATTTAGCATTCTGAGGACAAATATTAATGGTAGCACTTGTGTTTCCTACTCCTGCTCCAAAGAGCCCACAGTCAAAGGAATGCAGACCTTGTTTTTGCCAGCGCTGACAAGAGAGCGGGGATATTACTTTTTACGGATCTTGGCAGCCCTTTTGGAATTCCTCAGCTTGGAGGCACATGCAACAGGGGTACAGATGGAGATCCTCCTGTGGAGAAGCAGCTTGAGACCCTGGCTGGGCCGTGCAGCATATGGCAGCTTTGCACACCATGCACAGCCGACACAGGCAGCCACCAACATCCAGCCAACTGCTCAGCTGCTTGTCCACGGTTGTGGTGCTCCCTTGAGACTACTAGCACACCACCTCTTTGTGCCTCTCTGTGGACGAAGATTCCTACCTTTATGCATGTACAGCAGTGGGCTATTCCTAATTCTTCCTGAAGCTGGATCTCAGAGACAGTTCAAATATTTCTTTCACTACTTGGGTCCCATGGACTCTCTATATACCTCTCTTTTGTCTTCCGCATCAAGTTTTTTTACAATACAGAAAGTCTTTCTTGCCACAAGGGAATTTACGTTGTTTGTATTGGTTGCATACAGTTAAATGGAAGAATGTGATGGCAAGAAATCAGTTTTGATACGGGTGATACAGCAATTTGGTTGCAAATATGTATTTAACATCAATTATTTTACTTTCTGGCAAAAAATATCCCCAAATATGTGACACTAAGTGACTACTGAACCTTTCTGCCTTTCTATTATCCTGACTATACCTTTCTCAAATTAGCTGAGATTTGC
Source organism: Pseudotriccus pelzelni (assembly GCA_035584735.1). NCBI lineage: Eukaryota > Metazoa > Chordata > Aves > Passeriformes > Tyrannidae > Pseudotriccus > Pseudotriccus pelzelni. The sequence continues at coordinate 43,271,622 of JAWMRA010000001.1, read as the reverse complement.
AACATTGTTCTGTGGTTGTTGAGCTCCTACTTCATCTGCTGCTTGTCTCTCAAAATGAAGCTGAAAGACCATGTGCTTGATCACACCATAAAACCAGAAGAGAGACAGAAAAATTCTAGGGGTTTTTTTATGTCTTTTGTATGACTATTTAAACTAATTTCCTGGAACCATTTTTTTTCCTTTTCTTGGCATGCAAAATGGTTTGCACTGCTAACCTACCTCACAGGCAGTGGGAGGTTCTCTCTATTAAATGCTTACAATGCACTCAAGGCACCCTGCTAAAAGGTGACATTGAAGTGCAGTGTTTTAGTTAATGCTTTTGGAAAATTCTGGACTAGATTCCCTCCTTTACTGGACTTACTGGAGTCACTGGACTATGTGTGATTGACCTGCAGAGAAGTTTTGTATTGACTGTTAACTTAGTAACCAACACCAGTAAATTGATGCAACTCTGAAGTGGATTGAAGTAACATGAGTAAGAGTGATTATTCAGATAGAGCTTATTTCTACAAATTTATCAAAACAAACTATGCAGCAGAGATGTCTTTTATGCCAGTGTAGCCATGTCAGCAGTAGTCATGTCAGCTGTGGTCATTTAACCATATTTATAAGTTCCTGGTGTTTCACTTCTCTCTTCTTAGAGGGGCTAGATTCCAAACAACTGTTTATACAAAACAGTATCTGGCAACAGAAGGAGTCAGTCTTAGGATTTTTGCTGCCTCCTTGAAGTTTTCAAGTAACTGCTTAAAATGTTTTGGGGGCTCAGCAATTTTTAATATTTACTCCTACAATGTGTGCAAAAAATAATGATTTTGCACACCTAGCAAATTAGTATTTATGGATTGAGACTTGAAATAAGGTCTTCCATCACCATAAAAATATGTGATTCTCATCACAAATACAGCAACAGTTTACTGGCAGGGAAAGAAGAGTTATAGTGTCCCCCAACAGGGTATTAAGATAATTTTCAGGCAAATTATTGGCATTTTAAGGGTAATGCTAGTCATATGTAATCTTCATCCCTTTACTTGTCTCACTCTGCAAAAAAAGTATGTCTTTCCCATTGTATTTGATGATACCTTGATCATCATGTTAGGTGATCTCATGCCCCTAAATATATGTTTTTTAACATAAAGCTTCTTAAGCAGAGATTTTTTCTTCCTGCAAGACTCCATCCTGTTTACTATGATCCTGGCTAAAGATCTGGTGGATTGCCTCCAAAATCGCACCTGGTAGTGTTGGAAACCTCAGATGTCCAGGAACACTTCTAACACTCTTTAGTGAAGTGATGGACAATTCCTGTCATCCCGCAGATATATCCTGCAGCAGTTTTATCTCTGATGAGGACTGAAAGAGACCCTAATATAATGAAATCATCCACCTAGTTGGTCCTTAGGTTAAGGTCACCTTGGTGGGCTGTGCTGGATTACGGTAACTTACTGTTGTGATGTGCCTCCTGATACTGCTTTAATTATGAACTAGTGCTAGCACTCCTTGTCCTGTCTGTCCATGAGAGAAATTAAAATTATGCATAAAACAATGTGTTCTAGTTCTTGATTTTCCTAGCCTTGGGGTTTTTTTGTCCCTCATAGTGGCAGTAGGAAAGAGAGGGGCTTGACAGGTCATGTGGGATCTAATACTCAAGAACTGCAGGTATCAAATTATTGCCTGTTTACTTAATTTTGCTTGAAGAATCCATATGGAATGGGGGAAATCTCCTCTCTCTGTCTTTAAGCTGCTCCTGAGGAAGCTTTGCTGTGCAGAAACTGGGGCAGAATTGTGTCCATGTGTTAACCTTCCTGCTTTGTCTCAGGCTTGAAAGGAAACTTTGGGCTTCATCAAAACCACCACAGAGTCAGTGGTCTGAGCACTATGAGCCCAGTGAGCTGACCATAGGACCCACAAGCAAAATATTCAATGCTTTCCTCATCTACATTTTTACTGGTCTTCCATATCTCCATCTTGTGATCTAGATGGATGAGATCTTTTGAAGACATCCATATCAGTGCTTCCAAAGAATCCTTTGGGAAGTAGTTGCAGAACATGTCTTGCTCTTAGTTTCTTTTATCCATTTTTCTTTCTACTCTGAGATGGCCTTCCATCTTCATCTTTGCTTTGCTCTCTAGCAGCTGCTGTTCCACAACAATGTGCTTTTGCTTCCACTGTGTTGATAGCTCTTTCCTCTTGTCATCCTGCAATTATTTTTTCCTCAATCATCCATCCAAAAATGGCTTTCTTTTTAGGAAAGTCCTTGTAAGTAAAACTATTCTGCCAGCATAAACAAAAGCACATAGTTTTGTCACCTGTTCTGGCTTTAACGTAAATGATCTCTCTGTGGGACCTACGTCTCAGCTGCCCGAGCCAGCAGTTCAAATGCAGTCATCTTCTCACCCTGTTTATGAGGGCCCAAGAATGTTATAGGTCAGTATAGGTCTATTTCTTGCTTTACCAAACTGTAAGGCATTCTTATTATTTTTGGTACTTTTAGATGACCCTACTCTGTGAGTCTAACAAATACTGGATATAATTATGTAGGAAAAGATTGTTTATTGCCTCTCATAAGTTGCCCGGTGATACAGGGGAAAGAGTGCCCACTTGTCCTGGAATATATGCTGAGGGTTGTTTTGATTTTTTGATTGTGAGGCTGTTAGCTGAACTTTGCCTGACAATTTTTGGTAAGGATTTGTCTTCTGTGCTTTGGTTCATGTCTAGCTAAACCAGAAATGCATGCCACAGATATGGTTTGTTGCTCAGACAATAGGAGCAGAGTTTGCACGAATGAAATCGCTTAGTTACTTAAATACTTCTTTAAAGAGTGAGCTTTGTTAAAATCAAACTTCCTTTGATTAGAGAAATAAATCAGTGAAAGGGAGAGCTTAGCCATTTCAGCCTCAGCTCAAGGCATTGGCACATCTGAGGGTTGTCCCTGTCACCCAGTTAAATGACCCAGGCAGATGTCCCAGCCTTGACCCACTTCTGGAGTGAGCCTGTAAATCAGGGGCCTGAAATCCTTTACTGTCTGAGGAGGCTTTAACTGCAGGTTATCTGCACATTGCTGAAGAGGCATTTCTGCAATGTTTACCTGCCAGTGAGGAACTAAATAATTTTTTCAGCTATTTTGTATGAGTTTCTTAAGTAGACATCAGGTAACATCATTTTCTTATCTAAGCTCAAACCAGTACAAGAAGACAATTGTTCCCTGTGTTACTGAGCTCACAAATTTGCTTGTTCCCTGTCCTTTGCTCAGATAGGTAGAAGAGAATTGAGATGATTAGCTCAATTTTCTTGGTCACCTTAGTTTTCTTTTACAGTCAGTGAAGGAAAAGTTCTCAGACAAGATGAACTGCGTCCTAAATGTGTCTTTTTCTCTCTCTTGTCTATAAAAGGAGCACAAGGCAAATAGCTCAGGTGTGTGAGTCAGAGGCTGAGTGAGAGGAATCTTCCTGCACATGTCTGACCATTGTATGGGTCAGGCACCTAAACCTGGCAACGTGGGCAGTGTGCTCCTGGGGAATCACAGCACAGAATCCCTGCCTTAGCTTGCCTGCTCCGGTCTCCTCTACGGGTGCAGTAGCTGCTGCAGGGTATCCGCTTGTTGCATAGATTTTAACTCCTCTGGATACTTGAAAATATTACATACACTGTATATGTGTTACTTCAGTTATTTACCATCACAAAATATATAGTAAGGACCATTAGTTTTTTTAATGCATTCTTTAATTCACTCTCTGCAGTTCTTTTTATAAGCGTGATGTAGTTAAGTGATACAACTAAGATGCAAGACAGTTCCACTTCTTTTGGTCTCCTCATGCAGATGCTGCTCTGTGCTACCATTTTCACAGAATAGAAATCAATATCATAACTTGGCAACATATTATTTTATGTAAATTCCATATAGTACCATTATCCACTTCACCTGCGAGGCAGAATACTGGTGGTCAGGAGTAGATTTTTCCTCCAGCTGATGACTTGTGAGATACCTACACGAGTTTTATTTTACTGTAATCCCTAGGGTGTTCTGGTTCTGGAAGAGAGAGAGCATATTTTCAGTGATGGTTCGCAAGCTTATTGTCCTCAGCATGGTGGGCTGAACTGCTCATCACAGTTTATGAAACAGTGGTTCAGAGTGTAGGTGTGATCAATATCTGGTGTAAATTCATTCTTTTGAAATCTATAGGCTTGTGTCTGTTTATACCAGAAATTGCCCAAATACTACTGCCAGTCTAACAGCTGAAAACGCAAAACATTTTTGGTTCTGTTAAAAAGCAGTCAGGACAACCACCACCAAAAATGCAGAAAGTATGAAGTTAAACCTGAATCAGAGGGGAGGGAGCAGGAACTCAAGCTTTTGAACGTGAGGAAGACAAAAATAACTCTAGTTTGTCCTGTCTGATACAAGATTATCATCTTTGTGTTTAGCACACTGTAAACATTCATTATAGATACTGATTTTATAATACATTTCACATGGGTGTGACTCAACCAGCAAGTATGAAGATTTCACTTGGTGTTGACCTTTCTAATATTTACATGAAAAAAAGAGAGGTAATGATGTGCGGCATGTGTTCAGAAATGCTTCTGTGTCCCATACTTAGATAACTGGTCATTGTGTCTCCTTTTGCTCCCAAACATCTGCTCTTACTACAGCTGTTCATGGTGTATCTCCTCCACATTGCCATCCTTGCACATGTAAAGGCAGTGAAATTGAGGAGAGCAGGCATCTCGATCCAACTTAGCCAAATATGAATTTATCCTCTTCCTTCTGGAAGTAAATCGAGTTATCATGATGGTCACTTATTTTCTCTTCCCAAACTCTGTGCATAGCCAAATAAAAACAAATCACCCCTTTCTATCTGTAGTCAATGTCTCTGTGTAATGTTTTTATTTGCATACAGCTGACCTGACTCACTTCAGTGTTGCTGTGAATTTTTTTTTCTCATCAGTGATCCTTTTATGTTTTTTGAGGCTCTTTTTTTTTTTTTTCCTCCTAAGATTTGCTAAATAGCTGTACTAAGATTTTATCCAGAGAGCCTGTGGAAACTCATCCTTGGAGGTAATACAGACCTGGACTAGAGGTGGCCCAGAGCAGCCTGCTCAAATGGGTCTTGCACTCAGCACATTGAGAGAGGCTGATCACAGACCACCTGGAATCCCTTCAACAGATTTATCTCTGCCAGTTATTTGAGCTATTATTAAACTTGCTGTAGTCCTAGACTTTACCTTCGTCATCAGACATTTAAGTCAAGACTAGAATCCCACTGCCACAGGCACTATTCAGCTCTACTAACCCAAGCATGAAAAGAATTGCCATAATTGCCACAGATTTTAAAATGCTGCTTCCTTTTCAGACCTAAGAAGTCAAAGGAATTAAGATCCCTTTGAAAATATACAAACTTTCACTGCATTTGCAGAACCTGACATATTCCATGTTTTTATCCCCCCAAAAGACACCTGCCCAATAATGAGTAAGTGACAGTACATTTCCCACTGGGAGTTGATGCTTTATATAAACTCCTAAAATCTGATGGTTGTGTGAAATATGTGACTGATCTTCTGAAGGATGTTAGACTGCATTGTTACACACGTTTCCTTTTGCCTTCATATTTGTAGCTATGCTACTTTTAAAACTGGTAACAGCTTTTCAGATTTGCTAGCAGTAAGGCAAACTGATTTCATTCACTAGAAAAACTTAGCTTATTTATATGTTTATTTATTTGAAATCTATCAAAAATGGGCATCTCTTTTGTTAGTAATCTACTGTTATGCAATTACAGTCTGATCTGAGACAGCTAAATATTTCCAGACTTAATTTATCCATCTTGAGAAGGTTAATTTTTGATAAAATAGGGAGAAAGGGATAATTTTTAAAGGTGAATTGAAATTACATGGTTGAATTTATAACAATTGCTGCACAATAGCTATAACTGAGTATCTGACAAAACAAACAAGCATGCTCTACATAAATAAAGGGAGAACCAAAAAACCGTCACAATAACAGATGCGCTGCAGTGAATGAAAGAAATGTCCTTGTCAAAAGCAAATACTTAGTACTGTAGAGTTCGATTTCTCCAAGGGGAGCACTCTGTGCACCTGCCCAAACAGAATGTCTGCCACATCCAGCACATACATTGGCAGAAGAATCAGTTGTTCTGACTGTTCTGAAATATTTGTCCTGATAGTCAGTGGTTATTTTTAGTACAAAGGAAGAAAGCCGTGCTTTGTGATTAGCTGAGAACAGAGACTTCATGACTGTCAAGGGTTCACCTGGCTTGTGGCTGGTGGCCAGGGTAGCGTAAGGGACCACCGCAGCACTGGATACTGCCCTGTCGGCATCTCAGGAGGAGTTTGACCCCAGTTCTTTTGTTCACCAGTTTCTTCTGAAAAGTATTTGAGCTAAATAAGGTAACAATTACCCTTTTGGTGGAGGGTCAGTGAGGGGAGAGGTCAGGCACCTTGGCAGCGGGCTGCACAACCTGTTCAAGAGAGCAGCTCCAGGGTCAGGGCCAGGTCTACTCAGTCCTGCTTTTAGCTGCAGGAGGAAGAGCGAATATGATACGGTGAATACATTTGTGTTCAGGGAAATGTGTGTTTTTGCCTCCTGTGGGTGCTTTTGAAATTTTTTACCTCTGGGGAAAGCAGTATTGTTTGTTTGCTCAGTATTTTTATTGTAGTGTCCAACTTCACCGAACGGAAGTCCATGCTCCCTTGTTAGCTACTGACATTTGCATCTCTTCCTTGTGCTTTGTCTTTTTTTTCCATACTGCTTACCCTGTCTTTGCGTGTCTCCTTTTTCTCAGTCCCTTCCTAGTTCTGTGCTAACAGCTGCCTCCCACTATCCTATTTTTCCCATACATACTCAGGAATGAAAAAACCGTCAGGATTGACTACTGAGAGGGAAGATACAATGCTCCAGCTAGATTAGCAGGGAAGGAAAATGCACTCATCTCTGAAGATCTGGAAAGAAAAAAGGTAGCCCAATATAGCACATAAGGTTAGATGGATCGATTTCAAATCTTAATTTATGGTAGATGTCAGATCTGACACAGAAATGTATGAAGCCCTTGAAATTTAAGCCACTCTCTGGATAATTGATAAATTTAAAGTACAATAAATTATTATGGGACAAAAAGTGGTTGAGGACCAGCTCTAGATGTTTATTTCATGTGTGCAGTCTACCACAGGTATCTGTTTATAGACACTAATCATCAGATTTTCTTTACCTTTCTGGTCATGCTCCTGTTTTTCTCAAAAGGTGATATTTTATAACCATTTCCCCCCTCTAGGGTTGCTGATGGCAATAACTCAGCCTTTTTCCCATGATCTGAAATGTGAGTCGGTCTGCAACCAGTCAGTATGCACACAGTTACTGTTTCAAATCTCACCTCTGGTTTCATTTTGTTTCTCTTTCCAATCAGAAAATGAAGAGTTTGGCCCAGAGACGCCAGTCTGCACCATCTTTGATCTTTGTCAAAGCACTTAGCAGATCTCGATCAGCCTCAAGGTGAGTCAAATGAGTTTTGCTTGCTGTACTGTTTGATGCTTTCTCAGCCCCAGACTTGAAATGTTTTTGAGTTATTGTCCACACCAGGCTGTCAAACACAATTCATGCTGCTCGGTAGCTGCACGACTATAAAGCCTGCTGAAAGATGTGACAGAGCTCTCCAGGGTTTCCCTGGTGCTGCCGCACTAAGCTCTTTGTACCCAACTGGGTGGGCAAAGCTGCTCTGCAGTTTGCAACTGGGCATGTGACATTTGGGCTGTTCAGTTGTAAATAGTTTGTGACTGGCTGTGAGTGCCTCCTGGGGAGGTGGTATGGGCAGAAGATGCTCCCTGCTTTTTGCCTTGTACGCTTACACAGTGCCAGACATAACTCAAGATTGTTTATTGTGGAATTGTGAAATTTAATTTGAGCTAAGTTTCTTCTGTCATTGCCTGCTTCATGGTACATGCTCTCCAAGGCTCTGGAAGCACCTGCTGACTCAGGACAACGCTTTGGGCCAGGATCTGGTGATCAAGCCTTCTCCTGTCCAGTATTAGCACTTGTGGGGATGAGTATGTGGGTGTTAATCATTCAGTATTTTTCGTCCTTGTCCTCTGCCAGAATCAGCCATTGCTCCTACCTCCGCCAATGTAAAGCTGCCATAGAAATGGGAGCTTCTATGGAGCAAGTCCCCTGTCCAGCCCCAGCCCTGACCTGCCATTTGAACCACTCTGCATACCTAACTTTTGTCACCCTGCACTACAGTTCGTTAGACTTTAAACTTACAAAATGTGTTTATCGAGAAGTGAACCATCTGGCAGGCTGTTAATGCTTCCAGCTGTGCATTGCTCTTTATGAAGAAATGTTATTGAGGGAAATTAGAGTATGGCTTTGTAAGGAATATTTTTTCCTACTCCGTGGTGTGTTAAGTAGTCAGTATGTAAGAAGTCAGAGCTTTGGAAAGTTGTTTGTGTTTGATCTAACTAGTACCTGGTTTGATATCATATAGAACTCCACAATATTTCAGAAACCTGTGAAAGTGCTCCGTGAAAAAAATGAGAGTTGCAAAATAGGAGAGGCAAATTTCATTTGCCTGCTGGGGTTCATTTTTCATCAGTTCTGCTTTTTAATTTGTTTTATTGCCTGCTCCATAAGTATCAGAAATTGGAAATAGCTGGAGAGATACCGAGTGTGATACACACTTATTATGTATGTTTTTACCTAAGAACTTTATGCTTCCTGGAGTGTAAATATGTCTTGCTTGTATAGCCCTGATCAGAATTATTTCTGGTTTGTGAAAGGACTTTTTTTTTAAGGCCAGTTGGCAAAAACTTTGTGGTGAAGAGGACTGAAGAGGGGAACATGTTGCCTTGTTCTGCAGTAAGAGCAATGCTTTGGCTACCTGACCCACCCTGCTGTTGTAATAACTGATGGATGCTGCCTCAGTCATGTCTGTCCTCTGTCTGTGGCATGCAACAATTTAGCTGCTCCTGATGGTTTGAATTGAAGTCTGTGGCCTTTGTGAGAGGTATGGGGTGACGTCTGAGGATCCTAAAATCAGAGCAGGTGATTTTGTAGCTTCAGAGTCTCTGAGTTAAAGGGTGACACTTTGGATGGTGTTTATTATTGTTCACAGGAGCAGCAGTTCTCACCTGTGCCTGACTTCCCTGTTTGGCTGTGTAAAGCACATTCCTCTTCATCACTGAACTGATGGATGAGTTTGATCTTTCCACTCAGTTTGTTGTGTAAATGCTTAACTCTTGTGAAGTGCTTTCTCTGAAGGAGAGCTGAAGAGCAACAAAATGACTTCTCATGTTTTCTAATCTCCTCCGAATGTTTTACCTCAGACCTGTCTCAGCTCTTAGTTCTCCTTCTTGTAGACACAGCCAGTCTGCAAAATCCATTATTCTTCTCTGGCAGTGAACCTTAATACTGGGACTCCATAACACTTACTTGTTAATGGTTGATTAATGACTTGTAGATAATAAACCTCCTATCTGAAGTTAACAAACATCTGTGAGGGATTTATTTGAATGCTCTCACCTCAGCAGCTGGCTCACCTCAATATTTGTTGAAATTAATGAACAAGTGCAAAGTTTAAAAGGGCAGGAAACACTTAGAAGCCAAGTCAGTTTGTATTTTCATACCACTTTATATGTCAGGTGTCCCTGATTTATATACAGAGCATTTTCATAAAATGTATTGGCACCTACTTTGGACAGACTTAACTTTGGGGCATTTTAAAGTTTATTAATGCTATTTATTCAAGGAAACCATTGTGACATCTGGAGATGGCTATTTAGCATTCAGAGGATTAAGGTTTTTTTAGTGGTGATGTCTCTGTAGCTGTCATGAGGATGTGACCAAGGCAAGACGATCTAGCTGGAAATAGCAGATGCTTGTTTTGTGCCTTTGCCCTCTTATCCAGCCCTGAAAGAGAAGCAGATCTGAAAGTCTTGTGTGCTTAAAATCTTGTCTTCATTTTCTCCAGCTATAGCATTTGGTTTAATGAAAGTTCAGCCTCCCTTACAAATCTTGGCCTTGCCACGTCAGCCATATAAAGAGAGATACAAGATATTTGGTCTGCAGAAGAATTGTGGGATGGCTGTGTGGCACACTGATGCACAGATGTCCAATCATGCTGTAATACCTGCCTCACTTGGCTTGTACCTGCAGGCAGCAGAGGAACATAGTAAATTGTACATATATTTTAGTGGAATTTGGGCCCTTACACCCAAGAGATGAAAATACAGAGACTATTCCATTGCTTCCTGTTCTTGTTTCCCTTCCTTTTCTTTCTGCACAGCTTCTTTTTCATCACAAAATAGTGATGAATAGGCACGTAAGAACTGTTCCACATCATCAAATGTGCTTTTTGGAAGCACTTTGAGCAAAGTTATTGTAGAAATACACTGGAAAAGTAAGCTTTTGGTATTTTTCTTGGCTGATTCTTAGATACAGGAAAAATTAATTTGATTGTTAACTCCATTAATGTGTATGAAATCAGCAGAGGATTTAGGTTAGTTATACTTGGCCCTAGACCTGTTCTGCAGTTGTAATTTTCCTCTTACTTTTTCTTGATGTCCTTTAATGAAACCTGCACAACTTAATGATATAGTTCAGTGCAACACAAATGACAGGCTTGAAACGGGCCTGGATTTAAAGCATCAGGTATTATCATCTCAAAGTAGTTGATACAGAATAATAAAGACTTGTGTCAAGTCAGATTTCCAGCCTTTGTTCTGCTGTCCCTTGAAACAATTTTCACTTGTGACAAAACCCAAGTTTTTGGGCTGTGTTGTCAGACGTCTGCTTGCATCTCAGATATTTCGCAGGAACAGCCAAACTGTGTGCTGCAGTCACTGGCAGCTTCCCCTTTTCTGTTGCACACCTGACCAGATCATTGAAAGTGATATTTTTATATGCTGAAATGTATTAATATGATTTCACAATTTCTGAGTCTGCACACAGTAAAGGTGTTAAAATACTAAAAAATAAAACAACTCTTTTTTTACACGGTGAAGCATGCTTATGATGTTATTGTGGTGTAAAATGGAAGCAGGGGCTGTTTAAAAATACTCTGAAGTATATTTTTTAAAAGGTTTTGTGAACAAATTTCTAAAGAACCCGAAAAGGAAGGTCCTAAAATGTCATCCCTACTCAATTTTATTACGTGGCTTTTATGGTTGAAAAAGTGGAAGGTAAAAACTGAGGATTTCACAAGTTTCCAAGGTGTTTTCTGCCTTTTGCTACATAGAGGTAGTGTTATGCCATTCAAAGAGAGATTGCTCTTCCTTCTCCCAGTGCACAGTAAGTGATTCTGGCATGTTGTCTTCCAGGGGTCCTGTGCCAAAGGCTAAATATCCCAGATAACAAAGATCATATGTGTAATCTAGTAATACATTCCACTTGGCGCTAGTCAAATACAGAGTGTTCCCAGAGTCTTGGACATTGTGTTTTCAGGGTTTTAGTCAGAAGATATGTGGATGATCCAAGCTATGTGACTAGAAGACGACAAAAATAGAGACTTTTAATAAATGTAAATTGCCAGAGGGCTTTAACTGTCTCTTTTTTACAGGGAGGATGAGTATTCGGTGCTTCAGGCAAAACTGATTGCAGGGAGGAAGGGAATAAAAGTTCACCGCAAGCAACTAGCTTGTTAAGCAGATTATTTCAGCTGCAATAATCTTGCTCGTTCTTCGGTCACGTCCACGACAGCGAACGGTTTTAAGCCTCAGGACGCAGCCTCCGTGAGGCGTGTTCGTTCGGTGAAGCTGCGCGCGCCGGTGCCGCGCGGCGTGGAGGGCTGGGCGAGGAGCACGTGCCCCCGCGCCTCGCCCGTTTTTACCGGCTCGCGCAGGACGAGGCCTTCATGAGGAAGAGGCTGACCCCCGCCCCGTGCCCTTGCCTGCCAATGCTGAGGTGGGTGTTGCTCTCGCACAGCCCCACGGGCAGCGCCATTGGCAGAGCTGGCCGCAGTGAGATCAGAGTCGGCGTGGATGGCACCCCGACGGGCTGAGGCCGCCCCTCGGCCAGGGCCGCCACAGCTGGGCCAGTCGGTGGGGCCCAGGCTGCTGGTGGCTCGCGGGGCACGGCTTAGGGCCACCCTGCCGCGGGGCACGGCCCTGGGATGCTGTGGGGCAGCTGACGCCGCGCGGCTGACTTTGAGGGGCTCTGAGGGGCAAAGGCTGTCACGCTGTGTGTCCGTGTGGGCCAGTTTCCGTGCGTGCCGTACAGGTGTGATCGGTGCGGGTTTTGGCTCCGGAGCAGCCAGCAGCAGGAAGGGGGTGGGCTCAGAACCAAGAGCGCGAGTTAGCACGGACCCGTACCATCCCAGCCTGCTCCCTTTTCCAAATGTGGATGCCACAGTTTGGGTGGGAGGAGGTTCCCTTGAAGCTGCAGAAGAGAGTTGAGGGAAGAAGCCAATGGGGTAAAACGTTCACTTTACGCTGGTGCCTTGGGTGGCAGGGGCAGATTCCCACTGTGTGGGGCAGTCAAGGCCATGCCCTGCCTGGGGGCTGTTCCCTGCTGTGGACCTCGTGTGCCACACCAAGGGCTGTGAGAGGGTGACTGGAATGGCAGGGGTAATGCTGGGCACTCACCAGCACAACTGAAATGACATCTCTGAAGCCTCCTCCTGTGCCCTCAGCCACCCAGAAGGTGCAGTCACAAGGGATGAGGGCTCTACGGCACCTTCATTCACCCTTACGAAGAGGCATGCCATGGAAGGAAGCCCTTGCAAGACGTGTCTTCCTGAAGCCGCAGGGCTTGAGGTTTTTGGGAAACACAAGGGCTGTCACTGTTGTCAGAGTGGTCCCCTAAGGTGAAAATCAAAGTGGCAGAACCGCCGGGACAGCCCTGTGTCCTCCACCCCTCATCTTACAGCCTTTTGTCAGGGAGACTCAATACGCTCAAAAATACAGAGGAACTGTTTTATGAATCAAAGTAAGAAAAAGGACAAAATCCCACAAAATAGAGTTTCCCAATGTGAGGGATTAAATACAGTCACTACTCTTTTTATCTTGATTTGTAATACTTCACAGCTTTTTCCACAAAGCTCCAGCTAGTCATCAATAAGGAGGGGAAATCCTGTTCCTGAAGACTCAGTCAACAAAGCAAGTGAAAAGCTCTTTGCTTCTGGATCTAATTTTTAGATTTAATTCACACTCAAAACAGTTGATCAGGATTTTTAATGAATTTTTTCATTTCATGAAACGTTTTTATGTTTTAACATTGTAGGCTTAGTCAGAATAGGCAGAAATCTCTGCATGAGAAATTTCCTGGATTTCTCCCCTCAATATGTCATATTTCCCTACCTAAGGTAAGGATATATGATTTCACAGAAAAATAGTGTTGGGGTTTTTTAAAATTGTTATTCTGTATCAAATTGCCCTTCCTTTTAAATGGAATTGCACATAATTAAAAAAAAACTTGTGATGATATTGTACAAGTTGTCATTTTTTATAGTGTTTCTAATTCGTGCTTGATTTAATCTAATTATGACACTGGAGGATTATTTCCTTAAGCCAGTGCTTGAACACAAAACTTATTTTTACATAATAATAGCTGGGATAAAATTTTATTAACTGTTAACAAGGAACAAAGTGAACTTTCTGAGGCCTCAAATGGCCTTTTAACTTAGAGATTGGCGTTCCTGTCCCTCTGTTGTGTTTTTTCTGTTTTGTTTTGAGTGTGTGTATGTATGCATATGTTTGTTTTTGACAAAACCCCTCAGTTCTTCATTTATGACATAGAAACTGGCTTATAGCAATGTTTGTACATCTGGAGATTGAAGAGAGTTGCAACTCCCAGAGATATGCTGCTTTTTTTTATTAAAAGGAAAGGACTAGAGGTAACCAGAAGGAAGCCTTGGAAGCAGGGTATTGCAGTTTAAATAAGGGATTAATTTTTCAGTAAGTGACTAATAGATTAACTCTAGTGCTTTAAACTGATTCCCTTTGAATAGAATTTGTGACAGTTTTAAGATGAAGACAGTGAGAGGCACTGCTCATCAGGATGAGTGCAGGGCTCTGCTTGTCCAGATGTCTCAGCGTCCACATGTGCTTTTGGCTGCAGACTGTTTTAAGGACTTTCTGGATTAGGCCTTGAGGTCTGGCAGAATGCAGCTGTTGTCCAACCGTTCTGTATCCCTGGTTTTAGACAACAAAATCTCTGCCAAATGACAGTCTGGCCAAGCAGTTTGGGCAGCGGCGTACCTGAGGAAATCACAGACCAACTCGTTCAGACTGCTCTGTGATCATTTATCTTGTGTAAACAAGCAGAAGGGCTCTAATGATGTGAACGCTGATGTGCGGCCTCTGGTGCTCTCACCTCTGACAAGGGTCAGCATTAAATAGGCACTGAACAGTCTCCTCAGGCTGATACATATTGCTTCTCTTGGTCCAGCTGCTTCCTCGTGTACAAAGCTGCTGGTGAGGAGTTGTAATCATATCATGGGAGTAACAGTCTGTCCTTAGATCTCTTCTGTGCCCATGCCTAAAGTGTTTAAGTACTGGGGGCTAGATCCAATAAAGGATAATAAGCCTCAAGGGCAAGACATGGTAATAATTTTAGTACTGAATCTAAAACCATGACTTAAAAAACATCGTCTCAGACGCTTCCTGACCTCTCAAGTGCCTCTGGTCTTTCGACACTCTCCTGCTGACCAGAGAGCTCCCCAAACACCTGGAGCTGTGCTTTTGCACATTCCAGTGCAGCATGATTGCTGGCAGCACTGAACGGGTAACTACCATCATAAGGTGTAGGGATATGGGAAATCCTCTAATGGCTTTTTTTCCCCAGCTCAGATCACTAGTGGAATAGGAACCTCTGACTAACATGCCCGAGTAGCTGTGTGAAAAACTTGTTGAATAGGTAGGCAGATAGTTACAGAGAGCAAAACAGGTGCGTGTGGCTGCATGGCTATTCGTAAGGAATCTGGGTCATTATGCTTGCAGTAGCTGGCAACAGCAGGTGTATCAAGTAATCTCTTCTCTGTAGTAGGATAATTCCTGTGCTGTAGTATTAGTATTAAAATACAGTTTAAAGCCCTTGAGGCAAACCAAAGCCAGATTTGTTCCTGTTACAGCTGGGATAGGTGAAGTGACAGTCCTATCTTCCATATGGCATTCATATTGGTCATCTCTCCTAAAGAAGTGATCCTTAAAAACTTAAGCCAGTACAAGGGCTGGGCAGATCCTCTCCACATCTGTGATGGGGCTTTGTGAAGTTCATCCCTCAGTGTCCCATAGTTCATAGAATCACAGAATCATAGGATGTTGGAAGGGCCCTTGATGATCATCTAGTTCCAACCTTCCTGCCATGGACAGCAACACCTTCCACTAAACCAGCTTGCTCAGGGCCTCAATCCAACTCAGCCTTGAATGTTTCCAGGGATAGGGCATCTAAAACTTCTCTGGGCAACCTGTTTCAGTGCCTTACCACCCTCATAGCAAATAATTTCTTCCTAACATCTAATTGAAACCTGCCCCCTGCCAGTTGGAAGCCTTTCCCCCTTGTACATAGTGTCTCTCCATATTTCTTGTAGGCTGCCTTCAGGTACTGGAAGGCTGCAATAAGGTCTTCAACTTAGGAGGTAGCCTTCCTATGGACTTGCTCCAACTGGTCCATGTCCTTCCTGTGCAGAGGACCTCAGAGCTGGATGAGCTCAGAGCTGGACCTCAGAGCTCCAAGTGCAGTCTCATAAGAACAGAGTAGAGGGGCAGAATCCCCCCACTTGCCCTGCTGGCCACGCTGATTTTGATGCAGCCAAGGATACAAATGGCTTTCTGTGTTGAGAGCACATTGCTGGCTCATGTCGGTCTCTCATCCTTGAGATCCCCCAAATCCTTCTTGGCAGGGCTGCTCTCAGTGCTTTATCCCTCAGCCTGTATCGATATACTGTGGGTTGCCCTGACCCAGGTGCAGCACGTTGCACTTGGCCTTGTTAAACCCTGTGAGATTCCCATGGGCACACTTCTCAAGCTTGTCCAGGTCCCTCTGGATGGCATCCCTTCCTTCAGATTTGTCAACCAAACTACTCATCTTGGTGTGATCTGCAAATTTGCTGAGGGTGCACTTGATTTTTTTGTCTATGTCATTAGTGAAGATATTAAATAACAGTGGTTCCAATACAGACCCCTGCGAAACACCACGTGTCACTGATGTCCATTGCAGCTCTGAGCTGGACTTGATGATCCTTGTGGGTTCCTTGCAACTCAGAGTAATCTCTCCTTTCCGTTGGGTTACATCCATGGCTCTTCCCTTGTCCACTGCTGTAATCACTCCATCATAGAAGGCTACTCGGTTGGTTAGGCAGGGCTTGCCCTTGGTGAAGCCGTATTGGCTGTCTCAAATCACCTCCATGTTCTCAGTGTGCCTTAGAATAACTCCTAGGAGGATCTGTTCCATGATCTCCCTAGTTTGACAGGTTGTTAGTTCCCACAGTCCGCTTTTCTACCCTTTTTAAAGATGGGTGCAATATTTCCCTTCTTCCACTCACCTGGGACTTCACCTGACTGTCATGACTTTTCGAATGTCATGGTGAATGGCTTGGAAACCACATCAACCAATTCCCTCAGGACTCTGGGATGCATCTCATCAGGTTCCGTAGATTTATGTGCATCCAGGTTCCTCACGTGGTCATGAGCCTAATCTTCTCTTAGAGTGAGAATCTATTTTCTCCTCCAGTTCCCATCCTGCTCTCCATCCACTTGAGAGGTGTGGGAAGAGAACCATTGAAGGAAGACTGCCATTGAAGACTGAGGCAAAAGGTTTGTTGAGTACTTCAGCCTTCTCCCCATCTACTGTTACCAGTTTATCAGTATTGTTTATTGTTGCAGCTTCGCCTGGGCCTTCCTCACACCATTCCTACACAGCTGAACTTCCTGTCTATACTCTTCCCAAGGTGCTGTTACGCTGTGGGGGATACAGGCAATGCCGGTCAGCAGAGGCTCCAATGACAGCTGTAGTTTGTGGAAGGATAAAGCATGGTGAAGGAGCTTATCTTTTAAAGGCAGTACATGCAGCTATTTCTAGGCCACTTTGTGTGTGATTACTTGGTTTATAAGCAGCAAGTTTTCTCCTGAAAAAAGGCAGTTAAGGAACAGCAGCTAGTGGATTCCAGGTTGGCTTTACCTTGCCACATATTTGAAGTCTTGCACTGTTTTGAATGTATTTTTGATTAAAATTTGTTGCCTAACAGCTGACTACCCAGATGACATGAGCCAAGGAGGAGAAGAGCCTAGCTGAATTACTGCTTGAAGAATGGGAAAATCAGAGGCTAAAGGGGCAGGACGACTGAGCAATGAGACTTTGAGAGACTGTGAGCAGCCCCATTGGTACTGGTATTATCTGATAGACGAATGAGGTGACTGACAGGCAGTAAACCCAGGCAGTCACCTGGAAAATGCCATTTCCTGCTTTAAAGGACATAGTCACACAAGTGTCATCTTCTTGCCCATCTACAGTCCGTGTGACAGGTAGCTGCAGATGATAGGGCAGGCAGATACATGCAGGCTCATTAACAGCCACACACGATGGTCCCGAAGGGATTTCTAAAGATGCTCACACCAATCTTTTCAGCTCATGTGCACATCAGCTTGAAATGACTTGTTTCTGTAGAGATCTGCAGCGTGTCCTAGCTATTTTTGGTAGCCCAGAATTCCTGGCTTATTATATGACCTATGCTGAACTCCTGTAATACAGTTTGCAAGAAGATATATGAAAACCCCTTTTGAATAAAAAGGTTAGCTTCATCCAGGAGGTAAGTCAAAATCAATAGAGTTGAGCTAGGCTTTTAAATATCTCGACTGTAATTAAGTGGGATTAAACGTCCCTGTTGCAATTACTGCTTCTCAAAAAAATTAAGGTAAGACAGGAACCTTATCCCTTCAGCCTACTAAAATAATACGTGATCCTTCTACTGCGACATGAGTGAACCTGAGATCCCAGAGTGCTCTCCTGTATCCCTCCACAGAATGGGTAGGAAGAAGCTGTGTTGAAAGTAACAAAAGTAGCCTGTGCCTCCAGACTTCTTGTAGGCCACGAGAAGCTCCAAAAAGCCCAGACAACCACAGTGCCAAACTGCAGGGCTGGGGTGTTAAGCTTGGGCCTTTTCTTTGCCCTGTGTTTATCCTACTTTTTCCCTTTTTTTCCTTTGTTATTTTTCTTTTTCACCCCCCAAAGGTCACTTTTTTGGTGACTTTTTTTTGAGGTTTTTTGTTTGCCTGAACAATGAAATCTCTGGGTAGACAGTGCCTGGAATGCATTTCCCTGGTGCAGCTGGGAAACTGAGTAACTCAAGGTGGTGCTGCTATGAGGCGAGCTGCAATGGTGAACAGAGGATCAATTATTCCGAAGGCCAAAAAACTTTTATTGACTTCTGCTTGTGCATATGTCCTCTCCTAACCCTTCCCCCTGCTCAGGGGGACTTGAACCAAAACCCCTTGAACTTGCTGATTGCTGTCAGAGCTGTATAGCAGGAGTGGAGGACACCCACACTGCAAGAGCTTTTCAATAGGATTTAAATAACTTGCACTAATTTATTTTCTGGTGGGAATAGGCAAAATATGACCAAAATGTGTGGTGCTAATTTATACCAATAGAGAATTTTGCCCTTGTGCTAAATTTTCAGAGTAAACACCTTGCAGCTGTTTGTTAAAATAAAACAAAAAGCCTTGGAAGCAAACCAAACCACAAGCGTGTTTCCTGTCTCCAGCCTCCACTCTATAGTGCATATTTGCTCTGCGGAGAATATTGTCCTTTTGGCTATGTAAAAATTATTTAAGTGGAGCTTGTTTTTGGTTAAGCTGCCAACCTTCCATCCTGAAATGTGTGAGGATTTTGTTTTAATGATGCATTTTACCCCACAGCTATGTGGTTTTACTGCCAGACTACAGAAAAGTAATAGTTACGTGCCTCAACACCTGGAACATTTAGTGTTAATCATGTTATTCATCATAATAATTTTTATTATGTTTAATAAGATTTTGACATCATGAAGAGATTATACGAAGCAATTTTTAGAATCCTATTATAATCTAAGTTGGAATTTTTTTTCAACATATATTGCATTAAAATGAGTACATTTGGTTTTAGAAGCAGAGGAGTGGTATTCAATTTCCTAAATATAAGTGATATATAAAATACATATAAACTGATTTCTGCCCTAAAATAAAAATTTGTCTATTTATCTGAGTAAAATTTGCTCCTAATTAATATTCATCTTCCTTCCATTGTCCAGCCTTGTGCTTGCCCTGCTAGTGCTTGTGTTGCAACACATTTCGGTCCACAGTCTCTGTGACCCTATTGGGACTCACTGCTTGGTCTTTGGTCCAGTATTTTCTACTGCAGCTTTTTGAGGCCCAGCTACTTGCAGAGTGAGGATAGCCTTGCACTAGAGGCTGTGAACTGAGGCTGACTCATGCTCCAGGGCAGAGGGCTCTCTGTGAGATCCACAGACCATAAGGAAGAATGTAGGGGTAAGGGGTGACTGCCTCAGATTTGTTCAAGTACGTTACTTGGAAATAAGAAGTTGCAACCAGTAAAGAACACTTATAAAGTAGAAGCAGGCATTTTAAAAGTTAGTAACTAATGCTCTTTGAAAAACCGAGCATATCTCACTTACTTCATGGTACAAAAGTTACTACTGTACGCGCAACAGTGATGGCCTAGGGGACTTTAACAGACTTCAACAGAGTCCTGCAGAAAATAGACTTGCTATTTCTGGAATGCTGCACTGTTTTCACAAAGTGCTGCTTCAACTGCATAAGATTTACCATAGATAACAGCAAGCAAACATGCCCAGCATCCTCAGAACGAAGCTCCCTTGGCATAGCAGGGATCAGTTGACAGCAGGTTTTCAGAAACAGGTTGGCAGCCCATGTGATTAAGAGAGTTTTATGCTTGTCTATTCAAGTCTCCTCTATAAATAGTCAGTATAAGTTTACAGTTGCATACTGACTTTATGTTGGCCCATATCTTACCTACCACTTTCCTGGAACACACTCCTACACTCCAAGCTCATACTTTTTTGCTTACTTCCACTCTCCAGGTATAATTATTATTTATTACAATGAAGTGCCATATAAACTTAGATGGAATGCATATTCTGGATGATGAGGACTTGAAATGGGCAGATCCTGAGCATGTGGGTGACTCGTTGAGGGCACTTATTGGTCATGACTGGGAGGCAGTGACAGAAAGGAGTGGTTAGCACCTCTAAAAATGCAGAGGATCTTTATATATATGTATATATAAATACCTGCCAGTCTAAGTAGGGCTCTGAGCTGCAAATTGCTCTGTGTGGGTGAGCCTTGTCTGCATGTTGTCTTGTTTATGGTGAAAGGAGCTGTGAATGCCCATCCCTGAAGCCAGCGGGGCTTTGCATGGTCCTGCTGAACAGGTAGTGGGGATGGAGCAGGCTGGACTGAGCAAGTCATGGGAAATGGGCATGACTGCTGGCATCCCTATTTTAAGCTCCTTACTCCATGTATACATGGTCTGTGAGTCTGTGCCAAGCCATGTTACAAGAACATCTCCAGCTAGATGGCATTAATGTGCAGAACTATGTAGTATCTCCATTTCTGCCCTTTTCCATCTATAGTTGGTTTGAGCAAATGATTAAGAACCTGCACAGGGCTTTGCTTGTTCCTCAGATGTTTTTCAAAGATGAAGTCCCTTGCTGATAAATTTTGGAGGTAGGTCTGCTGCATATAATGCAGTTGTAGCCTCCTTTTTCTCTTCACAGCCCTTCTGGCATGGGGAGTGACTCTTCAAGCCATACGCTTTAAGAAACTGGCAACATGGCAGAGGCTAAATTAATTTGAAGCATGAACAGGACCATCTCCATTGTCTTGTGTTCAGTCCCAAGCATGGGCCATTGTTTTCAGTGTACAAGGAACTCTCTTCTTTCATTTTGTTTTTTACTCTTCTCTTTTTGTGTACAAAACGTGATGATCTGTTTTGTGTGATGATTTTGTCAAAATCTGTGATGATTTTGTCAAGTTGGCTAGAATATAGTGCAAGTCACATCCAAATTGCCACTTATGATGAAGTTTGATATATGTTGAAGTCCTGACAATCTTAACATTGCACTTAAGTGCACTATAAGTAGCCCTTCAAGGTAGATCACGACTCACTGCTGTGTTAGGGGTTTGGTTTTTTTTTTCATCTTATCTCATCTGATTTGGTGAGCTCTTGCACCCCAAATTGGAGCTCTTTACTTTTGGTTAGTTAAAGAATTGTTCTCAATACTTCATTTAGTTAAGTATCTTGAATGCAAAACACCCTCTAGCCACGCAATATCGGTAATATGTCTTATGTGTTAAAGGATTTCCAGCTCTAAACCATCTTGGCTTCCAAGCTCCAGTTAACGGAGCCTGCCTCATTAGCAAATATATGAAGCAAGCATCTATTAAGCTGTTATTGAAGTTCCTTCTCACAGGACTTTTAGGAGCTTAAGGGTCTGAGTAGGAGGCACAGAAAAAAAGTGCAAATGTTGTTACCTGATTTCCAATATAAGCTCTATTAAGAAAACGGAGGAACTTACCTTCTAGATCAGGCTTGCTTTTGGGGATGTCTCTAATGGTCACAAATCACACATTGTCTCTGACTGATAATCCATTTTGGCAAAAATCCGTAACGTGGGCTTAACTGTAGACGTTTCTTATTGTTCAGATAGCTGCTGTTTTCATTAGCCTTGAAAGGATGTGAATAGCTCCTGCCTCTCTCAGTGGGTTGCTCTATCCCAAAGCTGTGACTCAGTGATGGTAAAGTAAATGCTTTACTGAGAGACACTGAAGTTGAAAATTCATTGACTTTATTATTCCTAAAAGACACATTGCACAGTTTTTAGAGCCATCCAAGACTAAACTGGCCTTTGAGATATAAAAAATAAGTTCTGTTGTCTCTGAATACAGTGAGGAGGATTGGCAGGAGTTCTGCTTGGTGGCCTCTCTAGCCTGTAGCCCAGACAAGGTTAGATTTATACTGCAAGCTCTAAATGTGTAGGCACATTCTCTTCAAATCATAAATGAGTTGGATGCAGGACTCGAAGGTACACTGAGAAAGTTTGCCAATGACACTAAATTAGGAGAAGCTGTTGACTCCCTCGAAGGCAGGGAGGCCCTGCAGAGAGACCTCAACAAATTAGAGGACTGGGCAATCACCAACCATATGAAGTTTGATGAGGGAAAGTGCCGGATTCTGCACCTGGGATGGGGCAACCACAGACGTATGTACAGACTGGGGAATGAGGGGCTGGAGAGCAGAAATGCGCAAAAGGGAC
This sequence comes from Pseudotriccus pelzelni, assembly GCA_035584735.1. Taxonomy (NCBI): domain Eukaryota; kingdom Metazoa; phylum Chordata; class Aves; order Passeriformes; family Tyrannidae; genus Pseudotriccus; species Pseudotriccus pelzelni. The sequence continues at coordinate 43,249,354 of JAWMRA010000001.1, read as the reverse complement.
CTGGGGGTCTTGGTTGATAGCAAATTGAATATGAGTCAGCAGTGCCCTGGCAGCCAGGAGGACCAGCTGTGTCCTGGGGGGCATAAAAAATATGGCCATGTGGCCAGCATGTCGAGGGAGCTGATTCTGCCCCTCTGCTCTGCTCTGGCGAGACTCCGTATGAAGTTCTGTGTGCAGCTCTGAGGTCCTCTGCACAGAAAGGACAGGAACCTGTTGGACTGAGTCCAAAGGAGAGCCATGAAGACTGAAATACCACTCCTGTGAGGAAAGGCTGAGAGAATTGGTACTGTTCAGTGCGGAGAAGACAAGGCTCAGGAAGACCTTAGAGCAGCCTTCCAGTACCCAAGGGTGGCCTTTAAGAAAGGTTGCCTTGAGAGGTGTTAAGAGCCCCATGCCTGGAAAGATTCAAGGTCAGGTTGGTCAGTGCTCTGAGCAATCTGATGCATTTGAAGATGTCCCTGCTCATTGTAGGGGGATAGTACTAGATGGCCTTTAAATGTCAATTTCAACCCAAACTGTTCTATGACTCCATGATTTGATTATCCTCTTGAGTCCCTTTCAACTCAGGATATTCTATGACACTATGAATGATTCTATGAAAATTGGAAAGAGCTTCTGGTCCTTACTCAGGCTTTAGCATTGCTGGGGCCATGCAGTAGTTTTGCTTACAGAACATATGCATGAAATTAATAAAGGCTGAGTTATTCACTGTGAGAGGAATTTGGGAAGTTATTATGTATGTGTGTTTGACTGACCATGGCTGGCCTGACTCAGGTTTCAGCCTTTTGGATAGCTGCCGTTTTACTACTCTTCTACTGAAAAGGTGAATTTCTCACCTACCTCTTGCGAAGGACTTCAGAGGTTAAAAAGCAAAATGACGTTTTATTTCAATAGGTATCAGTTGCGTGGAGAGTGTTGGTGCTGCATCATAAGAGGAAATCGACTTCTGCGACTGCAGCGATATCATCAGCAGAGAGGAGTTCTGGCAGAGAACAATAAATAAAACAGTGGAGTGAGGTTTAGGATGGAGCATGGAGCAGTCTCTGAGAGGGATGCCTGACAGCTGAGACACCTGCAATAGCTCATTCCAGCTTAGCCACCTTGGAACAGATTGTTCCTCTGAGACATCTTATAGCTTAATCTAAATCATAGATAGGCTGAAGTAATCATCAGCTGAAATCAGGGGAAGCTTCCCATTGACATAAATGACATTTAGATCATGGATTTAGTAACCACTTAACACGGGCTGTTAAACTTTCCTTAGGAAAGTATAATTTCTTTCATTGTTTTCACTACAAACAGGTAATAAAGCTGGGATCTCAATTAACACCAAGAATAAACATTTTGTAGGTCATGCTGTTCAGGTATCAGTTTTATTGGAAACCTCAAGGAAGCTCTGCAGGGGAAAAAAGAAGTATTTTTTGTGCTTTATAGCTTCTGCTAAATACAGAGTCGATGAGGTGAGCATTGATGTGTTTGCTTTCACACTGAATGCAGCTGGAATGTATTTTTCAGTGTTTGGTTGACTAGTATGGAATTAAATGTCATATATTTCACCCACAAAACGGAAGAGTTCTTTTAAATCAGTGTCTTTTGAATAGGCGCAAAATGCCTATTTTGAGTAATTTGAAAAATAATAGGTGCAAAAATTTATGTTCTGGAAATGCCAGGAGAGAAGTCTTCAATTATCTTTCAACTAATTTCAGCCAGTACAGTGATTTTAGTTTTTTTTTTTTAGTAAGTCATGAATATCTTGTAGATATCCTAACTTACAAAAGTTTCTCCTTAGTTAAAATCCCACATAGAAATTTCACACTTCCAAAATAGTATTTTAGGAAAAACTGCCCACTTATGACTAGCATTTTACAATGGCAATGCCATCAAAACATCAGTGTCAGCCTTGCTTCTACACAAAATGGAACATGACTGATTGCTGGCTCTGCAGGATCCCCATCTATTCACAGTTCCTTCTTAAAAAACCTGGATGATGGCTTTTTTTCCTGCCAAACTGGAAAGATATTATTTTGTGGAATTTTTACGTGTGTTAATGATAAAGTGACTTTTAGAGAAATACAGCAAAGGCAGAGAGAGCCCTACATCACTGACTTATTTTTTAATTATATCAGAAATCACATTGTTTTAAGTACAGAGTTTTGCTTAACTCTATTAAAAGGAATTTTCAAAGAATCGGTATTTGTGTACTTAGCACTTTCTCAAAACTAGATCCATTAAGTGGCCAGAAAAATCATTGAGCCATTAAAAACTGAACTGCAGAAGTATCTCTCTCACATGAATCCCTATGCCCAAGGATATTGCTGATCTGCATTTTCTTCAATGTAACAAAACTTGGTTTCATTCATGTCTTGTAAGAATGGAACATTAATTGAGAGGATCAAAAGCACGCTTTCCAAACAACATTTTTGGCACTGCTGACATGAATTTCCTCGTGTTTCTGGTTCCTGAGGCCTTAAAAGATTCTGGATGAATTAATGGCATTGATTTTTTTCCCACTTTGTTTCTAAGGAAGAAAATATTTTCCCTTTTTAAAATTTTTTTTAATAAAGCTAATCAGGTAAACCCTAATATTAGAGTATGTAAGAGTGCTTATTAGAATTCAGATGACAGATATTCTTGAAAGGCATTGGGTCAAAACGCAATTTTTTTGACCCTACTGGCATTACTAAACCTACTGCTCCTTCATTTGCATACCTATATGACAAAGATCTTGCTTAGTTTAATTTGAGACGTTCCTGGGCTTACAAATCAGGGTATAGAAAATACACAAACAGGAATAATCAGAGCTGCCTACATGGTGACATAAAAGCCTGACCCTGTGATTTTAAGAATGCTTCTGCTAGTTTGGTTACAGCAGTGTAACATGGAGGGGGTTTTCCTAACTGTTGTTGGTATGGGGTTCAAATACAAGTGAGTATATTCCTGCTTAATCTTTGAGGTGAGGACCATGTATGCCTTTCACACGGGTTGATTCATCATCGTTCCTGACTTCTGCTTAAGTTTCTGTGCCAAGTGCTGCTAGGGAGTTAATGCAACGGAGTCCCAGTTACCTAACACTCACCAGTGACCTGGTCAGTTGGCAAATTCCCGTCCCATGGAAGTGGAAGGGTAGAAGTGCTTGTTGTTCCCCTAATTCCTGTTGCTGGCCACACAGCACGTGTCACTGTTGTGCTGGACCAAAACTCCTTTCTCTGCTTTAACCTCCGCACTCCTGGACGCTCATTCTGCTTCTTTCTCTCTCCCCTGAAGGGGTAGGTAATGAAAGACATGATTAAGACATAGTTTAAGACAAAATAAGTCGAGGAATTCTTTCAGAAATTCCCAGCCAGAAGGGGGAATCCAAGGCCAAACAAGGCTGTCCTCAGCAGGTCGAGATCTTCGCCAGCTCCTTACACATCAGTGAAAGTGTGTCCTGCTAATGTAGGCCAATCTCAGAGCTTATCCTTTCTCTCCCAGCTGTCAGGATTTCCTGAATAATTTCCTGCATAATCCAGCCACAGGTATCAAGGAGAGGAGGATTGTGAGTCATGTAGGCTCTAAGAGAGGTACAAGAAGGTTTTATGACCTTCTTTGAAGGTTTTCTTTGCTCAGTCTTGTTTTCTTTCATTTCCCTCCTATTTCGTTTTGTGACTTTCACTGCATGAGCTCCATTTCTTCTCCCAGCAAAGTCATTAGGTGTTTGTCATCCGTTCCAGTGAGGCCAGGAATAAACTAGAATTGCAAAGCTGTTCACTCTAGCCTGTCCTTGCCAAGTTCATCCTGCCAAGTATTAGCTTAAATTTTTTTTTTAACAAGAAAAAATAATATATTTGAATAAAAATTGAACTGATCCATTCTACCAAGGGGAAATGGTTCACTTGGAGGAATCTCTAGGGAAAGCAAATAATTGGAAAGTTGGATTTTAAAATCATGAGTCCTGGTTTTAATCCAGAAATTCATTATTTAAGGTACACCAAAGTGTAGGAGACCCAGATTCAGTTCTCTCACTTTCCTGTGAGAAATGGTAGTCGTGTCTCTGGTTTTGAAAGAGAGAGTCTGATCTGCAGCAAGCATCTAGTGAGCCCTAGAGAAGGAGTGTCATCTTCTCAGACCCTTACATTTGTTCAGTTCAGCTCCATATAAATAGTCATTTGTTAGAGCCAGACTCAGAAATGAGGGATATCCTGTCTGGGTGAGTGAGCTGACCATTGTGCTAGGAAAACTCTATTTCTGCTTCAGTAACTATTCCACTACTTTATGCAGAACAGGAGGGGTTGAGAGAATCATGTCTCCACCTTGGGCTATAAACTCTGCAATACCTCCTTGGAAAAGATCAGTGTCTTCCAGGAGAGAGTCTGATTGTTTCCCCATAGACCTGGGCTTGGATTACGCAGCAGCCTCAGACAAGCGTAGCTCTGGTCACACAACCAAAACCTGCAGCAGGAGCTTACTTCAGTGTTTGTGGGTTGTGTGTTATTTGTTCATCGTGCATATGTCTCCTGTCTTTTTGGAGAGCCTACAGAAGGTGAGCTATTTTGTCTAAGACTTTAGTACAAAGGGAAGCAAACAAAAAAGATAAAATGTCTGAATTATTGTCCTTTGCTAAATGCTAAACATGTGGTTAGGCTGTAAAAGATTCAGTGAAGACAGTCCCTAATAGATTTTGTGTCAGAATCTGACTGTTGAATTATCCTCTTCGTCCCTTTCACCTTTCACTGAAATGTGAAATAAATGTGAATAAATTGCCTTTTGGCAGCAGGTATGGGAATTCACTGCCTGGTTCTCAATTTACAGGCAACCGGCTGATTTGCTTTTCTTTATCCCATTTATTTTATTTCCTCTTTCAGGGAAGGCTGCTTGTCCCCCATCAGCCCAGAGGCATGGCCTCTTGTGCAGTCTTTCATACGCCAGAACCGAACGTTCATCCTGGATGGCCATGTGCAGCTGAAGACGAGTCTGCAAACCCAGGAGCGACACCTTTTTCTCTTCACAGACATTCTTGTTGTTGCCAAGTCCAAGTGAGTATGGCCCGTAGCCATAGAGGAATTCCAGAATGCAACATTTTAAGGAAGTATCAGATGTTCTTTGATGTATTGCTTGCACTGTGTAATTTTCTCCGCTCTGGGAGTGCAGCGTCACAGAAAAGACTCACTGGTGCTCGGGTGTGTCCACTGTGCTATCTTCAACTTGTCATGTTTTAGACAGGGCATCCTCAGTCCCATGGGGTGTGTGTAGCCCCAGTGGTGGGTTGCACAGGCGTTAGAGGTCTTAACCCTTACCTGGAAGCTGCTTTGGATACACACCAGTGATGAGCAGCTGTATAAAAATAGAGATTGCAGATGGCATTACAGTGTATGTCTCTGCAGTTTGTCCTGTGCCAGAAGGAGCATGGGGAAGGGGAAGCGATGCTGGGCAGCCTGGGTAGTGTTCATGTGTAATCAGGCTTACTGCTGAGCTCTGATTATTCACTCTACCATTCACAATTAAATCACATTTACAAGCTGTGTCTAGCATGCCAGCTTCATGCGGCATTTGTGGTTTAAGGCAATTTTTAGAGGGTGCTTTCACTTGTTGTTATGGGTTATGGGGAAATAATAATAAAAAATCCTGATGTAGCTTCACTCTCTGTTAGGCACTGTGTTGTGGTTTCACAGGGTGGGCAATCTCAATGTGAATCCTGGGCTTTTGCAATGTGTCATTTCGCTTAAGCAATGGTTTCAGGGGCTTCTGGGAAAAGCCAAAAGAAATCTGTGTTTTCTGTAGAAATCTGAGCCGTGTCTGTTTGAATCACACATGGTAAACATAACCCCCCCAGCTGAACTCCCTCATTCGATGTGGTGTGACAACACAGAGGATGTTTTACACAAAACATGTTCCACTATGGGTGGGTGGTGAACGTAAGGATATTTAGGGGAAATCTTGCTATTCTACCAGCAGTAGCAATAACAACATTGTTACTGTATTGATTTATGTTTGTTGCTTGTTTAGAGTGGAATTCACCTCACCTAATTTCAGCTTTAAAATGTGAATTATTTGCAACTTACCCAGGTTTCTAGGCTTCTCTTACAGTGTTACAGTCACTGAGGCTGCACGTTACTGCAGCAAATTCACCTGGAGCTGAAAGAGTGTTGATAGTGCATGAGGGGAGTCAGGTTCTTGGGGGTCTCTCTGTACACTGGCTATCCAGTGGGCTTTGTCCACTAGCTTAGCTCCTAAATTGTAGAAGACTGAAGTCAGAAGGGGTAAATCCCTCCCACCCTGGTCAGCACGCTGAGCAGAAGCTATGTTACAGCCCCAGGCTGAGCTGCACATTACTGAAGGTTTGACTGGGTCCCAATGGGACTATTTGCATAGGAAAGCACTACTCGGTGTAACCGCACAAAAACCTGGTCCCCAGGGAGTAATAACAGCTCTTACAGCATGTGATTTAATGTGGAGCAGAGACTGCAATGTTTGAAAAAGGTAGAAGAGAACAAATTGTGCTTTTGCATGTGAAAAAGGGGGGAGGGGGGAGCAAGTCTTTGCTAGAAATGGTAAAAATAGTATTTTGAGTGATATTACTTCATGTATTTTGAAAATCTAATTGGGATGTTCTCTTTACAGCTGCCCTGTCAGCAATTAAAGCATCAGAGCTGTCACTAATGAATACTACTTAAAAATCAGCATTTTTAAAGCTGTCTTACCAGTGCTGGTTCCTAGAAGGAAGATCTGAGTGTGTGTATTGCTATGTGGCTGTGACTGTTGATTGCTATTCACTTTTTAATAGCCTGGTGCAGAGTCAAAGCAGTCACACCAGGACAGAATTAATGATGCGGTTGAATTTGACTTAACTTCGGAATTATTCCTTGTGAAGGTGCTAAAAATTTGTAATACTCTTTTGTCTTAAGTAGTTTTTTGGCTTGAGGCATATGAACCCCTACGGTATCTTTGCTACGACTCGGTGCAGTGCTGGTGTCAGCTCAGCTGCAGGTAGCCAGTCACTGTACAAAGGGAGCTCATGCATAATTAGGCTTCGTATAATCAGCAAACAGGTACAAGTTTTTCCTAAAGAGAGCAACAAGTATCTTGTGTCCTCTGAGCTTGCTGAGTAAACTACTGTATAGCGCTGAGCTCCTGCTTAAAGGCAGCCAACTGGCATTGCTCCCATGGAAATTTGTGAGGGGTAAGTCCTCTCTACAACTGGTCCATATATGACTTTGGACAAGGGGCCTTTAGGTTCATGTTTTGCTACTTTCTAACAGTTTCTGAAATGTGGACTGTTATGTTTTCTGATTGTGCATTATACCAGCTTATAAAAAATATGAATAATACTCACATGCTGTGGTCCTCTGCTGCCCTGTCCTTCACCGCCTTCATGTGGGGATTAAGTCACAAATGAATTGACTGAAAGAGTTTCTTTCACTAAACCAAAGCATGTAAAATATTATATACTCTTTTCTATATATTAATTAGATTTCTTACAGAGAACATGTGTTTTTATTTGGCAGAGTAGATACTTCAAGCATCTGTCAATTCAATGATGAAGGTTTCTCAGGTAAATTTTTGTGTGGAAGGCACAGAGAAATGATTTCCTCTTTCTCCTTTGTAATGTGCACTCATGTATATACACATGCCTTTTAAGGTTATTTTCCCAACATGTCTGGAGATAGAAATTAATGGTTAAGTGCATACATGGAATTATGGTAGCAATCTCACAGTAGATCCATTAATGCTTTTGTCAGAGGGTCCTATTAAGGAGATTAGCAAATCCAGTGAGAAGTTAATCTTCCATCTGTTATCAGTTGCAAAGTATCCAATTGCAAGCAAGAGGAACTGCAAGTGCCCTGCATGGAGTGAATCAATATCTGCACCATTGATGTTCATGATTTTTCTGTTGATTTCAGTGGACTTGGGATCTGCCTGATGTTTACAGTAACATTTGCTAGGGGACTTCCTTAAAAATGTATGTAATATTCATTAGATTTTACTCTGGCCATTTTTAAAACATTCAGTCATGCTGCTTTCTTAGTCACCAATGATATATTCATTTCTAGAGGTAATGCTTTGGCACTTTAGTAGAAGGCCCGCGTTTCACAAATGCTGAGAAGCCATGGATTGCATAAAGGACATGGCAGATAGGGATAAAAATATACTTCAGACTCTTTAGATGTTAGTGGAGGCTACTGTTTCAGTGCCTCTAGAAACCAGGCCACTTGAATAGTGATAATAGCTGAAAGCTGTGACTAGGCATGGCAAACAAGGCAAGAATATACATCAAGCATGACTGGAGAACATCCTTGTGCTTCTGCCAACACCCTGCTGACACCTGCTACTGGCTCTGTAGAGATCTGGCTTTATGAACTGTAAATGTTAAAAAAGTGAAACAGCATGTAGAGTGTTCACTGTACTGGGTAGTGGGAAAAAATGTTAAGGAGAAAGGAAGGGTCAACAGATTGATTCGGTGGAGTAAGATCAGACATCCATTTATTAACATCTACATTAGAATTCACACCTGTAATTTTTTGCAAACCTACATTTTCACAGTTCATTCTGTGGTCAGTCAGAATACAGGTATTTTTGTATTCTTGACAGACCTTACTTGTTGCATCATAAACTAATTTTTAACAAGCATGCTGAAATGTTCTCCTGTACTTTAAGTTTGTCTTTGATTGGGCAGCAGAATGTAATAGAGTGAAGAGACGTGAAGTATTCACCTGATCAGCAAACACCATGGTCTTAGTTTAGCTGAACATGATGTTTAGCCCTTAGTTTAAAAAATACAGGAGCTTGAGAAGGTATTTTACAGTATTTTATGACAATCAAATTGAAGTGCATCTTTTTACCAGGTTTGATATACACTGACAGTCCTTTCTTGCCCAGCACTGCGAGCACTGCTGCACACCATCTCACCACACGGGTTAGTACAATGTCAGCTGGAAACCTCAGACCAGTCAGCATACTGCAAGTTCACCTGTGTCCTCTTGAAAGCCACGAGGTTCAAGTACTTTCGTGTTTCCGACTGTATTAGTTCAGTCTGTTCTAAGTCAAATACCTTGTAAGTGCGACTAATCTCAGAGAGGGTGGCCCATGTGTATCAAAGCCATAGGAAACTGCTTACATGGCATAATTATTTATAGAGCCCTAATCGCCACGGTGCCTGGCACTGTCCCCATCATGTTTGCAACACAGTGGTGAGCTGACAGGCTCTTGCTTGCACGTCCCCTCGGTTTCAGGGAGGGATCACTTTTGCTCCAGCCTTTCCCTGCTGGCCCAGGAGAACCATAGCTCAGGTAGTTCCGACTGCAAGGCTTGAAGTGAGCGGTTGTTGCAGTGCTACAGAGTTGCATCGACTTTGTGAGTTTTCACTTGTTTCTCACATAGCACTAGCGTTCACCAATCCTTGAGAAATTAGGTGGAAGAGAAGAGTTGAAATTAAAATGTGAAATTGCGTAAATTTGACCTTTATTGTTTAGTAGGATAAAACATAGGAAGGGTCAAATTTTTAAAAATTGGGGAAATTGTATATCTTCCTTATAAATGAGTGAATATTTTGAGAATGCACAAAGGTCTGGCTCATTCTCTGATGTGAACCTAAAGCTACCATGCAGCTAGTTCGTGGAGACTGTATGGTGACCTGTTCTGTAGCTAACACAAATGGCAGTTTCTGCTTGTTCTTTCCTCAGGATTGCTTCATCTGCCCTGACCTAGTTGTCACTACTTAAACTCGTCATAGTTTTTGACCCTGGGGCTAAGCGGTAGAACTATATTATAAACTCCTCAATAGCATTAAAGTCATTGAAAGAAGACTCAAATACAAGTGGCAATCTTTGCCTCATGGCGAGATTTGGAGAACTCTAGACATGAACAGAAGTTTTCCCCCAAGAAGGGTGATTCCCAGGGATGCCACAAGCAATCTGTTTATTCCACAAATAAGAGATCTGTTGATCCCATGCAAATGAGAAACTGATATGTTTTTATATGTAATCCAATAAAACATTGTTTTCTTTAACTGAAGCAGAAGAGCTTCTTCTATCAGCTCCAATGCAAGCTTCACGTGTGCCCGAAAGAAGAAAAATCTCTAGTTTTTTAGTCTGCCTTGCTATGTTTTCATGTGTGTGACTTATCTATGATTTTCTGCCTGCAGGTCACACTCTCATTTCAAACTAAAGTGCCAAGCACGTCTCTGTGAGATGTGGACAGCATTTTGTACAGAAGAAGTCTGTGAAGGCAGCACAGACCCAGAGAGGTCCTTTGTTTTGGGCTGGCCCACCACAAACTGTGTGGCAAATTTCAGGTAAGAATTGACATATGTTGTATTTCAAGTTACTTAAATGCTTTTAGGCTGGCAGATTCATTTCAGCACCAGTGAATGTGGGGAGCAGCAACTTGCTGATTGTTAAACCAATTTCTTCCAAGGCTTTGAGCAAGTCACCCTCCACACCTCATCTTCTGTCTCCCTGCAAATGGAGCAGTGGTACTTGCTTATCATTTTAAAAATTAAGAAAATATGTAACTTGGCAAAGCACTGTCTATGCTGCAGACTTGCTCTGTGGAAATTATCTTTTTTTTTTTTTGGTATAACTTGATGAACACCTTGGCTAATTAATAAGATGAACTACAAATGTTAAACAGACAAGCTAATGAAAGGATCAAAGAGACAGTTTTAAACAGAAGAGCAGGTATTGGAAATAGCAGAAAATATACAGTGAAATACTGACCCTGTCCTATTTCTCTGTTCAATTTAATTGTGCCAGAGAAAATGTCAAAATTCCTCTTAAGGCAGAATCTCTGAATTTTAATAGAAAGATTTTTGGTCTGTCTTTGCAGCATTGACTGTAGCACACATAAGGGCTGTAGAGGTAATTTCAGTGATTAGGCTAATTTTAGTCTCAGCAGGAGGTCTCTGTCGTCACTTTGGAGGAGGGAGGGCACATCCCCCTGAAATCCCAGCTGCTTAGCCACGGTAATTTGCCTGAGTCTTGGAAAATGCATTCTCTTCTTTATCAACACAGAGCAAAAGCTGAATTACCCAGTTTAATTTCTATATCGCATTGTCCTTACCCGAAGAGAATGCTGTGTACAAACTGCACTCTATTGAGATGGTTGTGCTGTTTGTGGTTTTTACACTTTAAGAGCCCTGAAACAGAGATGAAAATTTCTATTGATTTTCAGTTGAACTCTTGCCAATAAACGTGAGCTTTGATCTAGAGACAGTATGTGATCCTTTATAGATATCAGAAAGTAGTTGAATAGGAAAGCAATAGCTTAAATTAAAAAAGAGTGAGAGATTTTATAGCAGGGAAATTATTTTATGTCTGGAGGTACACCGAAAAATCTAAAATGCCATGGGTGAATCCATAGATGCCTGTACAACATAACTGAAACAGCCAAAGCAGAGTCATACTTGTAGCATTTACATTTGTAGCATTCCCCTCACAGCATCATTCAGAAGGTTTGTAGTTCCCTAAATGCCTTCTCTGAAAATTTGAAGAACTTGATTTACAAAAGCAGCAGTGGGAATAGCTGTTACTTCATCTGGGACAGAATTTAAATCAAGAAATTTGAAGCAAAATTAGGTTAGATTCCTTGAACAGTCCTATTATTAGCTACATTTAACTGGACAGCTTTGTATCCTTGAAAGTGTATAAATGAGATCAGCCTTAAAATGTCCAAAATTAAACTGTACTAAGTACAATGGGCTTATGTGTACTTTGTGGTGTGCTGATAAAACAACTAATAAACAAGAAGATAATTAGAATAGTGAAAGTGGAAAGAAGTCTGTACACCTGAGGAAATACCTTTAAACTTTTGAATTAACCTTTATTTTAAAGTGCCCTCTTCTTCTATTTGGACACTAGTTTAAGAATTCAGTGCTTTTCCTACTGAATTCACTGGTAAAGCTTTGAATTCTGTGACAAAAACTACTGACTGGGGCTTTTGGTCTCCATGGGCAGGCTTTTCAGTTGACTTTGCAGGGAAGCAAATTTTTCATTCAAATCTGGATAAATCTTTTAGTTTTTGTACGTATTTATAAAATTGCAACCAAGAAACAGTCCATTCCACTGAGGTTTGTATGAGGACTATTTTGGTATTATGATAGTGGCTGATTTGTCCCTGTTTTTTTTTAATTTTCAGGTCTGCAGAACAAAAGGAAACATGGCTCTCTTGTTTGCAAAGGTACTTTTTTATATGGTCTTTAAAGACATTGAAAAGAGTCCCAGTCTAGAACAGCGATTCCCAAGCTGTGGTGCCTATGCCATCATGATAGATGAGCTCTTTCAAAGTGGTATTAAGGAAAAAAAAATAAATCTCATCTTCTTGCTGCAGAAAATGGTGTGTGCCTTTTATGCAACAATCACTGTGCAAGGAGGGAATCACTTCCCCGTGCTCAGCACAAAACCGGAGCAATTCCTCACACACATTATTCCTTCCCAATGCAGCACCAGAAGCCTCTGCCACTGTTGCTCTAGTTGAGCCTGGAGCTCTTCCCCTGGTGATGACATCTAAGCAAGCCCAGCTCAGGACCTCTGCTCTGACCTGTCTGATGTTCATGGCCAGCTATATTTTGGTCTTACGGAACATACCACAAGCTGGAGGGTATGGTGGGAGGGTTTGTGTAAATAGAGCTGTCTTATTTCACAGTGTTTGGACAGACAGTGATGGTTCTGTTTTCTGGTCACCCGTTCTTCTGGTTGAGGTTTCTGTCTTGATCTGATTCTTCAGAGTTCTTGGATTGTTTAAATCATTCTTACTGGGATGATTTCCAGTTCACTCTTCTCCTGTTCAGTCCTTTGAACCAATCTGTACTGATGTAACTGATTCCAGCAGGAGCTTTTAGTGCAGACTGAGGCATCACAATGATGGGTAGTTTTAGCTTGATTTTTTCTATTCACTTTCTCTGCTGATTACTCTGATTTCTACAATGAACTTCGATACAACAAGGCTTTACTGGGGGTCACAATTGGCATCCCTTCCAGATACTGCTGCTGGGTGCTTTCTTTTCTTCAGAGATCTTTCCAGTGCAGTACATCTGCAAACAGTCTGTTTCTTATCCAGTTACTGCTTGGTTGCTATTTAAATATGTGTCTTGCTATTTAAATATATGTCTTGCGATTTATATTTGCAATATTAAAAATTTACTTGTTTTGTACTTTTTTTGTCAGTCGAATAAGAGAAGAGAAGGAAAAAGACAATCCTAAAAGGATTCCTGTGACGATAATTGCAAAAGACGTGGGAACTTGTGCATATGTAAGTGCTCTTGAGTTAAACAGGGATCTAAATCCTCATCACCTCTGAGTGCTACTGACCTGCAGATCCTTTGGATATTGAAAGGGTTCCTTTGATTTGCAATCTCCTTTAGGGATTCAGCCCCATGAAAAGACTTGGCATACGCAGCCCCAAAATGTTTGTTCCCTGTGTTTAATACATGACTTCAGTTTTAAAGACAGTGTACTTGGTAAGAAATACTGGTTCTGGCATACAAACTAAAGACTATACAGTGTGAAGTCCCAAGAAACACCTCTAGTGGAACTTATGCATAAGCATCTTCAGAAATGCCAGCACAATGTATCCTTTTTTTTTGCTTGTAAAACTTATCTAAACCCACAACTGCCTTCATTCAATTCTGCAAAGCTTCAGTGTGTTTTATGGTTTATAGTAATCTTAAGTAAGGAAAGCAGTGTGTAAAAACACCCTGAAATTGTCTTAAGCATGTTTTTTATCAACTAATTGATGCTGGTAAATTTATAGGCAAAGTATAAATAGTAAAAAAAGGTCATCCACAGGGTGATTTGTGTATTTTTGACTCAGTAATTTTTAACCAATTTAAACTAAATTCTTGTATGTAGCCAATTCCATAGGGATACCCTAGCATTCAGTGATAATCCACCCATTCTTCCTTTGCTTCTTCTACATTTGTCTTTTCTTTCTTGTAACATCTGTATTTCAAGCTCAGAACCCCAAGGAGCATGTGCAAGGGAATGAGAAATTTTGACAGAGGTTAGATTTCATTGGAGGTCTTTGCCCAACGGTGAATCTCCACTTAGAATTCTGTATTTGCATAGATGAAAGCATAAAGGAGTCTGGCTTTTTTTCAGAAAATAATAATTAAAGTAAACAATAATATAAGTGCCAGGTTGCTAAGAAAAAAATTAATAAACAATACCAAAAATTGTGACAGTTCAAATGCAAGACTGCAGATCAAGGTCTGCTCAGGTGTAAAAGTCTGTAAATCATACATGCTCTCAGGGGTTGCAGTCTTGTACCAGAGTTTGTTGGGGTTTTTTTAAATGCCTTTTCTCCTTAGCAGTAATTAGCTCATGTGCCAGATATGGTCTCTGGATCCTGCCAGTCCTAGAAACGACACACTATAGTCTGAATTTTATCAGTAATAAAAGAGACGAGTAACAGACAGAAATTCTGTGATGCAAATAGTTCTTATTGCACTGTGGTTCCTGCTATAGTGGCTGGAGATGCCCGAGAATTATTTTGGTTTTGGACGGTAAGGAAGGCTGAACACAAGGCACAAACCATTTTATTATATTCTAGCCAAGAGCAAAACTTATGCAAATGTGCTGACCTACTCCTGAGAGCCAGATGTCATTGCTTCAGGCAAATGTTAAATTTTTTATGGTATGAGCGTTCAGATATGTCCTGAAGCAAGATATACCGTATTCTCACTACTTTCCTTTCATTGCCATGGCAGCTTGTTACCGTCAGGAACTTACACAAATGTACAGCTCAGGTCTTTTCTAAATGCAAAATGTCAGGAGGTTGTTTCACCTGAACACCTTATGGCCAGCATAAAATTGGTATGCTACAGAAGGTATCAGGGCATTGCAAACTGTCTTGGGACTGGCAATGAACATCTGCATCCCAGCTCTGCCACCTTCCCTCGTTTGGGCCATCAGATACGCCTGGGTGGTTTGTTGCAGTGAGCATACCTTTGTTCTGCCAAGACTTTAGTCTGGCCAGGAAACAGCTGCAGTCCAAAAACTGTGTAGTGCTGTTGGTGGAGCCAAGCCCCCAAAGAGGGCTTAGTGACTTGTGCTTTTTGTGTGGGAGTTGCCTGTTAGCTTGGAAGTGAGACCAGCATGGGTACGATGCTGCAAGCAAAAACCACTCTGGACACACTTCCACCACTTGTTTTTCCCTCTGCAAGGTGATGGCAGTGGTGCTGCCACATTCCAGCAGGGCTGAGGATAGAATCAATCCTAGTGTGTTCGATGCGTAAGAGCAATCCATGCAGCTGAGGCACAGAGCATTGCGCACCACTACGGGAGGGATACTGGTTCCAGCCAGCAGATGCTGAAATCTCACTCTGGAAAGACTGCCCTGTGGAAAGCAGCACTTTCACCAACCAAAACTTGGCACTCCGTCCTGGTCACCATAACTATTTAGAAAGTGGTATTTCTGCTGCTCTGTGCTTTTCCATACTGCCAATCTGCAGATCCTGGAGGCTTCTGGAGAGGTAGCATTTGAACTGGATGAAAGATTACCAAGAGGAAGTGCTTCTGGTACTAAGCCAGATTTAGCTCTGACAAATCTATATAGAATGTGGCAAAGGTGGTAGAGATGAACAGCCTGTGTACAACATTTTCTTGCCAGGGAGTACTTGAGTTGAAAAGGACAGAAATTATTAACAATTGGTATTTCTCTGAAAAAACTCACTGAAATGTTTAATTTTTTCAAAGGAAACTTGTGTGCTTTTAAATGAATCAAACCATTGTGTTTGTCTTATGCAGTGTCTAAAGTGCAGTTAGTAGTTCTGTCTTTTTGCATATTTTAATGTGGAAGTCACGTCACCAGTAATCATGGCACTCTCTCTTCTGATAGAGCTGCTGGGGAAGCAGGGAGCACATACAGAAAGTATGTGACAAAGCAGAGGAAATCAAACCTTGATCTCAGACAGCTGGACCTTTATCTGTGTAGTATAATTTATTTAACAAGTAAAATTTTAACAGGATATTCTCATTTTTTTCCAACAATGAATTATGCAGAGCTACTATACTTCAGATACTCTTTGCAAATCCAAATTTTTAATGGCACTTTCCCCTTCTCCTTTTTTCTGTTCACAGTCAAAAACCTTAAGTGTAACCAATGTTGATACAGCAAATGATGTAATTCTGATGGCCCTGCAGCAACTGGGAATTAATGTAAGTCCTTGCACCAGTTTTAATGAGTCTTTTTTTGTAGTCACTTATAACAATCAGATCTTCCTTTGCACTTTTTCCAAGTTTTAGGATATGAACATTAATTAAATCCTTTAAGATAGCAATTCAGAGTTATTGAAGTGCAGCAGAAGTGCCTTGTTAATATATAGATCTCCAGAGATTAGCAAGTGCCTTAAAAGTTTTGAGTACGTCTCTCATCCCTGTGAGGGATCAGTCACATTTCAAGTTGCTTTTACATCTGTTTTGCCAAAGCCTAAGAGGAGACATCTTGACACAAGAACTGAGAGTTTGATAGACCTCCTTTTGCATGCTTCAATGTCAACAGGAAACCTACTGACCTGTCTGTTAGTTGGTTTCAAAATGTGCAAACACGCATGATCCGCTGTGTCCCCAGAAATCAAGTACAAGCACTCCTCTCAAGTGTCCGAATCAGGTACTCTAAATATCCGTGGACCTTTAGAGTTATGTGAGACAAGAATGTAACTAAGTGATTGCACGGAATCTGAATGGAGCCAATTTAAGCAATGTCCTGAAACTGTTATGGAAAAAGGCTTTTACAGGACTTAGAGTAATGGAGGGAATCTGAATGCACAGAGTATGAATGCACCCAGTCTGAATCTGAATGCACAGGATCTGAATGTCCCCAATTTAAGCAATGTCCTGAAACTGTTTTGGAAAAAGGCTTTTACAGGACTTATGGTAATGCAGGGTAGTACCAAATAGATGCAGCGATCCCTACGATATCAAGTACTGCCTCAGCTGCCTTCCTTTGCTCTAAACCAGACCAGGTAGTGCCTCAGGTGTAATAATGAATCAGTGCCAAGGACAAGAATTCTGGCTCCCTTATTCTGTTTCACAATGTGGCTCAAACCAACATCAGTGATCATATAGAAGCTCCTGGAAGACAGCTTTTTAACTGGCCTGCCAGTCTGCTGTTGGGGTAATAAGATTTTTTTAAATGTCTTACTCTTTGTGCATCTTGATCTCATTGCATAGAATCTGACAAGTCTTTCCTTGCCACAGCCCTGGGTATGAAGAGTTAAATATGAGCAAAATGCCACTATTTTGCTTCCCTGGGGCTTCTGGACATTCACAGCAAAAGTTGGAGTAACCTCAGAATTAGCATTCCCTATCATCCCTTATCCCTAATTTATGCAGGCTTTTAATGCAGGGGTCTATTCTGCTAGCTTGGCATTTCTCAGGCACAGCAATTTCTGTCTACCCACCTTGTTATGGCTCAGACATCCCATTTACACCAGGGCTGGAGCTCTGGCCTGCACTCAGAATCCAGTAGTCTGTCCAATTAAGGAAGCTCTGGAGTTCATGGAGGGAATTGCAAGGTGAAAAGGATAAGATGTGAGTTAAAATTAGGATTTTAATCCGGACTGTCAGCACCAAAAATCAGGAGACTATGCTATATTACAACTGCAAGTCTTTGTTGTGCTGTGCTTCATTTTTACTCATTTTACAGGTGTCATTTGCACTTCCTCATTATGTGTACAGAAAAAACAGAAAATGGTAGTGTTCAAAGAGAATACTCTGAGATGAGCAGGAGGAGGAGCTGGTTAGGTTTCAGCATTGTGTTCTTTTGTATGTATTACAATCAACCCTTTCCTTCTCTTTACGTTTTTATTTCAAGTGGGAAAAGAAGGAAAGCCATCTGAATGATGTAAAACCTTGCCTGCAGAATTATTTGCCCAAGTAATATACTACATTTTTTCACTGCTTCTTTATAGCATAAAGCCTTTTTTCATTATAGGCATATCATAAGATTAGCAATAAAATCAAACAAGCTAAATAAATTAAGCTGTAGCCTGGGTATCAATCAAACACCCAAACCCTTGTAGGATTGTTCTGACTATGAGGAAGCTTCGCCTTATGCAAGGTTTTTTATTTATGTCCAGAGAGGACTACTTGAAAGAAGCTTTATGACTTTTCAATAGCAATTATAAAAACTACATTTCACATATTGTGTGATTAATGGGGCTATTACTTTGGCTGAGTTCACTCTGGTTTAACACATCAGGGTTTTTTCCGCTGTGGTTTCTCTGGTAAAATGACAACTAGCTTGTGCAAAATGGCATTGATCATCTGTTCCAAATTATCAAGTGGGGCAGAAAGAAGGGCCTTGGGTTTCCCCGCTCTGTAATTACACTTGCTGACTTTTCTGGGACAGTCATATTTATGCTGACAAATGGCCTCATAAGGCCCATAAAGGACAGCATCTGCAGTCGGGAGATGAGCAGTTTGCCTCCTGAAAGCCACATTTACTAGCTCTTTCCCTTCCCCTGCTTCCCCTTCACAGCAACAAACCCTTTCATATATATGTGTAAAAGGAAAAGCAAATACCCTTTCCTGTGCTCCTCAGCTGTATTTATTTGGTCCTGGCTGCTTGCCCTGAGGCATCAGAGATGTCTCCAAAGCCTGTTTATTTTCCTTCTGCCCCCTGCTAGCTAACTTAACAGCAGTGCTAATATGGGCCAAAAAGCTCTGTCAGTCAGAGAGCAAACTGCAAAGGCATTATTGGACGTATCAGCGTTACACCAGGTGCGTGCAGCAAGTAGGAAGAGTCTCAAGAGTCTTGGAGACACTGGGTGAAGGTCCAAACAATGCAGGAGACTAGGCAAATTGTTTAAAAGGAGGTAGGATTTAAGTTTAGAGATAAATAGATACTGTCATGGGGTATTTATCACCTTTTGTAGCCAGAAAACGTTTAGATTTTAATTATCCTGATTGAGCAGTATCACTGAAAAGTAATTTAAGGTAAAATAGCTCACTTTTAATGCAGTGTATTTATCCACTTGCTGTTGCCTTTTGTCCTGAGTGTGGTTTATATTAAACATCATTCTTTTTACTTCTACTGTCTCACCATCATATCTGAAAAAAGTATTATTCTCTTTCTTCAATTAAACTACAACACTGACTTGTATATTTATGCTAAAGGCAATATTTTGAATTTGCTTTCAAATCAGAGGTTTTACACAGCTTTTTGCAAAGATGATCACATTCTCCAGTCTTTTGAAAATTGTCTCCTTTGATGTAAATTTATTCTCTCCACTGCACATTTTAAAGAGAGCTCGGCAGTCTTAAAACACCTTCCAGTGCTCCCAAGCGTTTACACAAAAAAGGGCTGCACGAAAGGGCTGACAGCAGCCCTACAAGGAGATTTTGGGGCAGTGTTGAGTGCCAGGAGCCCCGTGGGTGCCATCCTTGCCTTAGCATCATCAGAGTGGGCTCAGGTCTCGGGTGAAGGTGCTCCTGCCCTGCCTTCCAGCGTGGGTCACAGACTCACAAGCCTTAGCTCCTTCTTGCAGGGGATGTAGGGAAGCTGGAGAAATGGCGGAGCAGAGTTCTCAGATGCGAGGTTTGGGGGTCCCTGTGTGCCAGAGCACATCCCAGAGGGTGTAGTTTCCGTGGTACTCAGGACGGAGCTGAAGGGTGACCTCGGCTCACAGGGACTGCCAGCTGTCTGCCCCACGCCATGCAGCAGGCCTCCTCCTCCTTGTGCTGCTTAGTTGTAATCCCTCTGGGGGATCAGACCCATCTCTCCTTGGTGCTGGGTGCTGCTCAGTGCTGCAGGGCAAAGTAGGCTGGGACATCCATGCCTCTGCTTCCAGGAGCTCTGAAAGAACTGGGGGAAACCTCCCTCTTTACCCTCAGAAGTGATGGGCTCCAGCACCTCTCAGTGTTCAAAGATGAATCCTGGTCACATAATCAGATTGCACATGACAGACACAATTCAGAAACTTTGCTGGTGGCAAACTTTGGCACTGGAAAGTAAACGCTGCTGACAAGGTGTAGATTATCCTTTTATTGTGAGGAACCTTACATGAACTTGTCCTCAATGGCTGGCAAACTTATTCTTAATTTTGCTTTTAAAGGGCTCTGAAAAAGATTACAAGCTGTGGGTGATTTCAGGAAGAGAACATGCTCCTTACCCTCTTATTGGTAAGTTCTTGACATTGTTTTGTTTTTCAATATTCACTCAGCTTTTAGTGCTGAAGGAAGCAAGAAATACAGAGAAGACTGAAATGCAGTTTCCTCTTTTGTTTTTCCTGTTTTTTCTCTTACTTCCCTGTCACACAAGGTTGCTTATTTGGGGAGCTAGTCAGATGCTGATCCTTTGTGTCACTAAGAGGTTGGAAAAGGTCATTTATTTCTGCCCCAGTTTTGCTGCATGAGCCCCAGTCTTCCTGCAGAGTTGGCCTCTCCACTCACCCCCTCCTGGGGACATCAGCCTCGAGGCTGTCCAGCTACCATACTTCTTCCTACACCTCCATAGCATTGTTTACTTCTCTCCTCATTAAAACCCAGCAGAGTTTTGAGAAATGTTCTGTTTTTAACTCAAGTTAACTGATTCAAGAGGTCCTTTTTAATCCCCTACTTTTCGTACTGGCTGACAACTCCCCCTCTGATTAGGAGCAAATTAGTGCTTATTGTCTTTCTAAAATGGTTTTCAAAACATCTAGTCTACAGAAACCAACCCAAAGTTCAGAAGTGATTGGATAGAGTGATTTGATTTTGGCCCATGATTCACTAAGAACAAATCCCTTCCCATTATTAATTAACCCTTCCCTGTAGAAGCCTAGCATTACTTGTGCTTTATGAGTTTGCAGATGATTATAACAAGAAAAACTTGTGAATTTTCTGGTTTTACCTCTTGCAGATCTAACCCCAGTAAATCTTAGCATTCTTTCTCAAAAAAAGCCTTAGTTACAAATGCTTCGCTGGAGTCAGACAACATTAATATTTATAAAAGGTCTACCTTGTGCACCTTATAGACAGTGCAAACTGTTTTGCCTTTGAAAAATACCAGACTTTGGCTTTCTGACCATTATTGTGTATCTTTTTCAGAACAAATCACAGCCACAGCTCTAAACATAGAATCAGAGAATTCAGAAATGGTAAAGGGCTTTCTAATTGACTGACTTTCACTGTAAATTCAAATTACAATCCTTGGAAAAGAAGAATCTTTGGAGTAAGAAAGTGATGCTGTTCATGATATTTATGCAAAGGTTTATTAGATAAGGCCAGCTTTTATCATAGGTAGACATCAGAAGCAGAGTTTTGATTGTGCCAAAGCTCCATGCTACCTGTAATCTCAAATAACATCTCTTCCAATCTCAGTGCTTGCAGTCTAACTGCAAGCTAACTAAAACATCTTAGCGTTGCATCCATATTTAATATATTTCATCAGCCAGGTCTTTAGAGAAGTCTGAAAAACATCTTTCCGGTGGCATTTTTGAAAGCTCCTCCAGAAATGAATTGCGTCTGTGTAGTCCCCAAAGATGCTGGTTAAAGCCAAGCGTAGCTCATTTGCATTAGCCTTGTGATTAACGTTTCCTTCCTGTTTCAGCCTCAGATGAGAACCGTAATTGTGTCTTGTTTGACTGAGTTGATGGCTGTTGCACTTAACACGGAGAAGGAGGGAAGATCAGTTTCACACTGGATTTTTTTGGGGGTTTTGCATGCTTAGTAAAAATGACTGCTCCCAAAATCTCATTTCTCTCCACAATGGTACAGGCAATCAATACCTAAACTTCCAGTACTATAAGGAAAGCGGTAGAAATAGTAAACATCTGTATTTTTCTGATGGGCTTTTATGTGATACAGCTGCAGTAGGTCTGATTTAACTTTTACATCTGATTAACTACACCAAACACAGTAACTCCCTATCAGCCAGTGTATGATTTGTGCCCGTGTAAATATGGAGAAAAGTGTCAATTCTTAGATTACCGAGAGAGAAAGTGCTGCAGGCCAGCAAGCAAAATCTGCTTCCATGCAGGGCAGATGGAGTTTTGCAAGTCTCCGGTCAATCCAACACAGATTATTATGATTTCTCTTTGAACAGGACATGAATATCCCTTTGGAATTAAAATGAGCCACATTCGCGACGCTATGCCCCATGGATCAAAGCACTGTGCCTGCCCCAGGCAGCTCCAGGAGTCTTTCCTGACAGAGCAGCTGCCCCAGGAGCTGCAGTGCCAGTTTGTGCTGAAGCCAAGCCAAGTGGCCGTGTGCCAGCAGCTGAACGGTAGGTTGCCCCGCTCACCCCAGCCACATTCACCCACAGCCTGGCTACCTGCCTGGCTCTGCTACAGAAACCAAATGTACCAGCATGGGGGGTAGTGGAAAGGGAAGAGGAGCATGCAGTTGTACCTTCCAGCTGCACGGGGAGAATTCTGCAATGTAGCTCTCCCTGATTTCAGTGTGCTGTTGTATATGTGTCAGCCTTGTAAGTTACATTTTGACAAGCTGCCTGTCAAATGATTGTTCTAAAACAAGCAAAAGAAAGACAAAATCTCTCCCCTGCAATTTTTTTGTAGGTCTATTAGCTGAGCTTCTCTCTGCAGCCTTTGCTGTGCACTGTAGCAAGGCAGAGTGGTTTTATGGTTCAGGAGTCAAGGCTTGACTTTGGCACAGAATTCCCATGCAACGTTTGGCAGCATCCTTTATCTCAATAAGGTACTTAGGACTATACACCTGCCTCACTGGGACCCTCAAGTGGCAAAGTCTAGACATGTCCTTAAGTACTTAGATGAGGTGAGCAAACAGAACTTCTTTATTTCAGTACTCTTTGAACAAACTGAAGAAAGTAGCATTTTCTTCTGCCTTTGGCCTTGATGCTGCAAAAATATGAGCACCTGCTCTCTATTTTGCACTCTGTTGCCAACAACACAGTGGCTGAGCACTGCTTGTAATAAAAGAAATAAGGAGATCTTTACTGGATTGAGCCGTTAGATCTAGAGCAAGGATACATCCCATGGTGTGTTTTAATTGTGCTTAACACACTGGCATACTCAGCTCAATTAAGAACTCTCCCGTACTTCACCGTTAATGACTGTATCATAAAAAAATAACATGCCTGCTGTTACCCTGTGCACTCCCCAGTAACTAAGATCTCCCACAATATATGAATAGCATCCATTTGTAATGTTTTTAGAAATTAAATGTAGTGAACTATACGAGTGTCTATTATAAATAATTCTGAAAATTTATTACATTTTATATATATTAATTTCCTTTCCGCATGCCTTCATCCCCCCCTTCACAGTAATTTGTATCACGTATTACTTCATGACATGTTTCAAGAATGAGGCAATCTAGCAAAGGGGTGTAATTAGGTTTACAGACCCCGCTTTGGCAGCTGATGTTGACTGGCAAGAGAAAATAGAAATGCAAATCAGGCGTGTAGAGTTCTAATGCAGATGTGTTGTCATCGGTGCTGTGCAAGCTGCAGCAGGGGAGGTGAGGCTAGCTTGGGGCAACATAGCCTGCATGTCATGCACAGGGATTGCTCTAAATGGGAGGAAGGCTTTTAGTTCATTCACCTTTCCTTCTTTCATCAGACTGAACCTCTTAAAGTGATGTATAGTCTGACTGCTTGCAAAGCAGGCTATCTCACATACAGTGCTGTTTGTTATGCTCCTCTTCACCTATTCACCTCCTCCTTTTCACCTATTTCGGTTTTGGAAAATGGCAAAAGGTACTGGTATGCAAGCCAAGGCTACAATCTGGCTTTGGGCTCACTTTCACATCAGCAAGCCAAAATCTGTGTGTTTGTAGTTGGTTAACCACTAGGCACACTGCCACATGCAGGGCAGATTTACAGAGAATGGCATCTGTAATCCCACATTTCACTGCCACATGCTGTGTTATCCTCCCTCCCATCACTTCCCTGCATCGATACCACTGTGCTGGACATGCTGTGCCTTCTGGAGGCAGCAAGGAGCGGCTGCCCAGCTGCACCAGGCTGCACCATGGTTAGGCAGCAGTGTCAATGTTGACAGGCAGACATGACTGACACCGGGCCGTCATGGCAAATAAGTAGCTGTGTGGGGGTATAGTTGCATCAGCTGTCCTGGCAGGATGGTTAAGAAAAGTACAGAGAATTTAATGTGTGGGAGAACTGGAGTCTTTCTGTCACCTCTCCTGTGTAGCCTTTCTGCATGTAACAGGAATGGTCACCTACCAGTTAAACATAGCCATTAAGTAATGCTCATGAGCACATGTCTGAAGTATTGAAAGAACCAACTGCTGCCACTGGCTACTCCGTAATCCAAATTATTATTTAATTGCCTGTTAGAAAGCAAAGATTCAACCAATTAGTCTCAATACAGAAAGGAAGTCTGTGAAAACTGGCAGTTAGGGATTTGATCAGAAAGGATGTTACACTGTTAAACAGATCTTAAGTTTTATCTAGAAGTTTCTGATTAGTTTCAAGAAGAGGAAATGCCACTTCCATGACTGGGACACTACCTGTGAGTGGAAGTTCCCTTCATGTAAAATACGAGCAGAAGAGATGGCTGCTGTGAGCTCTGAGTTTTCCATCAAAGTAGTGTTGCTTTTTTTCTGATTCTGGCCTAGAATAATCCACTGGTGCAGGTCCTGGTGTTTTTGTATGGAAGTACTTCTGCAGAGCAATAATTGGTGCTGTCTTGGCTGAGAGAAGCCTGGCTTCTCCTTGTATTGCAGCTTTGCACAGGTTCAAGGAAAGAAAGTGTACATCCACCGTTTCTCATCTGCTCTTTAGCTTAAGACTTCTCAACCCTTTTAAAAAGGGGATATTAAAAGGCTGAGTTTTCCTGTTGTTCAGTGAATATTAGTTTTTTAAATGACATGGCATTTAATTGCTGTACATCAGTTTTCGGTTTCTGCCCTGGTATGTTGAAGAGCAGTGGTTAAGATTTCCTTCCTGTCCCTGGAGAGAGCTGCAGTTATTTACAATTACACCTTGCTCACACTGTCAGTTTGAGACATGGCTTTTAAGAGGGGAGCAAACAGTAAGAGACTGAGAAGAGTTCTTAATTTTAAGACCCATTATTTACTCACTTCTGCTATTCCTTGTTCTCCAAAATAGCATATTTTCTTAATTTTTACTTTGACTGAGGCCTACAGGGCTGACAGAAGAAAACACCAGTATGTATTTGGTGTTGTATGACTAGAACTCCAAGTGAAGCAAACCCTATTTTTGTGCTAATATCCATCTCATCTGAAAGAAAAAAATGTCATTTTGAAAGTTACAGGTTAGTTATGTTCTCCGAAACATGATGTGTCAAGTAAAACCTTAGATACTGCCAGATTTACATTTCTTGAAGCTTTGGGCTGCTTAAAATGTGTATCCTTGTTATTTTTTATGACAAGAATTTTTCGTCAGGCTTTCACATGCATATTGAATTAAACTGTAACTTTTCATCCTGTAAGCGTCTAATGAAATGATTTCCACCCATTCCAAAAAGGACCATGATCAGGAATGGCATATATGAAAATCACTCTTTGAGCTAAAAAAAAATTGTAGTGAAGTGTAGGAGAGAATAAAGTATTAGAGAGAAGAACCTGTTATTATGCCACAATCCTTAATTCTGCAAGCCTTGCTTCTGCCCTCCACAACAGCAGAAAGTAAAATGTTTGACCAGGTGGAAGAACCATCTAATAGAAAAGTATATAGGGTAGGCAAGCAGCTAAATCAATGCTGATTGGGTTTGAAAACACCTTGAAAAGGAAAAATAATATCAGAATAAGTCTTTCCCAGTTAACATTTCTATCATAAACAGCCCCCACCTCCTCCCCACTTAGCAGTAGCCCATGCTGTTAAGAATACACTGTCTGATGTTGAGCAAGGTCATATGAAAAAATCCTTTTTGTATCCCAATACCAGTATTTCCTTCTCTATACATGGCAAATAAGAGAATAAGAGCTTTGATTAGTGGTGGCCTTTCAATATCTCATGAAATATGCTAAAATTAGGACAACGAAGCCCATCAGTGTGTCGGCAGCATGCTGAAATGCCATCTGGAAAGTGTTGATTAAAGGGCAGGCACTGTCCCTGGGCCATGATCAGCAAATGCTTGGAGTGAGAAGATTAACGATACTCTTGCATTGCAGATAAGAGAGCAAAGGCAATGGCTTTTCATGGTCTGAAAACATCTCACCCCATTAGTTGATTCTCTGGTGTTACCTGTGGGGAGAGTGGGTGCTCTCCTGCGTTGCCAGGGACACTAGGATGCCTCTGGTCAGCAAGCCAAGATGAGGATAGTGGAAACCTTCTTTTCCGAAGAAGGTCTTTGGTTTTTCTCGTTTGGGTGAAAAAATGAGTCATTTAGCAGAGCCCAGCTCTGTGTGAAGTCAGCAGCCTGAGGTTTGCCCTCCTGCACTTAGTGGTAAGTGCTGATGCTGTGGTCCAGCAGCATAGTGCAGATCTTGTGTCCTGTTCAGGACATGAGTAAGGCAACACATTCTCCAGATACACACATGCGCACACAGGTGTATTCATGGTGGATTAGGCTTAGCTGGATGCCAAGGAGTTGGTTGAGTTCATGACATTTTTTCCTTTGAAACCATAGCAACCACCAAAAACCAAATACTGGAACTAGAATTGAAATGCATTTCTTCTAATAAACACCTTTTTCTTTCCCCAGACTTAAGCCAAAAGTCATTTAAAAGGAAAAGATCTATCATAAATTGGGCTTTTTGGCGTGGCCCAGGCACTCATTTGGATAATGCACCCCTCTCCACAACATCTGCTGCTCCTGGGAAGCTTTTTGGCCTCTTGCTAACAACCATCTGTGAGGATGACAACCTGCCCAAACCCCTCTTGGTGAGTCCCAGGCTCAGGGTTGGGTCTTACAGTGGTGGAATTTCTTTGTGTAGTAAATGAGAACATGTTTGTACATGAGACATTAAAAGTATCCAAGCAAAGAAACCAGAAAGGCTTCCAGAAGGAAACCTCGTTTGTGGTTCTCAGCAAGAACTTCAGTTTTTAACATATGCTGTGGTCAGGCTTAGTTAATAACAGCTTGAGAAATGTATGTGATCAGTCTGCTGCTCTGGGCTATTTTTTCTTTATAGCCCATGCTGTAAGGCCCTAATCCTCACTTACGCAGTGTAAATAAATGCCACGTTCACACATACTTTTTAAACCACTCCCAAGATCTCTGTAAAATCCCCAAATCCATAAATACGTCATCTACTGTCCCATATAGACAGCCCACGCATGCATAAAAATGCCACCTGCCCATAACTAGGCAGTTTCAGAGCCTTTCTTGAAGGCATTCCAGGACAGACAAGCACTCCGAGCCCTCATTTTTGATCTGACAATGCCACTGCAAAAACAGGTGGGAATGTGGAGGCTGCAGAAGCATCTTTTCATTCTGTCTTGAGAGAGCTCTAGTGCTGTGGGTGCTCTCAGAACCAGACTAGGAATATGAAAAAGGTTTTCCTAGAGCCCATTCCTAGGCATAATTAAGGCGGATATGTGGCACTTTTGGTCAGGACTGAGGGCTGCCCTGTTGTCGATGCAGCAGTTTAAGTATTTACAGAGTGGGAGTGAGCCCCCTTCAACCTAATAGCCTGACTTTTGGCTGGAAGAAGTTGCCAGAACCCCACTGATTTCAGTTTACACCAGTTTACAGGAGGAGATGTTTTGTCTCCAAACTTGTGCTTGATGTGCTGCTTTATCACTGCCTGAATAGTGAATCATACTTGGACTTTTCAGGTCTTTTAATAGTGTGGGTTTGTTATTTTCTTTTGAAGGAGAAGTATGTATTTTCATCATTTAGATTATTTAAATAAGCCCTCCAGAGATAGACTCTGTAAGAATATGATCACCTGATCCCTTGTGCTCTCTGTTTAAGAGGTGAGCCAACGCTGCATATCAGAAATTTCTCCAAAACATAAATATTAGTAAATTTTTATCTGAAAAAATCCCCGGAGTTACTAAGAATAGAATCATAGCTTGGTAGACTTCATGCTTTGAATCTTAAGCATTGTGTTTATGCCACAAAATATAACTTACTTCTGCATTCATGCAGCATCTCTGGAGGACGCAGTACTGGAGGACTGTGTGGGATTTACTTGCAAGAGAAGGAAAATACCAGGGGCGAATGCTGCAGGCGTGTTTAATATCTGCTTCAGAGCTTGCTTTCACTTCTGAAGGGCTCTCTTTTAGCCATGGCCATGCTGATTTATCTTACGTCATTAGCTTCATTCATGTAGCTTTGCCTGGGCTTGCTAGTGTAACAGGGACTTCCCATTTTTATGTTGTGGATGTTTTGTTCAAAATATATTTTCAAAACATTTATTCATGTGCTAATATCCTGTGGTGTGGGACTCAGCCTGTTTTGATGGCAGAGCTCTAAATTCCTGCAAAGAAAATGAAAATGATAACATCAGTCCTGCTGGCATGAAGGTGCTTCTCCAAAGCATCTGCACTTACATGAATTCTCGGCCTTCAATGTCTGCAAGAGTGAGAAAGAAATGTTAAAGAGGAAAAGTAAAAATAATGGTTTCCATTAGACTTATTTGCACTGCTGTGTATCAGGAAGATCTGCCTTACAGCCTAAACTAGGAAAGTCTCCAAACCCCACTTCTTAGCCATTACTGTTCAGTAATTCAGTTTTATGGTGATGGGCTCTCCCCAGTGTCCCTTTTGTTGCCATCTCTTTCGATAACTTGGTCCTCAGACCATAGTGTGTATGCACATAATCCCACAGACTGTCTGTATGTGTTTCTCCTTTGAAAGAGATAAACATGACAAATTCTGTATCACTTGGAGCAGACCTGCAAGAGGTGACCGGCATGGAAGGGAGATGACCCACAAGAGACTGCAGAGATCTAAGCATCTGGCAAATATCATGAACATATTACCTCAGAAGTTTCAGCATTTCCTTTTCTGCTTGTTTTCCTCTCTTATTTAGCAGAAGAAATCAGTCCCTCCTGTTATTTTAAAAGCTAGGCAGGAATCTGCTTGTCTTCCCTTTCTTTTTAAGTATCTCATGTGGTAAGCTGCCCACTTGTTTAATCCTTTGCAGCCTCACTGGCTTTAGGAGAGCTGTAAGGCTGAGCTTAAGCCCTCTCTGGGTGACCTCCCAGGAGGGAACACCTTGCCCCAGGGGTGATCCCTCTGACAGCCCTGAGCTGCTTGCACAGTACGATACCACTCACAAGCAGCAAAGGGAGTAAAAAAACCTGACTCTAATCTGCTGAAGAAGTGCAGATAGATATTAAAAAAGTGCTTTCCATTTTAGATAAAAACCTAATTTCTTTCAGACATCAGCAATGGAACAGAAGTCTATCTCTGGTCAGTGATAATATTGACTATAATGATGAGCAGTGAAGGTCTTATATCTTCATACAAAGTTGTGTCTGTTTGAGGCCACTGTCAGATGCAGAGCTCTGAGTTAGGTAGACCCCTCTCCTTTTCCCATACCACAGTGTTTATATATTTAAATGACTTGCACAGGTCCTAGAAGATCATGCAGAAAGCTAGTGCTCAGCAGTGGCAGCACAGTATTTATGAGATTTTCCAAAATGAGAGCCCCATGTGCAGTTTGGCGTGGTTTGGAGGGTTAACCCTGGCTTGTGTTTTATTTCTGAGCTTCTTTAGGACTCAGAGGTTTTCAGCTGGGGCCGAAGTGGCAAAACTACACTTTAATGGCACTGGACAGTAAAATGTATTTAGGAGAAATCCTGTCTGCTTTTAATTTTTTTTAGGACATGCTTTCCCTCCTTTACCAAGAAGGCCCTTCCACCAAGGGTATTTTCAGACGCTCTGGAAGTGCAAAAACCTTCAAAGAGCTCAAGGAGAAGCTTGATTCAGGCTCTGAGGTGGACTTAGCCTGTGAATCCATATTTGTGACAGCATCTTTGTTTAAGGTATGTGAGGAACATTCCTTTCTCCCTTTTTGAGTGAGAGCAGCACGGATCCCATGCACAAGCAAGTAGAGCTTTTTTCCAGGGACAGGCCTAAAGAGGTGGACTGAATTAAGAAGAATGGGCTGGCACAATAACATTGTGAGAATCTGAGGAAGAGGACTAGCCAGCTTGTTTTCCTGCCGGTTTTTCTGAGGTCTCTGTTACAACTTGGTTCTGCTACTCTCTTTATCTCTGCATATGAAATACTACAAAAGCATGTTTGCAGACCTGTTTCCTTACGTGTCAGTAATACCCTACACTACAGACCCTGGTGAGTTTATAGTGTTGCCATAAGTATTTGGATTATTTTTTTATGCACTATCTTTTCTTACAATCTTGTATGTAAAAACCAATGTTCCTCATGCAAAAAAGCGTCACAGCTTCCCTTACCCTAGCTTGTTTGGGAAGCTAGGATTTGAACTTCTTCCTAAGCTGCAACAGTTTCCCTGCCAGTGGTTGAGGTATTAGGAAAGAGAAGTAGTCATGACTATTCATAACTAGTGTATGTACTCCATTACCAAAAGGGATTGATTAGGGGAGAGAAGGTAGGGATGTCTTGGAGTGCTTATGGACTGGACGTATTTGAGCTTGTCACCTTAGGAGAAGAAACAGGGCCTACAGATGAAGTTAAGGGATAAGTGAAGACAGACATTATACATCATCAAAATAACTGGTCTCACTGCAGATTTCTTAGTTCAGCAATATCAGATGAAGCTTCCAAATACCTCTATTTTGATATGAAAGGTAAGGAAAGGGCAAGAAAATAATCAGTTTAAGCATAATCTAAAGTACTTCCATATCTCTGATGATTTTCTTCTGGTTTTGGTTACTGTATATAACAGTATGCTTGTCAGCGAGTGCCATCCCACAGATACATCCTCTTCTATCTGCATGTCTTACTCCTACTCCCTCACATGCTCCAGAACAGCTGTTCACGTGTTTTGTTATTTTTTTCTCTTGATAAGGATTTTCTTCGCAACATCCCAGGCAGCATTTTGTCCTCCCAGCTGTGTGATAAGTGGGTCTCTGTGCTGGATCAAGGAAATAATGAAGAGAAGATAAAAAGCATACAAAGGTAGAGTTACTTTATATTCTCTGCATTCTTTTCCTGTAAATGTATATCCCAGAATGCAGAATCATGAATATTCAACTTACAATTAATCTTTTTAAAAAAATAGATGCTAAAAATATCTGTGTATATGACAGAACATTCAAACATATATATATATATATATATATACTTAAATTATTGTCTGTACAAGACAGTTTTCTGACTCTTTTGTCCCACTTTTTTGCCTTTTGTGGATACCAGTTAAATATCCTTTCATGAAGAAAACAAAACCAACTTATATTATTTGTAAATACGCTGCGCAAGACCTGAATTTCTGATATCAAATCCAAAACCGCCTGCAGGGAACTTTGGAGTCCTGGATGAAAGGGAAGCTGAAATCAGTTCCTCATATATTTCCCCTGATTCATCTCAAATTTTAGTGACCATTCTGAAGCCAAGATGGAATTGTGTGTAAATGCTTGAGCAGAGTGACAAGGGAAACCTCCACCTTTGCAGATGGTATAAAACAGAAAATAGGCAAAGTTTATGTCATGGGAAGCAGAGCTTGGTACACCAGCTGACCTCACACGTACTTACACACATATATATACTTAAGGCAACTAGATGGCATGAGGAGACAGCTGAACTCTTTGGTTAAGTGAATAGTGAATTATCAGGGAGCTTATGTGAAGTACAGTTTCATGGCATACATTGTACTTGGTTTGACAGAGCATAATTTTAATCATGTGTTACGGTGTTTTCTGTTCCAGAAAACTGTTCAGAGACACAGTGAGGGAAAGCAGCTGAGCAAGAACATCTCTTTGACATACTCCTGGCTTTAATTAGTGGACCATGTTACCCTGTTTCTGTAATTGCATTGCCTTGACTTGTGTGGACCCATGAAAAATGGTCACTAACTTGAAGAATTACATTTGTGTATGTTTTCAGGTTATTAGAGCAGCTACCTAGAGCTAATGTTGTTCTCCTACGTTACATCTTTGGAGTGCTGCATGGTATAGAAATGAGATCTGAAGAGAACCAGATGAATGCATTTAATCTGGCTATCTGCATTGCACCTAGCCTGCTCTGGCCTCCTGTTTCCTCCACTCCTGATATAGAAAGTGAATTTATAAAAAAGGTAAGAGACACTGAAATGTAGTAAAAAAACAAATTGGCCTTCTTCCTGTTCAACCAGGCTGTTGGTTACAAACATGAAAACAGGGAATACCTCTTCAGATCAGGACTTGTCCTCTTATCAGAGCTCCAGAAACATTCATATTCTCATAAACTGCTTGGAAGAAGGGGAGGAAGATCATAAAGCAACGCCCAATGTATTAGTGAAGTGCTTCTCTCATCAGGAAGCTCTGTGGTTGTGGTGACCTCAGAACAGTATAGAGTAGAAATGGGAAAGATGTATATAATGGTGTATACCAGGACATTTGGGCCCAGGAGATTGAGAGAGTAGTTCCTGGCTGCCATCACGGAATACAGTTTGCTCCTGTTCCTCATCGGTATGGTGAGCTTGCCCTGAGTGCAATAATAGAAGATCTGACAGGACATCTCTCTCCCATTGCTTTGTTGCAGATTTCCAGTCTGGTACAGTTCCTCATTGAGAATTGCTGCAGGATTTTTGGAGATGAAATTGACTCCCTCTTTGGAGAAATACTGATGACATGCAGTAGAGAGAACAGCTCAGGTAATACAGATTGATGTTTTGATCCCCTTAAGACAGCTAAACTTACCCAGACAAAAGATCAATCTGTTCCATGGAAGAATGCTGTTCCCTTTTCATGCGGTTTCCAGATACTGCTGTTCTCTTTCCTCTGCCCAAAGTATTGGTCATAAAAACTTGTTCAGCTTGTCAAAGACCTGAGCCGTATCACAGAATGCTCTCACAAAGAATCTCTTGCTCCTGTACCAGTCATCTGAGCCACTGTGGTAAAAAAGGGAGGAAGGGGAAACAAAATTAAAAAAAAAGGAAAAAAATCTGGAGAAAGCTTTATCTTAAGTCTAGAATTTTTGCCTCAGCCTCCAGAATATCATGAAGTCAGTGATAACAATGGTTATAATGCAGCTGTCATGTCACACAATTATGTTAGGATTTAAATTGTCTATTCTTCGCTATCAAAAGAGAGAGATCTCCATAATTTCAATGGGACATCCATATTTTGCTACTAGCACAGAAAAATCTTGGAACTGGTGACTGAAATTATCTGACAGACTAGTTGACAGAACATTCCATATTATTCTTAGTGGTCTTTTCCTCTCCAACTCTGTGATAGCATTGATTTTGACTGGAGTTTTGTGTCTCTTCTTAAAGAACTTCTAAAGCAGCACTTTTTGTAAAATAGATTTTATCACAGCTGGCCTATGCTGGAAGTGGTAATGGCACTTGCGTCAGCATGCCAAACTGACTCGGTGTGGCTGTTGTGCACTCCTCATGCCCCGTGTGAGATTTGATGAAATCCAGTGAAATCTGGCCTGCCCCCTCTGCCAGGAATGAAGCACATGGGATCTGCTGTGCTGGGATGTGCTGGGACTGATTGCTCAGACCCACAGTAGGTTACGGCAGCTGAACAAGTCTTCAGGCATTTTGTCTGCTGCAAATGTGAGATAAGTCAGCTTGGACTGGCCTGGAGCAAAAGAGATTTAATGTAATTCCAATTATCGCAGACACAAGGTAGGACCCAGGTGCGCACTGCTCAGGGGAAATGAGGTGACTGTTTAAACTGAGACTAAAACTCACCATGTTGCTCTTAAAAATGTATTTTCTGGAAGAAAAGTGTTTTCTGGAAGACCATGGAAATACGAAGTATGCCCTGTTTTCTTCATTTGTCTAAAAGAAAGAAAGAAAGGTTAAATGTTGTTTTCAATATTCAATAATGAAAAGAAAAAAACAGTAATTACCAGTTAAATACATATATGTATGTAAATAATTGCCTATAGCTAGCTTATCTACTACTAAAGTTCCCCACTTAACAAAACCAAATCAAACCGAAACAAGGAAACCACAACAAAATAAAACCCCTAACCCTTAATTGCGCCGTTATCCTTTATTTCTTGACTGAATTGCAGTTTAGCACTCACTTAAGCTTTTCCATTTCAAAATTAGAGAGTAATTTTTTCTGAAATTATTGGTATTTCTTCTTGAAGAATCTTTAAAGGGCAAATGCTCCTGAAAGTAAAGGATACTTGCAAAAAAAAAAAGGAAGCTGCTTGTCAGTAGGGTGGTTCAGTCACTGAGGTGTTAATGCTTGGTTTGTCCTTGCAGATGTTGCTTCTCTCCATCAGAATGACTCTTCCTATGACAGCCTGGAAAATGAGGCAAATGATGAAGCTGACTCTTCTTCTAGTGACTGGGTTAAAACCCGCGATCAAGATAACAGGAGCAGGGAGTCTGTCTTCACTCTGAGTGATGGTGATTCGGAGCAAACAGAGGTGGATGAAATACAAAGCGAGACCAAATCAAAGCAGTTGACACTTTCTGTTGGCATGCACCCAAAGTTCTCATCACAAGAAAACTCACAGAATGAGTCTCTGTGCTCCGGCTCACTGGGTTTCTCCTCAGCAGCTACCTCGGGTGCTCTCAAAACTTTGAGGAGACACAGACGCTCCTCTGAGCCTGCAGTTGCCCTCCTCGCCTCCAGTTTTGTCCACACTGATGATGGTCATGAGAAGGCAACACGCAAAGCCAGCTGTGATGTTGTCCTATCTCATGAAGATGAAGACTATCTCTGTCAGCTTCGGTCATTGCAGATGGAAAGGCAAAAGCTTAGCAATCAGAGCTTGATTATGGGAATTAATGTTGGTAAAAGTGACAACACAAACCAAAACGTTGAAAGGAAAGACCTGTCCCATTGTCTCCTGCCTCCAACGCCAGAGGGATTAAATATTTGCTCAGGATTTAGCTGTTCTAGCCAGTCTTCTTCGGGGACATCTCCATCGGTGTCGTCGATTTGCTCTCTGGACAGTGCTTTCTCGCAGTTTTCAGACCAGACTCTTTTTACCCTGAGTGAAACCTCCTGCCCTTTCGACAGCACTTTTCAGTTGCTAAAGAAACATGAAGATGCTGATGCTGCTGTGGCTGGTGACTGTTTGGTTGCACCCACCAAGGTGCCACCATCTCCACAACCTACTGATGCTGTGGCTGAGAGGGGCTTGGTGGAGCCCAACAGCAGGCCAGCCCCCCTGAAACCTACTGATGGAATTGATGGCTATTTGATTAAGCCTAAAATTCAGCCACTGCCTTTGAAAGTCACAGGAAGAGACAGTGTTCATGATCAAAGAGGAAGTCTAGAAAAACATTACAGCAATCCAAAGTTTAAAGAGACTGACCAAAGCTTTTTTGCAGAGGAATATTAATGAGTAAAATAAACACCATAAAGAAAATGCCTTTGGTGTTAATGTGTGTTCATTTTAAGTTTAACATCCAGATTGTTCAAATTTAATTGAGCAGTCCCCAGACTCACAGGTTTTCTTTTTTTAGGAAACTGTTTTGAGTAATGTTCTGACATAAAGCTTTGCAAGAACATTGTAAGAATAATAAAAATTTCTGAAAAGCAAGCAAACAGAAGTCTCCTGAAAATCTGGAAGGGACCCAGGAGGTAACTAAGGCCAGTGCCCTGTTCTCTGACCCTGCCAAGGGCAGCGGGGTGCCTGCTGGGCCTCTCCCCTTGACCACTCGAGTGTTGAGCCTTGCAGATGTGAGTCCCAGTCCTTTGTGCTTTTGATGTAGTGTGCAAAGTCAGCATAGATTCCATAACTGTGGTATTATACTACTGTTCTGAAACTGATAAATATTCCCTTCATTGTCCTCCAAGGAGTAAGTGTACTGTTTTCTGTATGTTTATGCGGTATGTTTGATAGGTGTAGTTATTCCTTTCACACTGCAAAAGAAAGACAAAAGTAAGCTCAAAAAATATGTAAAGGGAAATGCAGAAGCTTGTATCTAACACCCTGCAACTCTGTGTGTTTCATTTATTGTGCTTTGTTGGCTGTTCTGTTCATGTTTAAGTTGTGGATATTTTATTAACATTGATGTAAATGGCATTATGTATTATTGCAAGCAGAACACACGTAATTTTATTATGCAGCATCTAAAACATAGAATCGTAGAATGGTTTGGGTTGGAAGGGACCTTGAAGATCATCTAGTTCCAACCCCACTGCCATGGGCAGGAACACCTTCCACTGGATCAGGTTTCTCAAAGCCCCATCCAACCCAGCCTTTAACACTTCCAGAGATTGGGGCAACCTGTTCCAGTACTTCCCCACCCTCATAGGAAAGAATTTTTTCCTAAAATCTAATCTAAACCTGCCCTCTTTCAGTTTAAAACCATTGCCCCTTGTCCTGTCACTGTCTTCCCATACTAAAAAAAATAACCTCCCTCCTTTTAATAAGCCCCCATAAGGTACTGGATGGCCGAAGTGAGGTCTACTAAAACCGCCTGTTCTCCAGGCTTAACAACCCCAACTGTCTCAGCATTTCCTCACAGAAGAGGTGTTCCTTTCCTCTAATGTTCTTTGTGACCCTCCTGTGGACCCCTCTAACTGGTTCACGTTTTTCCTGTGCTGGGGACCCCAGAGCTGGATGCAGCACTCCAGTTGGAGTCTCTAGCAAAGTAGAGAGTCAGAATCTCCTCCCTTGCCCTGCTGGCCATGCTGCTTTTGGTGCAGCTCAGGATACTATTGGTTTTCTGGGCTGAGAGTGCACATTGCTGGCTCATGTCCAGCCTCTCATCCACCAGCACCCCCAGGGTCTTCTTCATAGGGCTGCTCTCAAGGAGTTCTTCTCCCAGTCGGTACCCATATCTGGGATTGTCCCAACCCAGGGCAAGGTGCAGCACCTTGCACTTAAACTTGTTGAACCTCATGAGATTCCCATGGATCCACTTCTTGAGCTTGTCCAAGTCCTTCTGGGTGGCATCCTGTCCTTCTGTTGTGTCACCTGCACCTCTCAGCATCATGGCATCTGCAAACTTGCTGAGGGTGCACTCGATGATCTCACTGTCTTTGTCACACATCATATAATATATTAAAGTGATGCATTATCTAAATGCTTTGAGTTTGTATAATATATCCTGTTAAATTTTTGCTATTATATATGTTCTGAATAAAATGTGTATTTTTGTACTTGCAAAAAACTGCTGCTAATTTTACAAGTTCTGTTTTGTTGTTACAGCACTGGTATTGATGTGTATGCATTCAATGCTATCTATTAAATATTATTTGTTATGTCATAAATTCAGTTTATATTCTGTGTAATTTTTTTTTTAATCTGTCAGTTCTACAAGCTATTGCTGAAGCAAAAGTCCCAGTGATACCACTGCATATCTTGTGTGAGGAGGGACTGAAGCATTTTTCTTCTGCTTTGGGTGGCATAATTCGTACTGCGTGCCATCATCCTGTGGACTTTTGTAAATTGTAGTAATGTTCAAACAAGAATCCCTACCCTTTTTTTATTTCATCTGGAGGTAGGAGGGTGCTTTCAGCTAATGGGGTGCAGTTCACAATATGGAGGTGAAGAGAGGTCTTTTGGGGTAATAGATATTACGGTTGGGAGCAAGGAAAGGACGGGAGCAAGTCACGGGATGAAATCAAGATTTATCCTTTAATATTAGCAGTGTTATAGAGAAAGCAAGAATGGCAGGGGTAAACTAAACGCATCTGAATTTGTGTGCGTGCATACAGTGCTTCTGAAATTGCACTGATTGTTTCCTTAGCTTTCTGTTTTCAAAAAGCCCACCCCAGCTAAAGTTAATACTGGCCAGTACTGGAGTTTCAGATACTATTCTGCTTAAATATGCTGTCCTAAAGGTGCTGATATTCCTAAGTCACTCACTGGTCTGAAAAATGTAAACGCTGTCCAGTGCACTAAGCTGCTTCCAAGTATTATCAGCATAACAGACTTTCAGCTCTGTATGAAACAGAATGGATACTCTCCAGCAGATGCAAAAGAGGGAGGAAAGTCAGTTAACAGGGTTGGAAATACCTTTGCTTGAAAATATAGAATCCGGGGGCTATTATTTTGGGCTCTAATCCTGCAAATGTTGTAAGCAGAGCTGCATTTGTGGAGCCCCACGTAATGCAATAAGCCATCATGTGCTTAGAACAGTACCAGCACGTGTAATTGTGTGCAGGCTCAAAGGCTTGACTGCAATTTGTTCTTTTTCACATTCAGCTATTTTAATGAAAACAGTGCTATGGAGAATCTGATCTGTAATAGTCACCTTCCACAGGTAAAATACTTCATATGCATTTTGAGGCCTGTCATCTAACAGCCCTACATATGCACCTCCTTCAAAACAAACAGAAAAAGATGCTGTTTTGAGATAAAACAGCTACTCTGCATTTCTGTTTGAAACGGTAAAAAGTGTATTGTTGTGCTGCCAAGATTACATCAAGTAGCAAATACTGATTCATTGCAACAATAATAAAGCTTTAGAAAAACCTCTAGTCTCTGCAAAATAAATATTCTGTCCTACAAATGATATCTTCCAGCAAGTCATTTATCTCTGCTACTCTGAGGTTAGAGTATATCCAAGTGTGCTTCGATGTGAAACAAATTATGTGTCTGCTTTTGAGCTGTAGCTAATGCTAGAGCGCTTTAAGCTTTAAATGTATGGTGAACACGTTGGATGTAGACCCAGAACAATTTAAAATGCACTTCTGTCTTACAAGACATACACCCTGGCTGCTGCACGAGGCATGTTCTGTGACTAGAAATAAAAAAGAGCACTAATGGAGAAGATCACTGTCTGCAATGCCTCGGTGAAGGAATTTAATGCTGCTAAGATCCAAAATGAATTGTAGTGAATGTTTTCAGAGTGTCAGATGCGACTCTAAACACTGCAGTAAGCAGCAGCTTTAGGTGTGTTATTGTTGGGAAGCCAACATTTAATGTACAGGGGTCCCAGCTGCTCTCCTCCCCTGGGCAACCTGGTGGGCCGGAATGGGATCTTGGGTCCGAGTAATATTAAAAATGAAGCTTTGCAACTTTCTTTATGTCTTTGCTGATGGCCTCTGTGGTGGGTTACCCTGTCTGGATGCCCACCAAAGCTGCTCTATCACTCCCCTCCTCAGCTGGGAATGGGAGAGAAATTACAACAAAAGGCTCATGGGTTGAGATAACACCAGGGAGAGATCACTCACCAATTACTGCTGTGAGCAAAACAGACTCAGCTTGGGGAAATTAGTTTACTACCAAACAAATCAGAGTAGGATAATGATAAATAAAAACCTAATTCTTAAGACACCTTCCTCCAATCCCTCCCTCTTTGCTGGGCTCAACTTCACTTCAAATTTTCTCTACCTCCTTCCTGCCAGTGGCACATGGGGACAGGGAATGGGAGCTGTGGTCAGTTCATCACATGTTGTCTCTGCTGCTCCTTCCTCCTCAGGAGGAGGCTCCTCATATTCTTCCCCTGCTTCAGCCTGCGGTCCCTCTCACAGGAGACAGTTCTCCACAAACTTCTCCAATGTGAGTCCTTCCTGCAGGCTCCAGTTTTTCATGAATTGCTCCAGCGTGGGTCCCTTCCACTGGGTGCAATCCTACAGGAGCAGGCTGGGTGGGTCCCTTTCAGGGTCACAGGTCCTGCCAGCAAACGGGCCCAGTTCATGTCTGCCTCCATAAACTGCGGTGGCTGGCTGTTTTGGAGGAAGTGCCCAAGTTTTTGTGACAAATGGTAGGTGAGATGTTTACCAAATGTTTTCTTCTTTCATGAAGTAGAAAAATCTTGCAGAAAAACAAAGAATAAAAAGATGACTGAGTTAAGGAAGAAACAGGCAGTGACTCCTCATCCACTGCTGTCAAGGACATAAAATGAAGCAAACTGAAAAATTACCTTGCTCATTTAGACTTTCTGTCCCACAGGGGTTCATGTTCCCATTGTTAATGATCATCCTGCCTCTGTTTCACAAGTACTAACCATCATTCCCTTCAGATAACTTCAAAGATGAATATAATATAAATGTAGAGCAATTTATTCTCAACATGCATTGAAAGTCTTTGTCTTTTTTTAGCTCTGGTAAAAGACTTCTCTGCCTGAAATATCACTGTTTGGGTTTATTAGGGGGTTTTTTTGTGTGCTTTTCCATTCTTCTTCATTGAGCTCATAAATGCTATTCCTTCGTCCCTGCAAATTTTGTCTCTCCAGAACAGCCCAATCCAGCAAGTGGAAAGACATGTACCATCTAATTCTTGTTGAAGCTAGTTTGTAGAGTTCTAGTGAAATAGATCATAGTTCTGGGTAATGAAGCATGACCTTTAAACTGAAGGTGTCTCTCTATCCATGACTTTAAATCACTGGATTTCTGTTAAGACCTGCTGTTCCAGCTCCTTTTTTGTTCTAGGGACATATGTGGTCAACATCTCGTTTCCATCTCTGTTTCTGATCTGCTGTATGACATTTGGCAAAGTTATTTGTCTCCTCTCTTCCCCGTTTTGCACCACTAGTCTTTTGTCTAAATATCCTGGTTTGCTGGGGCAGGCTGGTGGTTGTTAGTGTTTGCACAGCACCCAGCAAGGGGTTGGGTACTGGAGGTGGGGGAACTGGACAACAGTGCCGATACAATCCAGGATGCCATTGGCCTTCTTGGACACCTGGGCACACTGCTGGCTCATGTTCAAACACTGCCAGCCAGCATCCCCCAGGTCCTTTTCCTCTGGGCAGCTTTCCAGCTACATT
Source organism: Pseudotriccus pelzelni (assembly GCA_035584735.1). NCBI lineage: Eukaryota > Metazoa > Chordata > Aves > Passeriformes > Tyrannidae > Pseudotriccus > Pseudotriccus pelzelni. Next base: position 43,208,781 of record JAWMRA010000001.1, on the reverse strand, counting down.
CCTCTGTGGGACATCACTCGTGACTGGCCACCAGTTGGATTTTTTCCCCTTCAATGTCTTGGCTCAGACATCCAACCAGTTTTTCATTCAGTGAAGAGTTCACCTGTCCAAGCCATGAGAAGCCAGTTTGCTCCAAGAGAATGCTTCAGGAGACAGTATCGAAGGCTTACGTCAAAGGCATGCAGCTCATGTCCAGAGGAGGGATAGCAATGTTCATCACAGCCAGAGAAATTTTGCTAAAAGTAGCTAAGTCAGACAAATAAATAAAATGTTTTGGGACAGATTATGATGATGATTTCTTAAATAACCCAGAAAATGTCTGAGAAACCAGAAAAAGCTACAGTCTTACACCAAATCTTCAGGTTACCCAGTAAGCTTATATATTAGGAGCAGGCACTATGATACATGTTTTTTCTCAGTATTTAACATCTCCCCATCTCCTGTGTCCAGAAAAATTGAATATGCATAAGGAACTAGGCTCAGTGACACCACTGGACATCCTCGTGCACTCACAGTGTTTTGAGGAACCGTCTAGAGGGACACTCAAGACATCATCCACAGCAGGTGCTTCTCCTTCATCAAGGCCTAATGTGGGAAGAGCCTGAGCAAGTGGCTGCAGCTGCAGTGAGCCTCATCTTTGGCATTTGTGCAAGCCCACTTCCCCATCGTAGAGTCCTTCGCTCCTGCCAAGTGTAAGAGGCAGCGGAGCCTGATGTCTGCCGGCTAAGCAGAGCCCTACATAAACATCACGGGAAGGGAGCCAGCTCTCTCATTCACAGACACGCTTGTGTGATTTCACTTACTCCCAAGATTAGTTACCGATGTCTCTGTATTGAGGCCACTTGTCAAGCTAAACTAATTGACCCACTGGTGTGCAAAGGGGGAGACCCTTTGGTTAAAGGTGTTGAATATTTCTGTTAGGACATGGTTGCCACACAGGGCCTAAAGGTTTTGGACATCATTTGTGTCTTATAAATATGTACAATGCAGTCTGCAACGATTTTTCCTCGATACTAGGTTTGCTTCAGGCCCTATTTTGTCGTTTTCATTGTGGCTTCACTGCAAATGTCAGCAGTTCCTCGAGGACAAGTACTCGGTAGCTGCTGCCAGTTGCATTAAGTTAAATATTTCAGAATTTAGCCATTCTGTGACCCTACACTGGAGAGGTGTTTTCAGTACAGAAATTATTTCTCTGCACTTGATTCTCCTGTCACAAACTATTCCCATCAACGTGCTACAAATCTGCTTTCAGGCGCATCAGTAATTCTGATGTGACCATTGAAGGCAAGGCTTTTCTCCCCTTCCTCCTTCTCCTCCTCCTGTTTTTGGAGGACTTCCACAGGATTCCCTGCTGCCCCAAGGACTGGGGTGAGCAGTGGGGGCTGGGTGGTCTGCCAGCCAGGAAGGGAAGGAACAGGACTGTGCTGCCAATGTGAACAGCTGAGACTGCACAATCCCAGCTCAGAGTTTAGACAATGAGCCCTGACACGAAGGACTGATGAAGAAAGAGTGACCTGTGGAGAGGACTTGCTGGTGGTTAAAGCCTGGATTCAAGAGGATCCCCCCAGGGATCAAAGGGCAATGCTGGCTGTGGGATCCCAGTCACCCCACCTGCCCCAGGGGAGCCCCAACCTATTCCCTTGGACTGTCAGCTCAGGGTTCCCCCACCGAGGCACTAGTGGGGCTGCCCCCTCCCCAGAAGACCATGCAGAATGGCAGGGATCAGTGCTTGCAGGGACACAAGACTCAGGGGTCGGGGGGGGGGAAATATTTGAGGATATTGGTCAACCTCTTAGGAGGTGTTTTAAGGGGACTGTAGAAATGTACAGGACTTGTTAGGCGACATTAAGGGTAGGATCAAAGGCAGGGGAAAGGAGGGATCAAGGTGGACTGGGGAGGAACAAGCATGAGACAACAGAGGAAAAAGTGGATGAAAAGGGGCTGGTCTGGGTGACAAGTGACAGCTGGTCAGTACACACTCCTCTGACTGAGCCTTGTAACTCACCACCACAGCCTGCCCTACTAAATATTTGTCTTACTAAATATTTGTATGTAATGATGCAATTAATTGCTTATTACTAATAGTAATTACTGTTACATTTTCTCAGCTAACCTTCTGCGTGGGCACACACTCTATTCTGAGCACCTGTGAGAGACCACCAGCAACCTTCAAGCCAGATGAGTGGGCAGAAGCACCTGAGCCGAGTGCTGGCAACTGGAATGGAATCACGAACCTCAGAGCCTGGAGGGTGTCAGTGCCAACACCTGGGGAAACTGTTCATGGGCAGACTCATAGCTAATGCCAGGTAGCAGAGAGACACATTTTCCATGTGTGGGTACAGATTCCACCAGCAGACACTAATCCTGCCGAGTTGGAGGGGAGCAGTACCTGTCACCTGTGCTGTTCACTGTGTGCAAGGGACTGCCTTACAACAGAGTCGGTGAACAGTTTTGATAAGAAAGAGGGTTTTAAAGTTCAAGTGCCCCATAGATAGCTTGTGCAGAGGATATAGTATAAAATGCATTGAAAGGATTTAGTGCAGGAGGGGGATGATCTCCCCAGATCCAGTCAAAGCCACCAAGGGGTCAGTCGCTACAGGAAGCAGCTCAGGTGGACCCTGACCTCAGAGTAAGCAATAGCAACTTGGTTAATGCTACTACTTAAACTTTTTATCTGAACAAACCGGTTTTATCTAAAACACCACTGAAAGTTCCCTGACCAGAGCTGGGGGCCTGACTGGGTGGGGGTGGCAGGAAGGAGGCAGGGCTGTGCTTAGTTGCTTTATTGGCACATCTGATTAGGAACGGGGTATCTGACACCATGCCCACAAGTGCCTTTGGCCTGAGGAACCTGAGGTGACCAGGCAGTCAAGGCAGTTCGTGCTTCAAAGTCAACTTTCCAAGCAGGACTTGGTTTCCACAGTTGGGTGTTACTGAAACAGGCTCTTCATTGTTCAGGCCCATCTGAATACTTCTGTGACGTTGCTATTCCTCTACTAAATATCTAAATACTTGCAGAAATGTGCAGCATCTAAACGACGTCATACTTTTCATACAGAGATAGCATGAGGAATCTGGAAGGTCACCTTCAGCAGAGTGCCTGGGCTTGGACTTAGCTTAAATGTGTAGATAGTCCCAGAGAAATGAAATAAGAGCGCTTCTGCACCTAAATTCCTTACTGGACTGGATCCCATGTGCTTATTTTCTAAATAAATTAGAAACTATACCAGATGTTCCTGCATTACTGAAAAAAAAATATTCCTATGAAGTTTCCATTTAAAATTTTAACATATATTACAGAGATCTACTATTTTATAAAGTAAAGACTTCAAAAGTACTCATTCATTGTGTAAGAAATAATAAAAAGTATTCAATACTTATGAATCCTGCCTAGATTTAATTTAAAAAAAAAAAAAAGGAAGAAGAATTTGTCTAATAAAATGTTTGGCAAAGCCAAAGTCTGAATTTCTTGCATTTTTTTACCTTGGGATATGAGTTTACAGTCCACTTGTCTGAAGTGTATAAATTCAACAACACTGTAATTGGTTTAATTACACAGAAACTGGAGGTTCCAACTTTGCCAAGAATTTTTACTACGTAAATTCTTCACTTTTCCAACATTCAAAAAGCTCATAAAAGCCGTAATTCTGAAAACATGTCTCTGTGAACAAACTCTCAACCCTGCCTTAGGGTGAAGAGACCCACACGATGCAGGTGCAGAGTGGGTCCCATTGGAAAACAGGTTGTTAGTCCAGGCTCATCACGCCAAGACACATATCAAATACTAAAGTAACCGATACTCTTAATAAAATTGCCCAGAGCATAAACTCTTTCTCGAGGTGGGAAGGTGAGGACAGGGCATCTGCTTGGCGATGGGATCATCCATACGGGAAGAACTTCCTTGCAGCTTCAGGGCTGGCTCTGCGTGCCTTCTCCCTCCTAGGGGGCAGCCAGTGGGGACATGGAGAGGAGGGCCATTTCTGCCTCCTTGCACAGTGATGCCTGCACTTTTCTGTGTAGGTGGATTAGGCAAAAAGCTTTTTGGGTCCACGTCAGCTTTTGGCATCTCTTGGGCATCTCTGGGCTCTGCTTGCTTGAGGAAAGCATCCTGGGGCTTCATGTCAAACCTGCCACCTGCAACAAAGTGTTGATGAAGGGACAGCTAAAACCACAACCAGAGTGTCCCCAGGCTTAGGGCATCAGAAAAGCCCTGGGATCCAGATGCTGATAGGCCTGAATCTATGTACTGCAGGAACTTGTCCTCCTCAAGCAGCTGAGTCACATCCTGCCTGTTGCTTTCCTGAAGCAATGGAGTTCACGCTCACTTTAAGTAATCACATCTCTCCACTTTTCAGTACAGAGCTTTTTGCTTGTTGAAAGTATTGGGGAGAGGTTTTAATTTGCCTGAATATCAGAAAGTGGATGTGTTCTATATGTAACATTGAGCCTCATACCAAAATCAGTTTACAAGGATGTCATCTCAGTTCCTTATTTGTGGATTTACCACGTGCAATTGGTCCTGACTGGAGTCTGGGCACTGTGTGAACCGCCAGCAGGGTGCATATGAAAAGCTCCGTATACATATGCATGTGTGTGTATTCATCTATGTGGGCAGATGAGGAACATGCTCAGCATTGCTTATTGCTTTCTTTCCCATTCAAAGGTTTACTCAGACCACTAGCAGGACCTGGAGGCTTCTCCCTCCTCCTGCTGCCTCCCTGACACGTGCACACACGCTCCCACAATTAGCAAACAGCACAACGAGCTGTGCACTGTGGGTCGGTTGCCCAAATTGTTGTAAAGACACTGCTGGCTATGGAAAAGGGCACCAAAGAAAGCAGGCTGGGCTCACAGGCAGTGAAAAAAGGACTGTATTCTTCAGATAATTTATTTGCAATGAATAATTCAGCTAGCTTTTGCTGTGAAGCTGGATTAAATACAGAGCATTAAGCACACTGAGATCCCCACATAAAGGATGCTATTCACTCCTAGCACAAAGGAATATTATTTACTATCATTAATTAACTTCCACACAAAGCCACAGCCATTTCTTTAGGTTCTGAGAAAGAATGGCAGCACAGAGCTGCTATAATGTCCCTTTGGTTTTCTCTCTCTCTGCAGACACACATTGGCTGCAGGCTGATCTTGCCTCTCTGCGACATTTTTGGCAGCACCGTCATGTGCTGGAGCACAGGCAGGTCGCTTATTACAGCAGGGAGGGATGAACTGAACCCACTGTCCCCTTGCCCTCGTGGCCAGGCTGTGCTGGGGGTCCTGCCCCACGCCGCTGCAGCACTGGGTTGGTGCTGCCTCACAGCCCCGTGATGGCCCTGGGGCAGCGCCCAGGCAAAAAGCTGGGAGAGGGTATAACCTGGCCTTGCCTGTACTTGTGCAGCTTCAGGCATTCAGACTGCTCTCGGTAAGGCCTTAGGAGGCAGAAAGGCATTTGCCTTTGGGAAATGGGTTAAGGGTCTGGATGCTCCATCTACTTAGTGAGAGCGTGTTTTAGATTTAATGAACCTCTGTGCTAATTAGTTCTCTGAAGTCTTTGCTTTGAAATAGGAAGCTTTGGGATAAGCAGAAATGCAAATTCTTGGCAATTATCATTACTGCTGCAGTAGTGACTAGAGAGCTGCCCCTTGCAAGCAGAAAGAGAGATAGGGGGCTTGTCCTGGGTGGTTACAGAGCTTATCTTCAGCTGTTACAGCATACCCTTTGTGGGTGATGCTGTAGGTCAAAAAAAAAAAGACTGGGTGGAGATTTAGATTTTTGGTCAAAATATTTTTCTGTTGGAAGGTAAGGGTTTTAGTTATATTGAAACATTTCATAAATACACATCCATTTTTTTTCATTGTTTCTCTTCAAGAAGTGCTGAAGCCCTGTTCCCTTTATCTATGAGAATCCACATTTTCTTCTGACATTTTAGATGAAAAAAAGAAAAATGAAATTCTACATCAGATCTCGCTTCAATTTATGACATACTTTTACAAATGTCAAGAAAAAAGTTAGAAAATCAATATGGTAAGTGGAATTAAAGGTTCCATTTGATTCCATGTGATTTCCTTCAATTTCTCTTTTTGTTGAGAAACCTTTAAGGCTTTGCAGCAGCACTAGTGACCTGCTGGGAAGGGGATGTGGAGCGGCTGAGCAAGGGAGAGAGCTGTCAGTAATCACACAATGCTGCACCAACCATCTCAGTCTGAATTTGGAGACGGGGCGCTGACAAAGGGATGTAAAATGCCATATTGAACTGAAAAAATATCTGGCTAGAATATATCTGGAGAAAAAGACCTGGCTCTCGAGTCTGAGATGGTCAGATAGTCCTGCCGTGCTGTGATCCAGACAGCTATCCTGCCCTGAATGTCCTACAGCCCCTCAAGGCTGAATATCAGCTTCCTGATGTCTTGTTATAACTCCAGTGTTATCAGATCCTTATGAATTTAGATTCTCCTACTGGTGTGAAGAGGGGTTTGGCAGGTGAGATACCTTGCACAAGCATCATTTATTTGAAATGTCCTAGGATGGTAGATGAATCTGCACAGGGCTGGAAGATGCCACAGAGGACGTGCAGGGTCCCTGAACCCCTGGGACAGCACGTGGAGACCAAGTAAGGTCTACAGTCTCCAATAAGGCACTAGGCATCTATGGTTTGGCAGCCAGACGCTTTCCTGGTGCTTGCTTTAGAGGAGTGGATTCATTCTCTGGACTCCTCTGACAACAGTGACTGTATCCCCAGCAGCAACCATGGGAAATCAGCACCTAGCTCACATGTGGACACCTGTGTGCACACCTCTAATCCTTGGTGGGCACCCAAAGAGCTCACACCCAGCCTGAATCCCAGACTCACATCCCTTTTATCTTGGCATTGTCTGTAAAAGCATTTTCTCAGTTCCAATCTCTAAATGGTCTTGAGGTTCAGAGGCAAGTAGGGAAGGAAAGAACCTTGTGGAGCCCCTTCCTGTGCAGAGAGCTGTGAGGCTGTTGACAGTTCTCCAGCAAAACAAAAAGGTAGCTCTTTGTCCCTGGCACATTTCCCCTACTCCCTGTAAGCATGCCATGCTGCTTGGCATCAAACCCAAGATAGAGAGTACCTACTACCTGCTTCATCCCCTTTTATTGAGGTAATTCTCAGAGTAAGAAAATAATAAGAGAGAATAGACAGACAGGAAGTGTTTTTACGATAGATTTTTCTGAATGAATTGTTTTGTTTTTTTCCCAGATTTCTATTGTTGTTTGAATTGGGAAAAGTTTGAGCAGGAGAGGGTATGGGTTCTGTCCAGCATATGTGTGCTTGCAAAGCAGGAGAGCTCGCTGGGCTCAGCCAGGGAGACCTGCTCTGCACCCAGAACCATCGTTACTCTCCCTCTCACGGACATTATGGGGAACTTTTCACCAGAACACTGGTTTGGGCTTTATTCATTATTTCTCTCTAGTCAAATGAACTTAATTAGGCCACTGAGAAAATGCTTTTACAATGACCATTAATGTGCACCCTCAGCAGCCAGTGACATGCTGAACAACATCTAATGGAGCAAGAAGAGTGAGAATCTCTCTGTGTCAGAGAAATTAGCTCAGACAAGGAGAGCACAGCAAGCTGATCTCGTAATGCTCTAAACTACAAAGGTCAAAACTCTATATTCAGCATCTTGCTCTAGGAATAATTATTGGTGGAGTTTTTTCTCATTAACCATGAAGGACAAGTGACCACAGCCCAGCTCGGGAGGAGGGGTAGCTCATCTCCCACCAAGCACACATGTACACTGCACTCATGGCTGTCTCCTAGGGTGTTTTCAAGCCCTTCCATTGCTCCTGCAACCCTGTAAGCTCCCAGTAAGTTCCTGCTCCTCAGCAAGTGATGTGAGAGGTCCCAGCTGAACTCAGCATGCTGGGCTGGGGCTACAAGGCATCCATGCTAGCCATCACCCACATCCCACAGAGTCACAGGGGCTCTCAGGAATAATGTCCATGGCCTTGACTTGTGAACTGGCTCCACGAAAAGCTGCCTTGCAGCTGCAGGACCTGCACGACTGGATCCAGCCTGCATTATTCTCTGAAACTGTATTTATGTTAAAGCAGTTTATTATATAGTTTGGGACTCCAGTGTGAGGTGACAAAAATGAACACTTCCTCATGCTGTGAGACTGTGCTTGGACATCAGTGAGGGGGAACTCATGCTACCATGCTGCAGAAATAGGCATGCTGCTTCTTAATAATTCCTTCTCGAGATGGTGCACAGTTCTATTTCAAAGCTCCTTTGCTTAGATGCTGTTGAATGGTGTCAAGAAAGACATTTCCATTGCAAGGTGTACTCAATAACTTTCCACCCAGGATTATGTGCTTTTTGGAGAAGGAATGAAGAACTGGTACTTTACTCAGTGTGGTACGGCTGTTGCAGAGGAAACAGCCAGCAATGGAGGTACAGCCACTCACTCCTTTGCCTGCCAGTCCTTGCAGCTCCCAAAAGTCCTGTATTCTAAAAGAAGATAATTCCAGCGAAAGCATCAGACACTCTTGTAACATGCCCTTAACTAACTGCATCAATCCAATCGATTTATATTTCTCAGATCCTTTCCTACAGAAAATCTGCACTAGCTTTTGTCTGGAGAGTTCATTGAGGGAATCTCTGTCATAAGCTAAAGAAAACTTGAGCTGCTGTTCTTTCAGACCAAGAGCACATTTCACCCTCAAGGGCTGGCTGTGGGACTCTCTGTGGCCCAAATTGTTTCTGGGCTTATTAAACCCTCAGGAAGCCACTCAGGGGTTCAGGGGCAGCAAGCAGGGAGATTAGGTGCCCCTGTCCGAGCCCTGCTGATTTTGTGGCTGCCAGAATTTCTTAAGCCCCTTTTTAAATTAAACCTGGGCTGACACCAGTCAGCTGCCATATGTGGAGCAGAGCTGATGTTCCCCCATGTAGCAGAGATCTAATTGTTTCTAACATAGTCCATGGGGACTAGTCATTTACTAAAGGGAAAAGACTTCAGTGACGATGCTTGCATGTAGGACAAGGAGCCATGATTGATGGTGGGAGAATCTGGGACTCAGATGTGTGCAGTGACTGAGGGGATACAAAGGAGCCAAAGCTGCTGAAGGTGCCATGCATTGGAGACCTAAGGAGGACTATGGGATAACATTCGCATCTGTAATTTCCACAGTCTTCAGACCTGCCGGCTATGGCCACCTCAGATTTTCTTCTGAGCCATACTGCACGTTTTTTAATGAAAATTCTGCCTAGAGAAGTGCTGTAAACCAGGGGCCTGCCATAGGTGACAGCCCCAGGGACCACGGTGAGGATACTGGACATGCACAACTACCCAGGAACAGGCTTCAATCATACAGGAGACTCCCAGTCCTCAGTAGCTGCTCACAATTCCATAATGCTTACTTGTTTTGTTCAGGACAAACACACGGGGACTACCAACAAAGAGATAGTTGTGGCCTTCATTTTTAATAAGTAGGCATGCAAAAAATGCATTTTCTTTAGCTGTGCTTTCATCTGAGACAAAAAATAGGCTCATTGCTGTGAGTTTCTAAATGGAGCTGCTGCTTTCTTCTCACTGCTGAACCAGGTCATTTACACACAGACTGAGTGTCAACCTTATGCCTGTTTGGGTCTGAATTTTATGCTGCTAACTTAAGGAGATGACCCACTCTCCTAAGGCCCGGATGAGGTTTTATCTCTCCAAGAATTAGTGTTAGATTGGTGCTGGGTTTCCTCTACAGCTGAAGGATTGTCCAGAGGTGTCATCTCCCACCCTGAGCTGTTCTTCATGATGAATGAGTGCCTTCTTCAACCCCCTCCCCCCCCAAAAAAAGTGCCTTGACCACTGAGTTAGTACCATCACCTGCTTGCCAGGTGGGTGGAGGTATTTCCAAGTTCAGCCAAGTGGTGCTATGACACTGAGGCTCCCTTGGTGGGGGCTCAAGTTTTCAAACCCTAACCCATGGCACATGAAGCTAAGCCTCTGCTGCTCTCTGTTCACCATACGCTAAGATCAGGTGCCTCCAGGGAGCAACTTAGGGGGTCTGTGCATTGCACGTCCCAGAGGCTGCCTGAAGCACTGCAGCTGTCACCCACCACATAACCCCTGCTTTGGACTACCCAGGGGGCTCCTGAGTGTGCAGGTGCCCTTTGAACCCCTCGAGCTGCCTAGAGGTGGCCTTGCAGAGGTAAGCGCAAAATGTGGTAGGGTGGGGTGAAATTCACAGGTAGAAACCTGCCACAAAGTAAGGGTCGAGTTTTCTCGTATTTGTCCTTTCTGTTCCCACACAAGAGCTCCATTGTCCCACTGAGCTTCTGAGACAGGGAACAAGCTGTGATTCTTAAAAGTAATTGCCTGTGGGAGATATTAATTCTATTTTTATCCTTCCCTGTAACGAAAGCTTTCCAATAATGTCCTCACCACTCATCAGCATTACCAACTAAATTCATTTAAGTAACACAGTTGCTGTATTATCCTTTTAACTCCCTGCTTGCTTCTTGATATTTGGCCCAATAAGTAAATGCCACGTTTCTGTTTCCAACACTGTTGTATGTGTACACTCTCAGGACACCTTCCAAATTTCCTAAGACAGAAAGATTCTCTGTTGTGAAGGGGACTGTCCTAACCCGGAAAACAAGAAAACAGCCCACACACACTCAACTCACAAATCGATTGAAAACGCACACTGTAAAAAAAAAAGAGATTATGAGTCAATTTGAGCTTCAAATTCCATTTGAACGACAAGGATTAAGCAGAGAGTATGCATTAAGGCACTTGGTTTTATAGTCCCTGATAAAACTGGGATTAGTAAATATTTTGACCATAGCACTCTGTCAAATATAAGATATTAAACCACCCTAAAACAAACACACAGGCATAGCAAACATGCAGAAAAATCTGTTGTGAGGTACTGGGCTAGACCAAGATGACCATCACCCTTCATCAATATCCCCCCCAAAAACCAGCAAAAACCAAAAGCTGCCTGCCTTCAGAGACTACATGGAAAGAAGTGAACCATGAGGCTCCTCCGATCACCCCTCATCCTCTGTCATACGGACCTTGTCAGACAGAAGGTTTTGGAGGGACATACACACTTATCTTATGCAGGGACCCTGGTGGTCACAGGGCTGTAAGTGTGTCCCTGTGCTGTCCCTGAGCCGCAGCCTCCCACGAGGGGCTGGGTAAGGCAGGGCAGTGCAGGCAGGGAGAGGGCACACGGCCCTGGGGGCAGAGGTGCACCACACCAAACTCCCTACAGGCAGACAACTAAAACATCTCCTTGCCCACGATGAAGGTGAATCGCAAAAAAAAATCCTTGGATGAAGGGCCAGGGCCAATTAAAAATGTCTCTAATCATGCATTCACACATGGCTTTTGGTGTTTTCTATCATGAGGACACATTTTAAAGCTGTATCAGCCTGTTTTGCATGTGCTTTGGCAGGATCTGGCTCCGTTAGGTGTTTGTAGGACACGAAGTGTCTTGCTTCTGCTGATGAGATTAGAATGGCTGGGAGCTGCCTGGAGGGCCAGAGAGGTTGCGGGGAAAAAAAGGTAGTTCTAAGAAAAGTTATTTTAAGGTATGACCTTTCAATTAGGTTGTAATTATTCAACATTTTTCAAGATACAGCCAGTAGGAGGAGGAAACGTTTTATCTTGGGGGGATAGGTGGGTCTTATTGTTTTCCTGTCAGTGTGCACGAAGTACGTAAAAACTCAGATGCTATCATTTGTCTTGGGAAATGAAGCAAAATTCATGCAGTTGCCTAATCAAGTACACAGGGGCCTCGAGTGGGTGCTCTTTGAAGGTGCCTTCCAATCCAAACCATTCTGAGATTGTGTGACTCCCCAGCTAAATATCTGGGGTTTATAGCCCTCTGTCTGTCATTTTGGAAAACATTGCAATGCTAGAAAAGATACTTTAGAGCCTGTGCTGTAGTGAGATAATTTCAGTATTCAGGTTTGGAAAACATTATGAACAAGCTTACCAGAATTAACTGGTATCATGTGTAAACCAGTGGAATTGATTTTCTGCACATGCCTTTTAAATGAACAGATTTCGTTGTATGAAGAGCAATACAAAAATAAAAATATTCAAATTTTACACTTTTTATCAAGAAAAAGAGAATTGTTTTATTCAGCAGTTTATTTCACATTTTCAATGAGAAAATAAAAGTGGTAATTGTGAAAATAATGTAGCCTGAAATTCAGTTTGGAAATCAAAAAGCTCCCAACTAGGATCTTGAGAAGTTGTCAGCAATGAGGATATTTGTCAAGAGCTCTAATACTAAGGCTATGAAGTTAGAAAAAGAGCACTTTGACATTGCAGATGGCATCAGAGCCATGAATAACCTGAGAGAAAATGGAGAAGCAGGCTCCAGACTTCTGCTGCTTCATCTCTTCAGAAGCAAGTATGATAATGCTTTTAAGGAGCACATCAAAGTTAATAGCATTAGAAGAGAGCCATGCCTGGCAGAGGCAGCGTACAGAGGATGCAGCCCTGGATGACGCTGTTCAGACATGAGTTTTGTATGTAGTCACTAATTAAATTGTCTCTTGCTGTGCGCTCAGCCATCCAACATGGCTCCAGCACTTTGTAGCAGGAGCTTTGGTGAAAGCCACGCAGCAGAAACGTGAGGTTTTCTAGCGTTGGAGGGCTCTGAGAATGTGCCTGATCCACAAATTCATTTTGGTTGTTCCTCTATGGCCTTGTGCACCAGGCAGCATTATGCCAGGGTCAAGCCCTGGGTTCCCCCTACAGCTCCTGGGGAATGGAAGAGGGGCCACAGGCAGTGCTGAAACACAAGGATGCGTCACTGGAGCCAACAGCTGCTCCTGCACCCCTTCCCTGTTTCCTTTGGCAGCTCCTGGAGGGCTTCTATTCTACCAGAAGGTTACCCTACCAGGATTCCAGGCATCATGGTTACTCAAAAAGTATGAGAAACCTGAAGAATTTCATTACTATTGAAATGAGCAGAGCTTGCTTTTCATGCAATATTGACTTGTGTGGTATAAACGAAAGTTTTGCAGGATACCTGATTTCTCTCTGACAAAGAAACACCTTAAAAAGGACATAAACTGAGCAGAAAAAACCCTGAACAGATGTACCCACTGAGTGAGTGGAAGTCATGAGAAGCTGCAGGCAATGGAGTGGGAGGGAAACAGTCAATAAATCAGGAGCTCTCCAGGAGAAGCAGCGTAGGAAGTAACAGCAGAGAGGGCTGGAAGCTCAGTACATGCACCAGTGGGACCTGGCCAGGTGGTTTATTTTTATTTCTAAATATTCAGCATGCTCTGGAAGGAATATTGTGGTTTTCACTTCTGAAATAGTACTGTGGCTTGTATCAAATGTAATTTGTTTCAACATTTTTGCTAAACCAAAACATACCAGTGTATTTGTCTTGGAGAGGTGAGGAGCAAGTGGCAAGGACTGGCTAAAGGGTCCTTCTCTTCCCTCAGTGGATTTGGGCCAATTGTTTACAGATTCAGGCCTGCTGTCAGAGCAGCATCCACCCAGACTTGCTGCCAGGAATGAACTCCTTAAAAAACGCAGGTCTCCTTCCAAGCTTGAAGGTGACCATGAGTTTACAGCGAAAGAACCTTCCTATGTATTTTTGATTGCACTCCAGATCTGAAGGAGCAAAAAAAATAACATGGTCTGGGAAACAACATCTCATTGCAGAGACCATGAACTACTGTATCGTGCAGTACATCAAGTTCTGGGGCAGCTGCACTTGCACAGGTTACGCTGCAGCTCAAGCTCACCTCAGGCTTGGAGCTATTTTTCACTCACTAACAAAAAGATTTGGGGAAATTATTTTCCCAGGGAGTAAGAATTTCTGGCACAAGACCCTCAGAGGAAGGTTAATGTTACAAAATTCCCATGATCTAGAGCTATTATGGAGGCTCTTCGGCTGGAAGGAAGTGGAAATGGGTTAAATGTAGTATATATGGTGGCTTTATGATAAACCAGGAGCAGCCCAGTGCTGGGCAGTTGGCAGTACTGATTAACCAGTTACATAAGCAGTGAAATACCATAGCAAATATCTGGCAGTTACTCTGTACTTTTATTCTAAGAATTAATTCCTGTTCCCCAGTAATTGGTTTTCCCACTTCATTTCTGTGTGCTGCTGTAAAGGTCTCTGATGCCTTGTGCCTTCTTTAGGCATTTTTACCTCCAAAAGTAAGTACTATGACAGGCAACTCAGTAGCTAGACCTTTCCCATCCTTCTCATCCAAAGGCAAACACTTGATAAAATGCAAAATAAAGACCAGCGATGAGATATTTTATTAGGATAATTTTTAATGTGAAGCTTGCATTCAGTGCTCAGGCACAGGCTCTTCAAGTTGGAAATACATTTTCTGTATGCATCACTCAGCAGAGGGAGATCCCAGTCTCTTGAGCTTCCCTGCCAGGACAACATTCACCCTCAGGCAGCTCTGTTCTGCTTCCCCAAACCTCTGCCTCAGAGACTCCTGTGCTGCCCTTCTCCTTGAAGGACAGCCGTTAAAGAGCAGGAAACTTCAAGGCAAGAGACATTGTTTTTCCTTCCCCATGCCAGGACAGAATGTGTTGTTCCTAGTTTTCTGACAAAAATCCAATGGCTGTGATGATCATAACAATTAGGCTGGAAGAAAAAAAAAAAAGCTGATATCTGAAGCAGAGATTCTCCTGCTCCAGCCATCCCCTGCTGTGCTTCCTCCTGACAGTCATCAGTCCCTGGAACTGAACCACAGCCTGAACGAGCTTCCCCGTCACTCTGAGCTACCATATGCCTTGTCTCTGTGACACCATTTGTTTTCTTTTACAGTTATTTTCATCCGTTGTTAAACATTCCTCTGAGATGACACCTCCTACCTTTATCTGCAGCCAAAACCCGTTGCTTGCTCCCTGGGTGGTATATGTCTGCCTCTCTCCTGGATCCGAGAAGCTGCAGCTGCATCACTGTGATCTTGTGTCAGCTCTCCTTCTCTCTCTCTTTCCCTGCTCCAGTCAAGGGTTTTCTAGGAAGGCAATGCCCTTGTTCTTCCAAACCATTACCAGTAAAATCTTCAAGCACTCACCAGATCAAAAGATAGTGCTGGCTTACCTACGCAAAGAGGGGCTGTTACTCGAGGAAGGGTAAAATGAAAACAGGCTGCCAACCCATCTCTGAACCTGCTCAGATGCATTTGGATGGAGTAAGCACATTCAACTTATCTGGGTATTTCTTTTATCCAAAATTGGTTTCTTAAGGAGAGCCATTTTTGACGAAACACAGCCTGAAAGAGGAACGCCATCTATGGCCTGGCATTTTTTTCAGTGAGAATGGCACACGCTTCTCCAAACCCCAAGATTTCAGCTTACCAGCTGCCAGTGGGAAGAAAACAGATTCAGCCATAGCTGCAACCCAGGTACAGCTGCCACAGGTGCCCACAGACTTCCCTGGAGTACCTGGAGGAATTTCCTTACGTGGCACCAGCGTCCCATGTTGTTATCATTTCTCACGTGTAATGCATCCTCTCTTGCCTGCTGCAGTGCTGAAGACACCAGGAGCACAAATGTCCCACACTGAACAGTGTTAGGTTATGTGACTGACAGTTCATTGCCCCGAACAGAGGAACCAGGACAAGCAGGAGAACCCCCATAACCTCACCAGAGCCGGCTGAGCCTCGGACACGGCTGTTCCCAGGACTGTCATGGGGATCCACCAGTAGTCCCGCGGACAATGACAGAGGCTCCCTGTCAGCTCCCAGACGGAAGGTGTTGCCTGCAGGGCTGGGAGCTCACGGGACAGATGGCTGGAGCCGTGTTTTCTGTCTGCATTTCACCGATGCTTATGTGTCTGTGCATCTGTCCGTCTGCAGGACCACATGCTCAGCCTTGCCGCCGGCTGGGCGCGGGTACCCGGAGCCGTGGCAGCCCGGCCTGACGCAGCAATAGCTCTTTTCCACTGTAACACCAAATCAGCCTTTCTTTCACAGCAACAGGCATCCAAGGCGGCTCCACAGCAAGCAGCTGCGTCGAGAGCGGTACCTGAGCTAGGCTCACACACACGGCTGCTTTAACACACGCGAGTTAGAGAATGCGCTGCTCCCGTACGCGAATTTTCATCCCCACTTAGCGCTGCGCTGCAGGGATTTACCACCTGGGGTCAGCACCAGCCCAGAGAATTTCTGGGACGGACGTGCTCTTTCCCAGAAACGGGAAAGCTCCGCTGTACCTGAGCAGACCCAAGGAAGGTCGTACCAAGCCTGTTCAAACGCCCTTTTATCCATTCTCATCTCCAGCAGATGCGAGGGATGCGCCCTAGTGGCTGGTCGCGCTATGGAAGGGGGTGCGCACAGAGGGGATCACGCTGCCTGGACTAAAGTAACATTGCACACGGGAGCACAAGGGGGAGTGTAAACGCTCAGAGCAACGTTTTTACGGCTGGGCTGAGGTCAAGGGAGCTTGCAGAGCCGTGGAGGGCTGTCCCAAAGATGCTTCGCCGAGCACAGTGAGGCAACAGCTTTTAGATTAAGAGTTTGCCCCAGCTGCAAATGATAAATCACTGCTGGCTAGAAACGACTTTTAAAACATTTTGAAATTTGGATTAGTTCACATCAAAAAAACATATAACTTCATAAAAAAGCAAGCAGATTAGAAAGTAAACCTCAGGGTTCCTTTTAATGCCTGCTCTTTTATGGACAGACGATGCTTCTCGTGGCTCTCCCGGCAGCTCAACGGGGAGAGAAAGAGCACCAAGCCACTGCAGCCCGCAGCAGCACATGGATCTACATGGCCACCCCGAGACAACAGCCCCCGTTTCCTGATGCAGGAAATTCCCATTCCCCTTGTGCATCTTTTCAGATCATTTGAGGAGATACCATCTAGAGCAGCTGCAGGCTCTTCCCAATGTTTTTTACCATTTGGTATCTCAGTGACAGCTTGAGCATCTCTTCTTCTCCTTTAAAAATTTATTTCTCCTTTCTTCTCCAAGGAATGAGGATTTTTCTTTTGTCTCCTCTATCTTTGTATACCATATCATCCCTTGTGAGGGCAGAACACAGGCTGCAGAGAATCCCTTAATGTCCTAGCCCAGACCTGTGAGCAGGGCAAGCACTGACACTTTCACCACAGTTTTTTTGGGCACAGCATTTTTAGCTTGCCTCTAACTGGGACGTAATTTGAGTTTGGACACAGATACCTTATCTCTTTTGATGCCTGTAGCCAAAAATTGTGAACTTTTAAGATTTAGTTTTTCTGTCTGAAAAGCCAGAAACTGCCTGGAGAACTTGCCTTTCTCTCTCATGACAGCTGGCAGTCCAGACGATGGGAACTTCTGACATATCCGGATGTAGTGATGCGGCAATGCAAGGCACAACCTTCTTTCCCCTTCAGACATCACACAAACATACCAAATGTCACAGAGGTGACTGCTGGCTTCTGCCTGACTGCGGTTTAAGGGGGTGGAGGGAAGGGACATGACCTAGAGCCACCCTTGGGAAGGCAGAAGGATGGCTTTGGCCTGGCTTCCTCACAAACCCAACCAAATCTAAAGGATCTTTTTAACCCCAAGCAACACAAGACAGCACAGCCCACTGCTCCATTAATTCACTGCTTCTGAATTAAAGGTCTGTTTCACCTCCAGACTTCGAGCATGTGTTGTGAACTAACAGATGCAAAGGCAAACAAAGTAGGTTTTCATGTGCTCATCATTTTTGATGGGGGAGAGACAGAAAAGACCCACTGAGTTGATGTTCTAACAGAGAAAGGAAACGGTTTTAGAAAGCAAGTTACCTGTAATCTTTATTTGGACAAGGAAATAAATATGTGTTCAACTACTTTTGATGGTATAATTGCGTGTCATTGCACAAGAACTCATACTTACACTGGAATGTGCACCATTAACTGTTAAGTTCCACTTTTCACCCAGAAATACATTCACTAGCTTGGAGAAGAAGGAAAAAATCCATACAAACAAGGTGTGTCAGAAAGAGGTCAAAAATAAGATTTATTTGCAAATCATTTTAACAATAAACTAGTATCTCTGAGCTGTGCATTTTGGGGACTACAAGTCGGTTCCTTTGCCCTCTGAGATTTCCACTTGCATGCAATATGGGATACCTCCAGAATTCAAAACGAACTTCAAAGTGTCCTTTTTTGCCTTGCTGTGCTGAGTAATAATTCATTCCACAGGCACACTACAGGAGAGTCAAAGTCTTTGTAATGAGGAGCTATCACAGGAAACATGCAGTGAAGCAACCTTGTCTTAGAAAGAAAACCGGCACATCAGACCTGTTTCACATTTGTTTTACGCAGTGTTAAGCACTTCAGGATTCCCACAAGAAGTGTATGGTGCCGTATGGAAAACATCTCAAACAAGCCCACAAAATATTCCGCCACAAATCCAGAACAAAACCCAAGGTGACCCTAAAACTCAATAAACAGCGAATCTACCCTTAAAACTCACAACTACACTGAAACCTCAGCTTTCTTTCTGACAGTAAGAATGCACAGTGCATCTGGGTTATGACCCAAGTCCCCTCTCTTGGAAGCTGTGTCTCATGTAAAAAGAAAAAATAAAGTTGAGATTTAATAATGACTACTGTATACAAATGAGCTCAGTACAAAAGCAATATAAAGCAAGATTTACCTTAGTGCCTGACTGTGTGAATGCGACCTCTAAACTACGGTTAGTCACAGCAGCTGAGGAGGAAGACAGCAGCATCTTCAGAACATTTCTTCCATTTATGCCCATGCTTCTCCCTGACCTGGATCTGCCTTACAAACAGCCTGGAAATCTCAGCTCTGAAGTCACAGTTTGAATTAGATGAGATCATGAGATCACATTCTGAAAACCCTACATGATTAAGTTCTGAACAGACCACAATTACTGTATCTTGCATTAGGGCAATGCCCAAAGGTAACAAGGAAATAAGGTAACTCAGAGAGGAAATCAAAGAATCTGACCCACATCTATTTTCAATACAGTTCTAGAAAATATTAATTTTTATAAAAAAAGAGGGACCTTTTTTTTCCTCTTTATGAAGCTCAAAATAATCCCAGTATTCCACACTGTAAAAATAATTTCCCCTCCCTCCCATATATATGTAATAATGCAAGAAAAGATGTCCAGATATCATTATCAGTTCAAATAAAGCATTAATGAATGCATTAGATTGTTGAAATGTAAATATTGGTTTTATATATATATAAATGTATATAAATATGCCCAAAATATCAAAATTACCTTATAAGGGTAACAACTCTCAGTTGTTTATTTAAGTATTTACACAAAGCTGGAGAGAACAGTCTTAGAGACATTATTTTATTTTGGGCTACTTTAGAAAGAGTAAAATAATATTCAACTGCAAGCTCTCCATCATCAGTCCACATGTCACCTCACCTGGGATTCTCGCTATACCTTCTGGGGAATCAAGCCCATTTTTATGGAATAAATATACTTGGTCATTTCACATCAGCCATTACTGAAGTGATTCTGAGAGCACGGCTCAGAAATTAGGAATCTGTTCAAGTTGAACATCCTAGCTAACATGAGACTGCCTCCTGCATAAGCTCCAAACTGAGAAAGGGATAATGATTTCAGAATAAATCTTACATATGCAAACATTGCCCCCTCCAACTCCAACTCAGTCATCTTCAGAGAACAGCATAAGAATTTATGATGGGTAAACTTGCAAATCCAGTGGTTATGTTCTCCCATTAGACAGTTCCAAGACTTTACTCTTCTAAGCCCTGTTTATCCTTTTATTTCTGGTGTAGTCAAGTGTAAAAACTGTTGAGGTTTACTGATATCTGATTTGGGTACAGTGGGTGCCAACTTCTTCTGCATCAGCCTGTCCTGGTTTCAACTGAGAGAATTCATTTTGTTCCCAGTAGCTGGTACAGTGCTGTGTTTTGGATTTATAATGAAAATAATACTGATAACACGCTAGGGTTTTAGTGTAAACATGGCTTAGCAACAACTAAATCAGGGACTTTTTAGCTCCTCACCCCACCCCAACAGTGGGGTGCATAAGGAGCTGGGAGGGGACACAGACAGGACAACTGACTCCAGCTGATGAAAGTGTTGTCCCAGACCAGATTGTGTCATGCTCAAAATATTAAACTGGGGGGAAAGTTGGCCAGGGGTCACTGCTCAGGAACTGGCCGGGCATCAGTCAGCAGGCGTTGAGCAATTGCACTGTCCATCACTTGTTTTGTATATTGTAACTCTTATTATTGTTGTTGTTTTCTCTGTGTTTCTGTCTTATTAAACTGTCTTTGTATCAATGCATGAATTTTACTTTTTTTTCCTCCCAAGTCTATCCCCCACCCTGCTTTGGGTGGGGGGCAGGCAGTGGTGGGGTGCAAGAAACGGCTGAGTGGTGTTCAGCTGCCTGCTGGGTTGAGCCATAACATGGCCCCTAGAATTCATGGGTTCAGCAGTATTTTGCATGACAAAATTTGACACATCTTATTAAGATTCCAAAGTTTGGAAAACTCCTACCCTGAAAGACCACTATTTGCTAGAGGAAGTATCATGTTTACTGAGAACGTGAATTAACTCTGAGCACACCATCTTTAATGACAACACTTCAAAAAGACCCCATGCAGTCTTACAAGTTTTGTTCTCTTACACATCCAGGTCTGAAACCAAGAAATACTATGAGGTTTTTTTAGGAGAAGTCTTGTAGAAGTGATCCAGTTTCCAAATGCCATTAAATGTTTCAGCAGAATAAATTTTATATGAAATCTGTAATACACTTGCTAATGTTTATAATCCAATGATTACTTACAAGTAGTATTATTGCATTTTAAGCGTAAAAATATAAGAGGTTCTATAAAGAAAATTAAAATAGCATTAATCTAATATTGATAGTCATATAAAATAACTCACAATTATGTAAGTTTCCATATTTAATTACACATTTAAAAATAAGTTATAAAAATAATTACGCTTCTTTAAACCCCCCAAGGTATTTTTTTAGGAGTTTTTACTCATATCTACTGATTGTCTAGCATCAGCAACAGCTTCTGGTACTCGAACAGTCATATCATTCATTGATTTCTTCAAGCAGATTTGGCAGCCTAAACGTGATCTGTAGGGAAATATGACATTGTAGTTAGTTCTAGCCCACCAGATATCTAACAGCATTTACCCCCTTATGTCTCCACCATTCAGCCATCCCAAACACACCGTGAACTAGGAACAGCCACTCTTGTGCATGGCCTTAATCAAGCCCAGTAGTGAACAGCATGTGCCAACACAAGGGTCTGTGTGACAGTAATAATGATTTACGTACAGTATCAGAGCTCAGCACACCAAGTAATTCCTGCTTACTGAGACAATAAGGGTGACCCTTCCATTTTCAGTGGGTCACTAATAGATCAGCCAGGTGCATTTGGCATCTCTGAAGAGATGAAGGCAACAAATCTGAATGAAAGCTTCAGAAAAAAGCACAGTGTAACCTCCCCATCCAAGGTCCAACGTTTTCAAACTAAAAACCTCAAGATTCGGTCATCAAGCCAGAAAAGTAGCAGTGAAAGGACAAGAAGCATAGGAAGGGGAAAGATAAAACACTCAAGGCACCCAAGGAGATGACATCCTTTTCTTTTTTCTTCCTACTGTTCATTATGAACAAGAAAAGATGTTGCATGCAAGCAATTAAAATCAAAGTATTTAATACTACAACAAAATTCTGCAAACAACAGAAGCCACTTTTATTGCTGGGATACCTTTATTTCCATGTCCATGTGTTGGTACTTAAGTATAGAATATTGAAAACATCAGCAAGGATGGGCAATGTTCTGTAGTCCCTGGAAAAACACTAGCCGGCAAACAGCCTATTTCAAGAATCTAAAAGTTCCTACTCTCCTGTCCACCTCCCCATATGCACTTATCTGCACCTTTTAACTCCAAACATCACTTCCTACTGCTCAATAGCACAAAATCTTCACACGTCTTCACTGACAGTTTTTGATATTACCACAGAGTAACACACACTATACACACACCTTACTCTTCGCTGTGTTTTCCCACATCTTCCACAAACATGCTAATCAAAACCCAGCACCTATCACTTTTAGATCACACTGCTGATCACATATTATTACCAGACAGCCCAATACTTCTATCTTGTTAAAAGATGATTTTTCTTAACCAATTACTTATCCTTTACAGGGCCTTTGCTCTTATCCTGTCGCAACTCAAGACTTAGTAAAGGGTTTCTAGACCTAAATAAATTACATGAACTGCAAGATCTTTCTTCACACTCAGTGACTTATCTGAAGAACTCCCATATCTGCTTCATCCGTCTACAAAAGCTCTGTCAAATTCTTTCCTTACCCGTAGTAGATGGTATAGACTATCTATAGACATCTGGTTAAAATGTCCAGTATGGACCTTCAGTATGTTCTTCAGTTTCAATGATCTCATTTTAAAAGTTGGGTTGCTGCCTTCCCATACCTTTCTAGTGGAAGCAGTTTTAAACCGACTAATTAAGCCTTGCAGACAGCAATTGAGAAACACCAGACTGAATTCCTGGAGAGATCCTGGGTGAAAGCTACCTCGCCATTACCATTTGTTACTACTCATTTTATTTATCTGCTGTAATACTTCCATGGACACGTCAGTTTGAGACAAGATCACAGAATACTCCAGGAAGCCTTCTGCAAAGAAACCTTCCAGTGCATGGACATCCCATAATATCTCTAGAGACAACAATTCAAAAGAAATTTTGCATTTACGTTATTTTTCTGTTTTAAGTGCACCTTCTACATCACCCATCAGCTCTTCATGTAGACAAAGTTTCCTGCTTCTGATAGGTTAGAAACAAAAATATTTTTTTCCCAACTTTTTACAAGCTGTTTCTCAACTTATTTTTCGCTTCAGCATTCTTCTTACACATTTAACTTGCCAGAGTTTGCATTCCCCTTATCTTACTACTTTTAACCATCTCTACTGTTCTGCAGTTAATCAAAACTATTTAATTTTAAATTTTCTAATTAATTCATTTTTAAAAAATGTGACTGTCATGGCAGTTGCTAGCTGAAACTTCCCCAAATACAGAGTCACTGGTAAGTACAAGCTTTTACCCTTAAACCTAAGACAGAGCATAGAAGTACATCTCAATTACACAAATTTGTACCAGCAAAGAGCCCAGGCAACCTGCAGCAAATATCAGTCACTTAAAGCTCCACATTCCAGAAGCATCATCCTCTCACACATTCAAAAGGTACCTGCCCATAGGAAGAACACATGATGCTAGGAACACCTAACAGAAGTACCAAACGTATTACAAGGGTCTAAAACTTATTTTGGTATGAAGAACTTAGAGAGAAAATAGAAATACTTAAACAAAGAGCTCTAGCCTTCTACTATTTTTCAGTTCTTCAGTACAATCTCCTTGCTTTAAACCTTTAAACGATAGCCAAAGGACAAAGATTTTTATTATATCATTTGCCTTCAGAACTACGTAGGAATTATTTTGGCCCTGAAACTAAAAATTCAGGAGAATTATGGTAGATGGTAAGGGTGAAGTAAATTCACATTTAATAGGCTTATGATCTTTTTAAAACCAAAAATGGGTTTTTGTGAGACAGGAAGAAGAATAAAACAAAAGAAACTGCAACAAGTATCTCGTAGCTTCGCTCCTTTGCCTTTACAACCTGCCACAGAAGTTCAGATTTGTCTGAAGTGAGAATGTGTATTGTTATATAGAAATGAGTATGGTATTCCCATTACTGATATAAGGAGATAGATGAGTTAATTCAGGGTGAATTAACTTAATTTTCAGAGACATAAAAAACCTCTTTGCTATACAGGCCAGATATAAAGCCTCTGACATCACTGGAAAGATTCTAAAAAACTTCAGTGAGCTGTTCCATCAAAGGATGAAGGGTTCATGTAATCTTGTAAGGCACAGCTGCCTACTGTTCATAGGGGCATGGTTTATGATAAAGGCTACTTGTACACCAGCAGGTAGAACAGCCCATTTGGAATGGGTCTGTGATGAAGGCGTGACACCCTAATTACAAGACGTGTGATGGGGGGGGTGATGCAGAAGAGAGGGTTACTTTAGACTACCACTAGTCTAATCCTAATGCCTATCAGCAGTCAGAGTACAGTTTAGGACCAGTTTCTCCCAAAAGGGTATCTGGCTTGTGTGCACCAGTAGCACTCTGAGTCAAAGCATGACAAGTAGGTACACTGACATACGGGAGACTGTTTGTGCTAGTGAAGGTTCGGAGGAAGGATCTTAATGTACATAAATACCAGAGAGGTTGAAGAGTCTCCATCCTTGGAGATATTCAAAAGCCGTCTGGACATGGTCCTGGGCATCGGATCTAGGTGGCCCTGCTTGAGCAGGGGGTTGGGCCAGTTGACCTCAAGAGGTCCCCTCCAACCTCAACCCTTCTGTGATTCTGTGAAAAGAAGATCTGACCAAAACCTAAAATACTACTGTAAATACATTCATAAAACACATTAACTAGCTACAGACTAACAGCGACAGTAAACAGAAGGGAGGAGAAATATGCACAAGAAAATTCACACACAGGACAGAAGCAACAGAGCTTTGTTGAAGGAACTGTGTTTTCAGTCATACTTTACTATCCAACATTTCTAAACCAGACACCTCTGAAGACAAGTACTGGCAACTGACACTTCTCAGTTACAAAAGCAATACTGACATCTTTTCAGTATGAACTAAGATAGACAATATCTGAACTTGGCAGTCCCATTATGCGTAACAGAATCCAGCTACTCATTAAAAGCTGATCAAGGTGCTCCAAGAATATGAGACTGCCCCATCTGCAAACCCTTCTCTCCATTCTTTGATGCAGTGAAGTGCTATGTTGCCTTACGTTTCTGTGAGGCCATATGCCAGGTCCAGCATGTCCATCTCTTCGTCAGTAATTGCATCTAGTTTCTCAAATATGTGGTCTTCAAATATTAAATGACAAGTCGAACAGGCTAGTGTTCCTTCACATGCACCTAAGAAACAAAATAAATCAATATAACAGAAAATCCAAGTTTCAAATTGCAGCAGAATTTCAGAAGAAATCCTACATATATAAGTGTTTGTCTCATACAAGAAGTGTCTGTTGATTAGTAAAATTCATATACCTACTCTGCATCCAACTGTCAATAATATTTCTACAGTTCCTATAGCATTAAGATTTACTTAAATATTTTAACTAATTTATAGCATTTAAGTAATTCCCTTTCAACTCTTTAAAGAAAGAAAAGTTTTCTACTATAAGAATGCAAAAGCAGACAACACTGTCAATCAACACTACTTGATTTATTTCCAAGACTGATCCTTATCTCTCTTTCTTCCATGGTTTTGAAAAGGTTTCCTCCAGAAGTTTAACAGAAGATACTTCCTACACAAAAAAAAATTCCTTAGAAGTACACGAAAGAAGGAACTTATACTTGGTATTTCTTCTCACTCAACAGAACACTAATTCACAGCAACAAATGTAGTTAGGCCAGAGAGATGATTTTATCTGTGCTAAAGAGGCCTACATGTATTATTATGAAGCAATCCAGCAGAAGTCAAGGATCTAATAATTTGCTAGGGTTGAGCAGAACAAGCATCAACAACACCTACATGGTACAGCAATGAGGCCACCACAGGACAGTAAAAGTTTAAACACTATCAAATTTGTCACTGTGTTGGGCTGACACCAAGTTCTCCACATTGTTGAAAAAGAAACATGCAAATTCAACAGGTGGAAAAGGCTGAATACTGTGGAGATTGGGATTGGGGCACACAAAACCCCAGGCTCCAATTTAAATTGATAGGAGAGAAGCAGGTAGCACATTAGCCAATTTTCACGTATTTACTCATTTCCAGGGAATGCAGAACTGAGAATACAGGGATCCCTAACACCTGTACTCATATGGAAATAAGGGAAGCAAGATTGTATGCATAACCACTGCTATGGAAAGAAACAGTGGAATTTATCATCAGACAAGAATGACACACAAAGTGCCATGCCGTTACATGCACTAACAGTATCAACCAGCATCTATTCAAAGTGAGCATGACATCGTACTAGAACATTTGGGTTTTAAAATATATCACATCTTCAAAGGCACGTGAAAAAGTAGAGTTCAAATAAAGTGCCAAATACAAAATTTGTCTTGTCAGCAGTCTAAGGATCTTGAATGTTGGGAAGGTGAGGGAAGGAGCAAGAGGGGAAGGCAAGAACACTGACCAGTCTCTTTGGACAGTGGAAGGTCTTTCCACAACTGTAAAGCTAGCAGTAACAAAGAGAGTGCAGTCAAATCACTCAACAGTTTTATAAGCCTTTATACAAAGATATTTCTATTATTATTACTGCACATGGGATGCCCCCTAGTGATAGAAGCAAATAGGTAAGATTTATGTTTCACTTTTCCCCTCAGTTTTTCTCTAAACACAAACCATACATTTCTACTGCATTATTTCTCTACCCTAGTATGATGTTTCATTAGCAAGTAGTTACTGAAATGGGAGTAGCATGTGTTATAATTAAACACTGCTACAGTATTCCACATTTTTTCTTCAGTTTGGCTTCTGTTTATTGAAACATTGTTTTTTCCACTTCACCACAATGCCTTAACAAGGCTGATATTTACATAGAGAACATTTACTGTAGGATACAAGCAGACCAGCCATAAGCCTATGAGTCATTTAGTGATAGATATAGCTAATTAAACCAGTGCATTACAAATTTTTAAAAATGTCTCTCTTAAGAGACAATTCTTCCCCAGATGTATGCAGCTCTAGACATGAGTTGTCTCAGACATTAAGTCCAAGATTTTAAATCATATCAAAGATTTCATTACTAGCAGTAAACTTTTGCACTTAACTAAAACACACCTCAGATTTCAAATTGTGCTGTAATAGTCTTTTTTTTCCCTCCAGTTGCTTCCTATTACACGTTCAGTCCTGAAAATTGTACTTCCACTTACTGCTTTAGTTCTATTAATTCTTCAGCTCATATTCATATAAATACCTCTCTTGAGTTATTTAATTGCCATTTCCTAATACCACTGCTTTGTATGGGCACAATCCTACAACTCCCTTTGAGCAACATGGTCTAGTGGAGGGTGTCCATTGGAGGGGGATTGGAACTAAACAAACTTTAAGGTCCTTTCCAACCCAAAGCATATTATGATGCTAGCTATGGAAAGTACAAAAGTTTAAAGAAATAGGGAGGAGTTACAGCTTCTTCCTATTTTGATTTTAAACAGAACTTGTACCAAGTTACAATTTCATGAGGATTTTAGTCTCCTTTACTCCAATTCTTTAATAAGAATTGAACTTCTTGCTCTTCCCTGCTAACTGACGTGGATTTGGTTGTTTATTTGTCTTTGCACTCAAACACTACAGCAAACTGTGCTACAAAAAGCCTGATAATAAATTGAGACAGTATGGCACCACAAAACTAACCAGACACTTTCAGAAATACACCAGTTTTGTGTTGCCTCCAGAACCTTTCAGCTCAGAAGTCTGCAGATGGCATCTTTCAGATTCCACCTTGACAGGACTCTGTTCACACTCCCCTCCTTTAATATTCAAGCCGAGATCACCTTAAATATTTTTTTTAAACTTGAAGCAAAATATTCTATGCACCAGTAGGAGAAAAAAAAAAAAAGAGGAGAAAATCCAAACAAAGCACAGGTAGGTTTTATATATAAATTCATAAATATTCATTTACAGTTGGACTTGATCTTTTCCAACCTAAACAATACTATAAATACTTAGACATGAACTGAAAAGTAATTTTACAGCATTCAGTGAATCTACTTACCGAAACCATCTATGTCTAGATTATTATCAACAACAACATCCAGCAGCGAATCCCCAGGTTTTCCCTTGGCTGTTAGTTTGTCACCATCGCGATTTATGAAATGAACTGTTATTTTATCTTCTGAGCTGAAAAAGAAAATTATATACTAGAATTAAAGAATTCTGTAACTTTTTAGAGCTTTAGCATTGACTGAATACTACTAAACTAATAATCACAATCAACTCTAAGAGCTGAGAAACCTAAGTTATTGGCTTTTAAAAGCTGTTACAGGTACAGGCATTTACTGGTGTACATTGAACAAAGCTCATGAAAAATAAGAAAAGAAAACCAAAAAACAAAACAAACCTTGGTTTGTGTTCTGTCACTTTATGGGATCCTGATGTTTTGCCTTTCACCAAAGAGCATCAGAGCTATTTTATTTTAGGCATCATACTTGTCTTTTTAACAAATAAACCAGTTCATTTTAAATGTTTATCTCCCCACCTTTCCGTGAACTCTTGCTTTGGATTTATGATATTTTTATTGTTCTCATCATTATCATGTAGGATAAATTGTAAGTTTTCCCATTTCTTCTTAGAGTTTTAGGTATTTTACTTTATTAGTTCCAAAATTTCATTCTCCTCCCCTGGGAAAACAGAGAATACTCAAAAAACATTCTGCTGTTTTTAAGCACAGATTCTCTTAGGAGTTCAACTTGTAAATATTAATTCTAGTGAAGTTCAAAGTTTATATGTGTTTTCAAAGAAAGAAGGTTTTGTATTTTTCTGCTTTGCTTTTCAGACAAGTATTTAAGAAAAAACTCTTGCAGTCTGCATAAAAAGTCTTAACACTAAAGCTTTTAATACAAAAAAATTATTTTTTTGCATTCCGTATTAAATTATTTCACATGCCAATTAAATGAAGGCTTTAAATAAACTAATGAAGTACAGAAATTAAGGCTTTAAATATACTAATGAAATACAGTTTGTTCAATTTTAAAGAGACTATTTTCTTTCCTATAGTAAGTGAGCAAAACAAGAAAAACTTATTGGATGGACAGTAAAGAAATCTGCCAAGAGATGAGAGATACAAATAGAACAACCAAAACGTAATGCAAAAGTTTGTTTCCATGTGAAATACATACTTAGGAACCACATGCTTCTTATTATCTGTACTCATTTTAGTAACTGTGGGCCTTGAGTGATCCATCATGTGCAAAATACACAAGCTTGAAAATCAAATCACCTGGAAAACTCCGACCTGTAGAGCTGAATACTAAAGCAAAAATTTCAAAGTGGCCATGCTGAAACATCAGTGAACAAATTACTTTTGTAACTGGATGTAAAAGCAAATGTGTTTTTAGCAACATAAGTCCTAGCTTGTTATGAGAAACAACAAATGTTGGTTGCTGTAGACTTTATATACTTGCCACAACTGTAAGATCAGTTGGCAGCAGTGTGTGCCAACGATTCACTATGATGTCATGCTCACTTCTTTTCCTATCATCCCTCAGTCCATTCTCCAGAGGGCAGCCACATGCTATTATTAACGAGAAATTAATGCCAAAACTATAATTGATAATGAAGGGTTCACCTTGCTGATCTGCAATGTAATTGAAGCATGCACTATAATAAACTTCAGACATCTTAAATACACATCTTTACAAAATGTAATTAATGTTGCACAGTCACCTGGTCCAAGGACCACCTCCAGCAAACCGTTCTGTGGGGGTTTAAGTTAACACTCGCTTTTTGTTTTGCTCCTCTGCTATGCTAACACCTCCCACAGCAGAACCAAGGAAACAAGCACCCACTTAGATAAACTAGTACAAAATTCACCACCTCCACTGGGCGTTTAAGACTGATGGGTTTAGACTGCATCTGGAAAGGGTCACATTCTGAGAGCCAAAGTAAACTGACAGTGTAATTTAAAATGGCTTCAAAAAGCCCTTCCCGAGGTCAAAGTACACTCTCCTTTGATGAAATACTTCTGTCAAGATGACAAACACAACCCTGCCAGGAGATACAGTGAGAGATATACTTGCATTTCTGGGCATCCTCAGTACATGGCAAGTACTAAATATTTATTCCAAAATCCTAAATATACCCTTTACTCTACTATGGGATGAAATGATCGCAAGTAACACGGAGCAAACAGCAGGATGTCTGTCTGCCCATTACATCACTGTAACTTTTGTACATGACAAGTCAACTCCCTCTCAGTTTTCAAAACACACTTGAAACTGTCTTCACTCGTGATTACACTTTAATCTGGTACAACACCACAGTGTGACAAGAACAGTCCTGCCCCTGCTCCTTTGTTCCTTCTCTCTCCAGTGCTCATACTGTCATGTGGTAAACTGGGCCTGGAAACAAAACTGGCTGAAAGCCAACCCTCATAGGTCAATGGCTGTATGGATGTCAGAACTGGCACAGTCAGATCTGACCCTCAGACAGAATTTACATTGGTTTAGAACAGTCGTGTTACTGCAACTTTATGATGCAGTGACACAATCTAAGCTTCCCGATCAGATTAAATCAATCTTTTTCTGGTGTAAAAATGTGGGTTTGGCTGATCCTCACTTCAAGTCACCCTGCCATCATCCCATCATCACCAATATTAAACCAAGTCAACTCATTTTGCTAATCTAGATGAAAATTAACCATAAAAACAAAGTAGCCCCAGCTGGACTAGAGAGCAAAACTGACAAAACTGCCACTGCCCACAGCAAAAATGAGGAAACAGCAGTGGAGCAATCTTACATTTGCTTCAGCCAGATGTGGATCTGCACCATGGCTGTGCCTGCTTGATGGGTGTGCCATGCAGCAAGGGGACAAACAGAAATATCACTTCTTCAAAACTCACTGCCTTTTGTTAAAGACTGGTCCATTAATTAATCTTTCTACAGGACCTAAATCCACCCTGATTTATAACTGAAACTAAAATTATTTGTGTAACATTAGATACAGCCTTCTAAAGTCTTGCAGTCAGATCTGGTTTTCTGCTATTACCACTTTTACCACTTTTCACATAGCCAAAACCTTTAATTTAAAAAATCGGTGAGGCTTTACTGACCGTGAAAATACTTTCAGAAGTGTGTGTATGTAATAATCAGACTAGTTAGACACCCAAAACACACTGAGCAAATCTTTTCAGTGACTGGGGGATACCATTAAAAAAAATAAAATTCACACCTCTTAGACTTTATAAATTTCAAGTAACACGGCTTTTGTCTACCCAGACATTATTTGCATGAAGAAAAAGAACCAAGCAAATACCAACATGATGTGAACTAGTCACAGGCAGTTAACATGAAACGTGCCAGGTCTATGTAAGTATGAGTAGCCTTAAGATCAACCGGAAGAACAAAACATAGTTTGTGTTATCTGTGTGAAGCATAAATATTCCAATTCATTCTCAGATAAAACAGATGAAAAACACAATTAATTTCTTCATATGGTTGCCACAGCACTATCGCTTTTTTGTCAAGCTTCACTAGGATACTCTATATATACTTTATGTTAAGCACACTGCAAATGCACAGAAGAACACCAGAGCACTCTTAAATGCTGTTCATTGTCTCCCCTGTGCAAAAAAGAGTAAATACTGCAAGATTCCTGACAGCTACCTCTTCCTCCTTAAAAGAAGTATTCTTTTAAATCTCAGATACTACTTCCAAGTTAGGAATCACCTCTTACATTCTTCCAAACAAAACATAAAGGTAACAACTGTAGCCTGGTGTTGCACATGGCAAGACCAACTCTGTTATTTCCAGATCTTCTAATAAACAAGAAATCCAAATCCAAAGCAAATCCTACAGCCCTAAACACCTAAAGAGTTTCATGACTGAAACAATTAAACAGGCCTCAAATACAATACAAAGCTAATAAACCTGAACTAATCTTTAAAGCACGCAATAATTATGCTGTGCACCAAAAACATTGTACAGCTATCCAAACTGATATAAAAGAATTCTGTGACAGCTCCTGTTCACCCTGAAAAGAAAAGGAAGGGTAACAGATAAAAATGGAACAAAAGAAAAGAGAAAATGGAAATCAAAACATAATGCCTGATGCTTCACTGAAACCCTTGGGAACCTCTGCTCAAAAGAATCACTTCAGGTAATGTTTTGTATGATGTTTTCACCCCCTAGACATAAATATAGCTAATTTTATATGTACAAACAATGACGTATTTTTTTACTGGAATAACACTGGCTGACTATATAAAGGTCAGGAACTGGGGCTCAAATAATACGATGCCAGAAATGGCAGGATTAGAGAAAATAACTCGCACATAAATTAAGAAAACAGTAATATCCAAAGATTTTCCTTTTCTCCCGACTCATCCAGGTTATGACATGGAGTATATAAACAACACATTTGAAATACTTGCTTGCATAAGCTTTTTTGCTGGTGTGCTTGCACAATGACTGTGAATAAATTCCATTCTGTATTCAGCCTGTTTGTGAAAGACCTGAGGGATTATAGGTCTTACATTACTATTAAGTAAGGAAACATTTTCCCTTCTTATTATTCTTTTTCCCCCATTTTTACTCGGTTCAATAATTTTAATACCTTTTTAAAAACTGACAGTATTTTACAAAGGCTTTTTTTTTTTTAATTAAAAATCGCAAATCTGGGACTTCAAAATCAACTGATCATCAGCAGGGTTACTCACAGACGTGACTAGGAACTTATCCATCTCATATGGGAGTCCTAGACTAAAACGTTAAATTTGTCTCTCCATATGAAAAGTATCTGCTGGAATAAAGTCAAAGAGCACCTACAGGAGAGTTTAAAAGCAAACTACTGAAACAGCTTTGATGGTCAGGGTACTATCCCAACCCTCTTGAAAAGACCAGGGTACACACCTGATGCTGGGCAGGTGATTGCGGGTCCTGTTCTGAGTCAAGGAAACTTTTCTGACAACCAAGTAAAACAGACTTTTAAAATTTCTGGTTTCAAATACTGAAAATTTGCTACAGACTATGTCCTATCTTCAAATGTAAAAACCACAAGCCAGAAGGCTGTGCATAAACAGTCTATGACTACATGTCACAAAACTACAGATAAGGACTCTGGAATATTAACCCCCATAGATGAAATGCACTTTGAAACACCTACTCTTACACACTGGTGAGGACAGGAAGGGTTCTGCATACTCAGATAAAAGAATCAATTAGGCTGGCAAAGACCTCTGAGATCATCAAGTCCAACCTGTGACTGAACACCACCATGTCAACTAGATCATGGCACTGAGTGCCACATCCCGTCTTTCCTTAGAGAAAGATGCACAAGTGCTCTTCAGCAGTGGAAAACGATCCCAAAGACTGAAGAGACCTTCAGTATTGGGCTCTCTGACATGTACTGTATTTTTACCACTAGCCTAGTCAGGCTTCCACAGGAAATTAAAAAAAAAAAAAAAAGGGAAAAAAAAAAAAGGAGAAAAAAAAAAGCAAGCACTGCACCGCACGAAAAAGTAACTTTGCTAAGGTCACAACCTTTTAGAGAACTAGCCTGAGCACCAGGAACCCTGGTTCCCCGTTCCATAACACCACAAGCCATTCCAACGGCGTTCCGGGTCACGCCGACCCCCTGCCTCACCCGGGCCGACCCGCGGCCCCGGCGCAGCCCTGCGGGGCACAGCGAGGTTCCCCGAGAGCGCTCCGCTGCCGCCGCCCCGCAGCCGCCGGCGGACGGCGAGGGCAGCAGGAGCGGCCGTGAGGGGCGGCGGGGCCGGGGCCCGGGCCCGTGCCGGGGCACCGCGGGAAGGTCACCCCGCGCCAGCCTGGCTCGGGCGGCCCGTGACACGGGCAGCCGCCGGCCCCGGGTGCCCTCCGCGCCGAGGCCCGGCCCGGCCCGGCTCCTCCGGGGAGCTCGCCAGGTGCCTCGCGGCCGCGACCCCTTACCTGAGCACCGCCCGGGCAGAGAGGCTGAACAGCCGCGCCGCCCTCGCGGCAGCGACGGCGCCGCCGCAGCCCGGCCTCACCCCGGCTGCCGGCGAGCCGGAGGAGAAGAGCCAGCGGCGGGAGGAGGCGGCGGCGGCGGCCCGGAGGAGCCGCGCCGGGCCCGGGGCAGCCATGGCGGCGGGACGGGCCGGGCCGGGCCGGGCCGGGGCTGTACGGGAGCGCGGGGCCTCGGCAGGGCGGGGGCAAAGTCCCGCCGCTCACGCGCGCGGCGGCGCTGCGGCGACTCGCGCTGCCGGTTACGCGGCGCGCGCGCGCCCCGCCCCGCCCCGCCCCG
>JAWMRA010000001.1:43059405-43174708 GCA_035584735.1 Pseudotriccus pelzelni | reverse complement strand
GGGGCGGTGCCCGTGGCGGCGGCGCGGGGCGGGCTGAGGGGCCGCGCTCGGAGCCCTGGCGGCGGTTCCCCGTCCCAGACCTTAACCCTGGGCTGCGCCAGGGGAGGTGGCGGCGTGGCACGGCACCCAGCGTGTGCTTGGCCCCCTGCCCGGTTGGGTCCGTGAGGGGTTTCTTTGCCGTGTCGAGGACAGGGCGCTGCGGGGTCCGTGGCGCGCTCGGCGGGAGGTGTCGCCCAAAGAGGCTTCACCACATCCCGCCGTGCCCCTGTGGGGGGCCCGACCTGCGAGGGACTGGGCTCCAGCTCGCTGAGACCTGGAACCGCACTGAAAGAGCTTACAATGTTATGGAACTCCCAGGGAAGCGGAGCCGGCAGCTGGGGAGTCTGAGCTGTACCAACAGGGCTGTCCAGGCAGGGCCACACAGAAATTCCCAGTTCCTCATTACTATTTCTTGTGACAGAAGATCCAACTCCTAAACCCCGGGTGTCGGCAAAGGGACAGCGGGACTATCAGAGGATCTAGAAGGAGGTGAGCATTCATGGTGAATAGCTCAAGGATGAGTATGTGCAATAGGTGATTTTGAGATATCCTGAGCGATTATAGACTGCACATGTAGGCCTTATTTGTCTCTCTACCGGTTTTGATTAGATGGTTATGTAGAAACCCTTCACTCTTCCACACTCAGACTGGGGAGTTCTAGGTGAATGAGAAGAAGTGGGACCTGTACTTTGAAATAATTAATTCAAACAGGAGTGCAGATAAATAGGGGGAAAAAAGGGAACGTTGTTTAACTCTGATGCTCTTGAGGTTGCTAAGATCATTCCTGATGCCTTGTGATTTTTTTGCATTAGAGTAAGATCGAAGAGGGTGATAACATTATACTATATAACTTGAACCAGTGCATTTTCTTCAGGGGGAAGAGAAGGTTCTGGTGGAAATGTCAAGAGCCTACAAACTGCCTGGCCAAGTGACTTGAATGTGTCAGTTTTCTCTGCTTCAAGTATATAGCTGCTAGCCTCAAAGCTAAGACTGTTGTTAGAGGGATTCCCTTTACCCATTACAGGTATGGCCAATGTGAGATTTTAGGTAGTCCGCATCTTGTCTTTTACACTTCATTTCAATTATTGCTATGTCAAAGTAGCTTTTACAACACCTACTCTGTAAAACCGAATTTGTTTTGTGGCATTATCCTTTACATTACATTATTCTTTCCACAAAAACAAATATATGTCTCTTCTCATCTAGATTTACCATTGGATTTTAAAAGCATTACAATTACCTGTGTACACAGTATATCTCTACATTTCAGCTGACATGAGGCTGATCACATTTTCTAGGTAATTTCCTTAGAAATTTTATCTGCCACAGAGGCTGCAGTAACTTTACACAGGTTGCCACTCTGTACAATACAGGAAGAATAGCTTTCAGTTATTCTTTGATTACAAGCAAAATAATTGCATTTGTTCAATATACCACTCATAGAATAATATTTTTAAAATATAACTGAAATCAGTGCACTCAATAGGTTTATTAAATCATATGTTATGATAAATGCAGTTAATATATGTGAATATGTCATAGAGAAATCACCAAAATAAATACTCTGAGGGCTAGATCCTCAGCTACTTTACTGGTATCCCCTCACCCACGATGAGCTCTTTTTCATTGGTTGCTTTTGCAACACAAGCGAATGTGGTCACAAATACTACGGTTTATTTCAATGCTGTTACTACAGCATGGGGTTATATATACATAATCCTATAGCTAAATACATACAGCTCTAGCTGGACTTCTAATATTGCAAAGCCCAAAGAGCCCATCAGATAATCTAGTTTGTCTTCAACCGGGAGACCTCTTTGCTGTCACATGCAACTCAAGTAAATAAATAAATTTTTAACTAAATATTTATCTATTTCCTAAAGTGTTCTTGCTGGTATTAGCTGCGCTTAAAAACGGTCCCAAAATCTCATTCCTTGGAAGTGGAGAATGCCAAATTATTTATCAATTTTCAAACAATTTCTTTATTAGTTTAGTTCTTAATATAGGATTATTTATGCTGATTTTTTCCTGAGCAGGGCTGCTTATGAATTTAGTTTTTCTTCTTCTGAAGTTAACTGATCATTTGTTGTACCCTCTCTAGCCCTTTTATTTTAACCTCTGTTATTACTAGTCTCTTTCCTTTTATTTTAGCCACTGTTATTTCTAATTTTCTTCCATAAGACAGGAAACTCTCACTGTTCTCCTGGTTCTCCCACTGAGCCATTTGTGGATATGTTAATCTGAATTCCCTGTTGTTAAACATGGGTGAGTAGTTAGTACATTCAATTCAGGTTTTGTACAGTGTCTCTAATAGAAATGTATGGCCGTGATACATCCCAAGATTGTATTTGATCTTTTTTCATGTACAAATTAGCCTCAAATCAGTGAGCTTTAAATCAGTGTGATCAGTTAATAATTTAGATGTCCTTTGATGCTTCTCATTAATGAAGCCATCATTAACAGCAAGAGTTCTTGATTTGCCCGAACTGAACAACGTAAGCTCTTTGAACTTTGCTTCGATCCACTTTCAAGTGGGATTTTTGTCCATATACCATTTTAATGAAGGAGGCCATCAACCTGCTTTACGCTTGTGTTGGATACGTTCCATGGCTCTGTTCCACCCCTCTGACTGCCATGGCCCCGAGCACATTACCCCTTTGCAGAAGTTTAGTTGGCAGAATCCAAGGTCAGCTCCTCCACTGATAAGAGCAGTTGTGAGAAAAGCCATAGGCAGGGCCTGCCTCTGCTTTCCCTTGAGAGCCACTTTTAAGCTGAGGCTTTGCGCTGGCCCTCGCCTGTGCCAGCAGCTGTGTTTGCACCATCTCGCATCTCCACGGGTCTGGCCCTGATCCAGACCTGCTGACTTGGCATCCTGGCTTGGTCCTGGACCTGCCTTGCCACTGTGGCCCTGCTGGGTGACCGCTGGGCTGTGTCTGACCCTGACCACTGTCTCTCAACCTAATCTTGGCCCTGGGTTGCTGTTCTGCATCCTGGCTCCTTGTTGTTGAGGTGACTGCTTTTACCCACCTCAGTATTGTGCTTGCCTCCTGGCACACCTTCTGTTGCAGAAGGTGCTCCCTGGAACCTCCCACCCCAAACACAGAGCTCTCCTAATTCCGTCACACTTTGTTTATATTGTATGTTTTTGGGTTTGCAAGCTTGAAGAAAATGGTGGAACAAATTAGATCAGGACATCTTGACGCAATAAGAGGAAAAGAGTGAAATAAAGGAGAGAAAAATTACCAACAGTGTGTACCTAACCTCTCTCTGAATCTCACCTTGGTTGTGTGCAGGTTTTTGTTGCTTGTCTCCATGGGATGTTCATTCTAATGGTAAACTCCTTGCAAGAGGCACTTCATATTTTTTCATTTTTTTTTAATAGGTTCTTGCACAGTGGGGAACAGATGTAATACAAACTTTTTCTTTTCCTTCTGAAATTATATCCTCCAATTTTTTACTATTTTTAAGTTTGTATTTGTAGGAGGCCAACAAACCACTAGATGGCGAGCAGTTTCAGCAAGATAATGCATGGGTATTCTTATGACCTTCTGTCCTCAGCTTCATCATTCTGTTTCTGTCGAGCTTCTTGAGCTGGACCTGTTGGAGTGAGTCCAGAGGAAGGCCATGAAGATGATCAGAGGGCTGGAGCACCTCTCCTATAAAGAGAGACTGAGAGTGTTGGGGTTATTCACTCTGGAGAAGGCTCCAGGGAGACCTCATTGCAGCCTTCCGGTACCTGAAGGAACCTACAGGAGAGCTGGAGGAGGACTTTTGACAAGGGAATGTAGTGATAAGGCACTGGGGAATGGCTTCAGACTGAAAGAGAGATTAAGATTGGATGTCAGGAATAAAGTTCTTTGGTCAGAGGGTGGTGAAACACTGGAACAGGTTTTCCAGAGAAGCTGTGGATGCCCCAACTCTGGGAGTGTTCAAGGCCAGGTTGGATGAGGCCCTAGGAAATCTGGTCTAGTGGAAGATGTCCCTGCCCAAGGCAGGTGGGCTGGAACTTCATGAACTTTAAGGTACCTTCCAGCCCAAACCACTTAATTGCATATGTTTTTACAAAACAACTGTAATCATTGAGGCCATAGCATGTAGTAACATGACAATTTATAGAAATCCAAGGTGAAGCTGACACAGTCCTTCTCCTCTCTGCCTCTCCCTCCCTTTTGCTTTTCCAGTATTCACGAGTCAGCTGTGGTGTGGATTCATAGAGGTGATTTTCACAAAAACTAACAGGAAAAAAAAAGGAAAGGAAAAAGGACAACAGTAATTAGGGTCTCCAATGAAAGAAAAAAGCATTTCCAACAGCACATGATTGGTGCTGACAATGAATTATAGCCTGATATCCACTCCTCTTGTCTACTGGTGCCCACTTTTCTTCTCTGAATAATGCTGGTATGAACCATCAGTAACACATTTTTGCTCTTTTCCCAGAAGTCCATACAGTTGTTTTGTAAGAACATGTGCAATGAAGTGTAGAAAATCTCTCCATTGAGCAAGGATGTTGATTGTTGTAGATGCTACAAGACATGCTGTGCTGTCAGTAGTGAGTAAACAAGTGATGTATGAGGTCCTGCATGCTTTGAAAAATGCATTTTGTATAGATGTCTACAGAGGAATGCATTTACTCTTAGTAGTAGACTATTGGTTTGTAATCGGAAGCAGCTCAATTACACAGGAGAAAGGCTTTAGTATAAGATTCTTAAGAGAAAGTGTGATACACAAAGGTACTGAGGCAGGAGGTTTGTGTGCCCACCAGGAGGCATAGCAAGCATGGCTTCCGTCTTGCTCACAGCCCTGAACGTGCTGCACATACCAGCAGTGAAGGGAAGAAACAATGTTCATTAGATTTTTACATCCAGAAGTAGGAAATGGAGAGATTTTTAGAATAAAAAATGTGGGTAACTGGCAAGAGGCTGAATAAAATGCACATAAGTCAAAATGTTCTCTGGTCAAAGGCTATAATTTCAAATAATTTTTGCTGCTGTTGTTCCCAGTCACTGGAAGTCATAAGTGATATGACTGAAAGATAAAAAATGCTATTCAGTGTATAAAGCAATACTGGGACTCAGCTTCTTAAGGTATACACTGGCGGTTTTGTAAGAGGCCAAATTAGATACCTCCATGTACATGTGGAGAAGGACAAGGTTAGAATCACAGAACCATAGACTATCCCGAGTTGGAAGGGACCCACAAGGATCCTTCTCTCTGACACCCCAGGAGCATGTATAGCACATCAGGAATGTGAACAGTAGTTTTCAAAGTTGCTAAATTTTGTAATTTTTAAAATACTGTACTTAAATCCTTCTTTTATGTCATTTCAAAATCTGGTAATCAGCTGGCAATTGAAAATATAAACCCAAGCAAGGAAGAAGTTCTTTTCCCAGGCTTGAAGAGAAACCTGAATAGAAGAACAAGGAGAGGAAATAAAGACAACCCCAAGCTATTATTAAGTCCTCATGAGTTTTGTTTTTTTAATGCTAGTCTCATGACTTTCTGGGATGTGATTTGTTGAAAGCCTTGGTTTGACAATTCTGTGCTTGGCTAGCTTGGGCTTGACCCAAGTCCCCTTTTTTCTTGGCAGCACTTGAAACACTTGAGATGTAGCCTACGCTGCTTTGTAATCCAAGATTGCTGTGTGCAGTCAAGAACCTTTAAGCATGGGAAATGAATAAAGTGACCCAAAGCCGTGGGGCCCAGTTTGCAGTGTGGGCCACCAGGGCTGGGGTGAGGAGCCAATGGCCCACTCTGCTTCCCTGGAACCAGCTTCCATGGGGGTTTAGTGCAGCTGACACACTCCTGCCAGTGTGGAAGTTCTGATTTACTTTTAAATTGTGCTAGTTTACCTGGCAGTAGTCCAACTGCTGTAAACTCAGTTGCATAGAGAGAACTCTTCTGATATTTCCAGTTCTTCAGCATTTCCGCGAGCTGCTGCCACGCACCACAGAGACATGGTGTGCGGCCATCTCCCGCAGCAGGTCACGTCCTGCTGGAACTGTGCAGCAGCAGCGCCAGGCATTTTCTTGACCGTTCAGCAATCTCAGCAGTAAAGCAGCAATAAAACAATGCTCCCAATGTTTTCCACTGGCTTCGCCTGTCGGCTCTTATTTCAAGGCAGAGCACTCTGCTGGTGTATATGTATCATATAGTAGGTTTCTCCTGCACTGCTCCGAGGGCTCTCAGCCAAGCTGCGGGCAAGAGTTAGTAGCCCATAGCGGTCCCACTGTCGTTCCAAACTGCTGAGGTAGTGCTCTACCCTATTGCTCTTCTATATACTTCTGTTTTGTACACAGAAACAAGGGTAACAGAATCACGCAACTCTCAAGTCTTAAAACAGGCCAAATTCTGTGATTTAAACCCGCACAGCTGTGAAGTTAGCAGAGTCCTTGCTGTGTTACACCGGCTCAGAGCTGGGCTTACCATCACGATGCAGAGACCTGTGCAAAGACAAGTAAAGGAAAGGCCATCTCTAGCTTTTATGCTCTCTGTGATTAATCATAATACTTCTTTTAGTAACCTTAAAAGCAAATGTCCTTTAAAGTTGCCTTGTAACATCTTGATCTCACTGACTTCCTTGCAGTTGGGATTTCAGGACCGGTGCTTGTTGCACTTGACAGCTTTTATCTGTAGAATGCTGTCTTGTTCTGGGGGGAGAAATTTGAACTCTTCAGTTATATAATGGAGAAGCAAATGCTTTACCAGAAATTATTATTTGTTTGTTAAGGGAGGGCAGGGGGGTGTGGGCTGTTCCCTGGGCCACCATTGTTGCAGTCATTGCAGGCCTCCTTGCATCTTTGCAGTTTGTTAGCTGGGCCATCCAATTAATTAGACTGAACTTGTTTCCTTTTGTAGCTATCCATCTGGGGTTAATAGTTTAGAGGGCGTGTATGAAGGATGTTCCTGGCACAGTGAACATATGAATAGTTGTATTCAAAGGCTAGTTTTACTGCATGAAAGACCAAGATATCACACAACAGCTAGAGGAAAAATATTTGGATTTTTACACCTGTATTATTACAAAACATGCAAATTTTACTGAAGCAAAAATACTTCAACTCGAATGCAAGGTCACAGAGTTCCATGCTTTTGTTTAAGTGTATCATATTTTAATAGAAGTACAATGGAAGTTAGCAGCTAGAACAGCACCCACCCACTCTCCAGCACCACGTTTTATCTGACCCTCGTGCAGGTGTCAGCCCA
Source organism: Pseudotriccus pelzelni (assembly GCA_035584735.1). Lineage (NCBI taxonomy): Eukaryota > Metazoa > Chordata > Aves > Passeriformes > Tyrannidae > Pseudotriccus > Pseudotriccus pelzelni. Next base: position 43,167,466 of record JAWMRA010000001.1, on the reverse strand, counting down.
CGTGACAACTGCAGAAATGCTCACGGGCAGCCCGTGGGCATCCTGTCTCTGTATCGATACAGACTGGTGCCGAAGGCTGAGCCGACTTACTGTGAACCAGCCTCTGAGGTTCTCTGAGACTCTCAGATTCCCCATGCTCTAGCAGGTGGTTTGATGCTGCACAGCTGGGTTTATGTCTGACAGGGTGCATCTATTCTACAGGAAGAGTGTGGAGCATCCCTCAAAAGACAGCTGACATACACCCACTCAGACCAAATATGGAACCAGAATTACCCACATCCTTCTTTGCAGTATCGATGTCTCAAGTTCCTCTGCCTCTGCTTCACAAGAAAAAAATCTGGGGAAAATGCTGTATTCTTTTCCCAGATTTTTGCTAGAGCTCTGACATCTTGTGTAAAGAATGATCACAGCTTAATTTAGGGTAAACAGTATCTTGTAATCCATCTTTGCTGAATTGTCTTTCAGCAAGAAAGATAAATTTCTTTGTAGCTTTGCATACTGCATAGGAAAAATGCCAGTCCGATGGTTTAGGTTTCCCTGAATCTGGAAAAACTTAGATCACCAGTTCTGCAAACCAAAATGTATAGCAGTGCTTTGACTAAAATGATGGTACTACTACTAAGACTCCTAGGCCTTGTGAGATTAACTTTACTCTGTATTTTAATTTACTGCAATAGAATAGTGAGCTTTTGAGTAATAGATTACATTAGGTGCTACACAAATATTTTTGATTTCTGAATATATTAAGACAGGGATTATCAGGTTGAAAATCTTAAACTGATGAAGAAAAAAGGTTAGCAATTAAAAATCTCTTCCAGGGATCTTGGAAATGTAATGGGAAGCAAATGACATCTGGTTATCCTAACATCTTGAAGGCGGCCTGAAACATCTATAAAGCATTGCTCTGAAGTCTCTAGTCTTGATAAAGAAATTTCAGCAGTAGTTCTCATGACAAAGAAATTTCAGCAGTAGTTCTCATGACAAAGTGAAGAAGTGGGCACAGAATGCACCTACACATCAGTGCAGGTGACAGTGCTGCTGCTGGTTTTATTCACAATATCTGGATTAAAAGCCCTTAAGCAGACTTCGGGCATATCTTCATTTTGCTTGTAAAACCACCTTAATAATATAGCCTCCCTCGCTGTGTTTTCCAGGATGTGGTGTTTCAGTGGTATCACAGAGCTACTAATGAAAAAGACACGTAAGCAAAAATGTGTTCTGCTCTGCTACAATTGGCAATAATATTGTGACTATGCTACTCTTTGAAAGATAAGCAGGTTACAGTCAGAGCTGGACTCTGCTCTTCTATACATTTGCATAGCAGGACTATTGCCATCCAGTTTTGCATATGTGGGAGATTGAATATCAAAATGAACCTTTGCACATACAGTGAACTATAGAGAATTTTAGGAGGAACCGGGACAGACCCTTCCACAGGGAATGGCAGTGCTTTCGAAGATATCTTAGTAGTTGGTGATTGCATTTTTAAGTTAGAAATTTTAATTGATAAGCAGAGCTATAAACAGGAATCCAACTCACTATTTTCGTGGTGAATTTCTTGAATTTCCCAAAAGCTTAGGTTGCCTAAAAGAACAGACTTGCTGTGGTAATTAAGGATTTTCTGAACAGTTGTGTAACATGTATTTCTTTCATTTTCCTAAAGGATACATTCTCCTAAAGGAAACTAAAACTTGACCTTTCAGAAAAAGGCAGTTTGGAGCAATTACTTGCTTTTCAGCAGTCTCTTTGAAACTTTGCTTTACAGAATTAAACCTTAGAGATTCCTTCCTCTGTTTTTCCTCAAGGCATGTATAGTTTGATCACTGACATGCTCTCTCTGTGGGCTAAACCTAGTTTTATTTCTAAGAAATTGTTGATCTCACTGAAGCATATAACTTGCCATACAGCATTAGGTTCATTTAGCCCAGTTGTGTATCTGTAACTGCTGCCAATTCCCGTAGCTCCTGAGAAGATGCAAAACCAAAAGAAACCCAAACATATTTTTGACAGAATTGGGGTGATGGAGATTTCATTCTAATTACTAACTTGTTTAAACTTTGTGTTTCAAGATGGTTTGTTTGTTTTTTTAATTCCTCTAGTATGAATAATAAGAGTATCCAGAAATACAGTAATTTGGGACAAGAGAATAATTTTTCTTCCTCTTAGACTCCTGCTGTGCATTTTGACTTTAACAACATCCAAAAGCAGTGAGTTTCACAGTCTATTTTGTTCTTTGATGAAAAGACAACACTTAGTTTCAAATATATGAGTTGTCAGCTACAGAGTCTGCTTCCCCTTGTACTACAAGACTAACAAAAGCAAAGCTCACAAACCACATTCTCTGTGCTATTTTTGTGTTCACAATCCTTTTGCTAGACCTTGATGCAGGATTTACAGGGAATATTTACAAAAAAGTGACCTAAATAATACTGTACTTCCCATTTACAAACAGCTTAATAAAACAGAGCTTAGAAAGGAGGAAAGTGAAGGAAGGGAAATGGGACAGCAATTACACTTTCCCTAAAAGACAGTAGTCATAACTTAAGAGTTGTCCTCTGATTTCTTAGGGCAGGTGACAGCTACTTACCTCCTTAGGTAGTACTTTGTTCATCAGCACTTAATGAAGTCCAGTGGATTGACCATCTGCCTCAATTTAGGCTGTTGTATGTTGAAGCTTTACCATGTAATTTGGGTTAGTTGATCCCAGTCCTGTGCTGTCCTGTCTGACCATCCTTCTGGCTGTTGCTTTTTTGTTAGTCACTTGTTAGTGATTTTGTGCTTTTTCATAGGAGATCACATGTAAAGACACAAATAATACTTGTTGCCTCAGGAAGATTGGTTTTTACAGAGCTTTCCCTGCTAGGAGCTGCTGCAACCCCAGACTTAAAGAGAAGTTTCAGATTCAGATGACTGCTAGCCTTGAGCACATTTACGCTGAGTTAGTCTGCCCAGGCTTTTCACACTTTAATGCAATTACATCACAGTTTCAAATTTATACCATGTTTTTTCTCAGTGTCTTAACTTGCTAACAAAGCATAACCTTTCAGAAGAAGGTTTCAAGCCTGCTCGTTTCTGTTCAGCTCCTGTTCTATGCACAGCATGCCAATGGAGCATTCACACCCCTCTTGGTTTTCCAATCCTTTGCAGTGCTCAGAAAAGGGCTGGTTTTGGTTTAGTTTGGTTTGGTTTGGTTTGTTCAGTGGTTTGGTTTTTTTTCCTCTTCTAAGCCTCGGGCCTGCATATTTGAATCTCTTCTAATTTATTTAATTTCTAAGGCAAAAAGTTCTAATTCAGTTAGAGGCCTTTTTTTCCATGCCCCTTCAGTTCCTCCAGATATCTCCTAACTCTGTATCCAAATGTCTCCTAATCCTGTAGGCTTCTAGACTGCAAGAACAATATGTTTTCTTAAACATTCTGTTGATCATAGCCATGTAGAGTACAGTCTACACTGATAGCTCTGTCTTTCTCTGGAAAAAATATTGTGAACATATAATGTGCATGATTAATTTTTTTATCTTCCTCTACCTTGTGTAAGCTTACTTTGCTGTTGTGCTCCCTGTACACAAACACTGATGAAATTTCCCCAGTCTTTTGTAGATTGACAACAGAAATTAAGTTTGCTGGGCACAGCTAAAGCAATGAGGGGGAAAAAAATCTCAACTGTACTGAAATGATAGGAAATTATGTACAGAAGCAAGGAAAGGCATATCTTCAAGCTACCAAACTTTCATTTTCGTGCAAAGCCACAATGGTTTTGACAGGCTCCATGTAGAAGACATTCCATATAGAAGATAATGAGCAATCAGCAGGGCAACCAGAGTAACTCTCCTCTTGATCTGTTAAGTGGGCACAAGGAACATCTTTTGTGTCAAAGCAGCAAAAAGTGAGCAAACCAGAGGTCTTTGCTGGACAGATGCTTCACCTCATGTAATTAAACTCAAAAGATGGAAAGCTGAACTGTAGAGATGCCTGTGGCAGACAGATGTTCAACCTACTGCCGGAATTAAAGTTTGGGATGTAACAAAATCTTGAACTTTCAGATGGAAAAGGTAGTAAACGAACCTGTTGGTTTCGGCATAGGCTGCAAGTAGCATTTAGTGCCAAATATCCTAATTAATAATGTGTTATCATCAGTCTAATCTGAACATTAGTTCAGGATATAAGAAAAAACTTATTCATTGTTTAACAAGATAAATGACTGGGATTGGTATTTCTTGGGCCATCGTAGTGAATCTGAGTTTTATAACTATTTTGTCATCAAACTAGTTTCCTCTGCAAGTTTACTTGGTAACTTTTAAAACCTGTCAGCCAACTTCAACCAAATACAACAAAGGTAGGAGCCTTGGAAGAAATTAGTGACCTAGAAATTTCATGTAAATAACCGTCTGAAAGAAGAAAAGGACAACTGAGGTGTCACCATCTGGGAAGGATTGACTGAGCAATCTTGTAACTTCTTGGTCCACAGGGAATCCACACCAGGCAGAGCTCTTGAGTTTGCCTCAGACAACAGGAAAGAATTACAGCTATACCAAGTCAGTCAGTCACAGAGCTCTGTTTCCAAGCACGCACAACTTCAGCCAATTTAGTTTCATGGAGCAACTTAACTATTTTAGAATTTCAATTTCAGCAGCATCTGAAGTATCAAATCTCCCCTTATGTACCATTCTCTCAATCTCTCTCACCAGGTAATAGAAAACCACTAGCAGAATTTAGATCCTGAAGAGGACTAATTTCCCATTTCAATTTAATCATATGTCATCGTTTTGGTACTTGTAATATTGTAGCCCACCTGGTTCTTCAAATGCCTTTGAGGTATCCTTAAGGATAGCCAAAGTCTGTGTCTTTTAATGTTTTTTTCTAAAGCAAATAAATACTCTTAAATCTTTCAGACTTCCTTCATACACAGTGAAAATGAAAAAGATGCAGCCTTAAAAAGTATACTTGGAGACACAGCGCACTGAAGATCTTAGCATCCTAGAATTATCTCGCCTTTCTCCTTTTCCTGCGTTGTTTCTCTTTGATGAACTTCAATGGAAGGTGATTTATTCTGATAGGGTTTGATTGCAACGTAGCTGCTGCAAGAGCATGTGCCCTCTTAGGACTAAATTACCTTCAAGACTCCAAGGGACATCTTTGTAGGTGTGCTGATGATAAAGCTTTGAAATTATTCTAGTTCAGCAAATGAAGTGCCTTGATACATTCCTCACTTGCTATGCTTGTGAGGTGAGAAAAAAAATCAACTTGTGGGGGTATCCACTTCAGCAGTAGAGCTGTATCTGGTTATGATGACACATGCTTTTGCTAATATCAGCTCAGCCTTTTTGTTCCTGAATTCCTTCGGAAGTTTAGAATGTCTGTGGACTTAAGACCTTGTACTCAGTACTAACAGATGAACTCTGAAATAAGTCAGTGATTTCATTAAAAAAAAAAAAAGAAAGGAATTGTATTCAGTCTCTACCTCTTTACATAAGGTTCATGATGAGATATTTTGAAGTTTTTGCTATTTTTTTAAAGTAAAGCTTCATGATTAAGGTTTAGCTGAAAACAACTTGGCAAAAATTGCCATCTGTTTTCTTCTGACTAAAACACTTTCTTCATAAAATGGGTTGGGCAGACTGCTTTGGAATATCCACTTTAAAGAGGTGATGAGGTGTTTCCTTTCGTTCTGCAGGCATTTTTTTATCTTTTGTGATGCTACTGGCATACCATCAAAAGTTTCCCGTGTCCAGAAAATACAGTTCTGAACAGTCTACATGAATTTTCACTCTTTTCTTTTTCCTTCGCCCCCATATGTATAAATATTCCAGGAAATTCACATCTTAAAAAAAGGCTAGAATTGTGGAGAAATATGTACTTCTATTTTGAGGTTTTGACACATCCATTTTGGTAGAACTAGGAGATGACAAAGTCTTAAGAATATAGTTGAAAAGTTCTAGACACTCCTTTTACAGTTTTGCTTATTTCTGCTTGTTGATAAAGAGGCAAGTAAATGCAATAAAATCAAAAGGGTTCAAGACCTAAAAATACTTCGGTGATGGATTCCTAGTGAAAAGCTCTACTTTTTATTATTATTTTACTTATTCACAAAGTTGTATGGCTGTATCTCAGAACAGTCTACGTGCACCTTAGGAGAAAAAAAAAACCAAACCAAAATACAAAGCCAATAACAAAACCACCGAAAAGCATTTGCTTTGGTTCTAACAGTTGTATACACTTCTCAAGTCTTCAAACACTTGCATCCAATTCCTTGGTAGCTATATTCCTTTTTTTTGCCCACAGAAATAGTTCAATCAAAAAAGCTGTTGTCTGGATTGGTGTCTTTTACTATGCTTGGTATCTTACATACTATTTTATTTAGTTGTAAATACTTTACATTATTTCACTGAAGGGATACCTCCGTGATTATGAATTGCTTTGATTTCCAATGCTATGGGGAGGACTCAGCTACAGCCACACTACAACCAAAATAAACGCTGTCACTAAAAAAGCAACGTTGTCACTGTGGAACAAGTTGTACTTGTCATAATAATTATAACTATGAATAAGATAAAAACATTAAGTGGACAGAAGCAGGAACTGCAGCTAAATGCCAGCTGTTAGATGACAACCTTATGTATCAGAGAAGGCATGTTTGGGTGACATGACACAAGAGCAGTGACATGAGCTGATTTGTCCCGTCTCGGACACAGGAGATCAGACAGCTTGCCCCAATCTTAATTGCAAGCAGCTTTATTTGTTAACCTGCCTCTTGTGCAATTACCAAGTTACAGAAACAAATCATAAAATTATAATGGTCATTGAGATTAGCTCAGTTGGTTAAAACTTGGTGCTAATAATGCCAGGGTGACATGTTCAGTCCCCTATATGGGTCATTCCCTTTAGATGTAGACTTGATGATCCTTGTGGGTACCTTCCAACTCTGAATATTCTGCGAGAAATAATAGATGGAAGATAAGGGCTGTGTAATACACACTTTGTGTATAAAAATTAAATTAGCAAATTATTACCACAAATACTGATTCTCTTAGAATGAACTGCTGAGATCTATATTCAGCACTCCTCTACAAGTGCATCTATTACTTCCTGTTTTGAGCAGAAAAGGTATTAAAATTTGGTCCCAAGTGAGGCTCACACCACTGTGGTATCTTTGCTGTAGTACCAGAGACTAAACACTGAAGAGAAAACCAGAAATGTGTCACTGGAAGAAGTCGTCCTGTGTGCGAGATGATCAGTGATAAAGCCTTTGGGCTTCTCACTCAGCCCAGCCCTGGGCTTCTGGTGGGCACAGTCATCAAGAGAAACAATGTTCCCCTTGAATCTTCCACGGGCAGGAATTGATTGGGCTGCAGGAAAAGACTTTTGCAAACAACTGTTCAGATTTTCAAGGGTAAAGGTGTGTGCTGGCCAGCCAGATTTCAGTGTCGATGTTAGAGGCTGGGTTATTAAATGAGCAGGTAGAACGGCCTGACACCGAGCCAGCTGCCAGCGCTGGCTTCAGTAGATGATCCTGACTGCTGTTTGCCAGGTGTTTTGGTCAGGCTTTCAGGTGCTTTCTGTTTCTTGCATGTCTCCATAGAGGAGGCAGAATCCCCCTTCTTTTTGCACACTAGGTCTGTCCTCCTCCATCAAAACACTCGTGCTATCCAATTATGCAACCAAAGAGTGCTGGACTTGGAGTCTCTGACTTCACTGGAGCTGAGGCTTTTGAGGTGCTGCCGAAGTGCAAGATCACGCTCCTGGAGGACACCTATGTAAGCTTCACACACCAACAGTATTTCAGAAAGGAAAAAGACACATCCCCTAGGGTCATACCATATTTTGCTTTTTGAACTTGATCAAAGCTGAGACACATGCTACAAAGGCAATTTGGAATGCTCAGTGTTGCTACTGGAAGCCTTTTATTTTTATTGAAATCTGATCTTTTAATACCATGCATGAAAAATAATTTTTGGAATTAGATAAATTAAATTTTAAATGACAGACGAATTTAACAACAGACATAAAACTATGACTTGCAACTTCACCAAATACTTAAAATATCTGTGAATTGGACTCATCTAATGACCACAAAATTCTTTAAATTCCCTTTGTTCCTACTGCAGACTTTAAAAGGCAATCTAACGAACTTTTTGGAAAAATAAATACAATTAACATCCATTAAGGCAACATATCCCTTTATTGTTATTCAAATATTAACAAAAGAAAAAACAATTTGGTTTTATACCACACAATTAGTAACTGTAAAATTACCCTGCAATAATTTTAGACAATATAAGGTCAGTTTCTGTAAATATATTAATAGCTGAGTACGTGTGTGTTGAGTCATATACATAAATATTCCCAGAGTGGCTAGCTTCCAGGCTGGTAGACTAAATCCACATATAGCTTTCCATGTTAGGGGCATGGTATGAGCAGAACTACACTTCTGTCCTAGCTGATGGCATAAATCTTAATTGAATTAGAGGATAAAGTAAAGCATACCATTTAAAGTTAAAAAAAAAAACCCTCAGAAATTCCTCATGGTGATTTTTCTTCTTAGTTCTCCTTTCCAAAATGTCTTGTCTAGTAAATGTCCCCTGATTAAAAGTAGATTCTAACACACAGTGAAGACTGGGTCTTTACTGACTGCTTTACGCTTTTGCAGATGCACTGGAGAAGCATTTGCCCAGAAATCTTTACTTTCAAAAGGGATTCTAGGATTGATTTTTCGGATCGGGCAATGAGTTTAAAATCTGTTTTTTAATGAAGAGCTGTGTTTTGGCATTACTGCTGGAAGATAAAATTTTATTTCTTGCGGTTGAGGCATTCTTATCATTACCTTTATCTTTATAACCTGCCTCTTAAAGAACTGTGTAATTTAAGTTGATATGGGTATCTGAAAGCTCTCTTTATTGCCTGTAGCTCCTTCTGTAGTTTCATTTTCATGGCTACAAAGAACAGGATCTCTAACTACACTTCTGTTTTTACTGCCCCATTTTATCATACAAACTGCAATTTTACACCTTGTTAAGGAAGCAAGGTGAGAAGGAAACCACATTATACTGTTGACAAGAAAGATAAGGCTATTATTTATCTTGACATTTTTGAGCAATAATATTCTTCATGTAACAGGATAAGAGATAAAGCATATCCTGCAGTGATAATGCAGGAACTGAAAGGAAGTTTATTCCTCATGCTATCAACACTAGTAAAGAAACTGGGCCCTAGTGGAATAGTCCTATATCTCAGCAAGTTTTGAACAGACTGTTTTGGAAGAAAAGCAAGCCTTTAGTTCGGTCAACTAAAGCAAACGCATTTTATCTGTGCACTGCAGTGAATCATAGTTAATTTATTTAGGTGACTGAGCAAAACAGGGTTTGTTTCCCCAGGAGTTTGTTTGTTTGTTTGTTTTTTCTTTGCCTTATTCTAACCTGCAGGAAAAGGCCGTCTGAACAGGGAACAGTACATTTCATACTAATGGTGGCCAGGCAGTGAAACTGTGTAACGGCAGAGGCTGCAAGTTACACTTAAGTCACACTTAGAAGTGTAACATACTGCAAAATATTCTATTTCATGCCAGGATGTTCTTCACAATGAAGAACAGAAAGGAGGAGGAATTAGCCATTGTCACTTCTCCCTTGAAACAAAATGACATGAACAAAGTTAGCAATGAAATTTTAGTCCATGGCAGGAAATTGAACATACCGTTAATAGACTGAGATGTTCAGGTTCTGTGATGATGTGAGAGAAATGCCTGTTTCAAATATACAGTACAATGCATAAAATCATCATAGATGAAACTCATTCAATGTCTCTAGAAGTAATTAAATTCAGGCTTATATAGTCCAATTTCATTTCACCATAGTTTGTATTATGTAGTCATCTACTTTATTGGAACGTTCTTTAAGTTTTGTCCATGTAATCAAAAAAAATTAGTCGATGAGGCTCTCACAGATTCTCTGGGAGATTATTGCTTGTTTGCCAGGCTGCTCTTCTCTTCTTCCCCTTCTCCCCATCTCAAATTCATCCTAGAATGGTTTTTTTTATTCTTTTGGAAGCAGTTTTTAATTGAAAATTCCTCACAGTTCTTCCCCCAACCTTTCTTTATCAGACAGCCAGAGGGCAAGGTGTATTAATAGCAGCAGCATGACTCAGAGTTGGTAGCTCAAGTGGATCCCTTTGCACTGAGCTTTGCTGTTTGGCCTCCCTGGTTGGGTTGCCACTGAGCTCAAGCAGCACCTTCATTTCTTGCAAACAAAAATAAACTGAAAAAGCACAGTGGGGGCTGGGATTGCCTCAACCTCTCTGTCCTTCAGAAGGATTTTCCTTACTACTGTTTTCTTCTCCATCCCCACTGGGGCTGTATACAAAAAATGAAAAAAAAAAAAGTGTGATCCCATCCCCCAGCACGATTGTTTTACACAAGAGAGTGATGGAAAAAGGAGAGAGCGATGAGATGGAGGAGGGGAAGACGGTCAGTGCTGTCCACTCAAACCGCATTCCACGCTCTTACCCCGAAGGTATCCCTCTAAGAGTTATCACAGTTCGACCCGTCCCAGCCCCTGGCTCAGCCCACGGCGAGCCCCGCTCCTGCCCGCTGCACCCCGGGACTGGTGACATCGCCAGCTCCGTGCCCTCCCATCTGCCGAAACACCCGGCCTCCCACCGCGCCCCCTGAGCGCACGCTGCCAAAAACGCGGCACTATTTGTGGCGGGCTTCGGACGGCAAACACCCACGCTGCCGGCTGTCTCAGCCGCTCCGTGGCCCAGGCTTCACCGAAGTTTCCTTTCCTGACGCCCGGCTGCCTTAACGGGAGAGCCCCTTCCCCTCACCCCCTCGTCACCCAGGCGAGCAGGGAGTTTCCGGAGGGCAGCTGTGCCGCCGGAGCAGCGGGCACAGGCGCACACATCACACGGACCAGGGCTTGCGCTCGGGCGGGTTCCGCGGGGTCCGGTGCGGAGGGCCCGCCGCCTCACAGGGTGGGCGCTGGCCGCGGTGCCCTCCCGGGATCTCCGTGTGCCGCCCCTTCACCGCGCCCCGCCTCCCTCCCCGTCCGCCACGGGGGCCGCTCGCTGCGGCCGCCGCCACAACGCCCCTCCGGGCGGGCAGGCGGCTTCGCGCCGCCCGCCGCGCATGCCCGGCCGCGCCGCGCGCGCGCGCAGTGCGGGCGCAGGAGCCACATCTGATAGGAGGGGCGGGGGGGGAAATCCGAACGGCGGCGGCGGCGGCCGCCATATTGCGGAGCTGTCACAGCGCCCGCCGCGCTCCGCGCCCCGGCCCCGGCCCCGCCGAGCAGCGCGGGGCGGCCCCGCAGCGCCTCCTGCCCCGCTGCGAGGGGGCGGCGGGGGGGGGGGCGCGAACACACCGCCCCGCCCCGCCAGGAGCGGAGAGCGCCGCGCCCCACGCACCCTGCCCCGGGGGGCTCGTCCCCCCCGCTTCGCCCGGCGCCGCGGAGGGAGCGGAGCCCCAGGTGAGATGGAGAGCGGGGGTCGCGGGCGGCTGCCGGCGGGGCCGCGGGCAGGCAGCGCGGGGGGGCGGGAGCCCGGCCGCGGCAGCCCTTGGTGGGCGAAGGGGCACCAGGCGACTTGTTGCGGCGGCAGGTTCGCGGCTCCGCGCCGCCCGTGTGCGGGGCGCCCGCCGCCTCCGCCCGGGAGGGGGGCCCCGGGAGGCGGCGACCCCCGGGGTCGCTTGGCTGTGCCGGGAGCGCGCCCCGCGTGCCCGCGCAGCCCCCGTGCATTATTGATGTCGCCGGGCGGCGCGGAGCGGAGCGGAGCGGAGCGGGGGTTACACCGGAGGAGACATGTGGCAGCCGGGTCGGGCCAGCTGACTGCGGCGGTGCGGGGGAATAATAAGGAATTACTTCATAAACAAGTGCTGTGGAGCATCTGTTGCTGTCTATTGTTTTCGACAAATGCGCGTTTTTAAGAGTCCTTAAGTACTGACCGACGTAATGGGCGCAGCGGCCCTGAATGAGCCTTTGTGCATTGTTTTTTGAATGGATTAATGTGTTGTACGAGTCGTGGGTATTTGTAATTAACTTTGTCTCTTAAAGTTTAGCGCAGATAAGAGGTTTTAGTTTCAGCTTGGTGGAATTCTCTTCTCTTTTGCCAGTTTTCTTAATTTGAGCGTGGAAAAAAAAACCCTCTTTGGACTCTATGCCAACGCAACTAATCACTTCAGTTGTAAGGTGCTATTAAGCGGTCTTTTCCAGCCTGTGTAACACCCTAGACAAGTATTTCGTGTTCCTCTTTTTGGTACGGGCTTTTAGAAAGATTCAGTTTTTTTAAACTGAGTCGTGGGAGTGGCAGATCTGAGTTTTAATTAATTCCGCCTTTGTGCCCGGTTTGTGTCGGGCTTCAGACGTGCCCCTGCGTCTCACTCCTGCGTTTTTTGCCTTCCTCGGAGATGCCTGCCGTGGTGTCTTGTGCCGCGGGAGCGTTTTGGGGACGCACCTGCGGTGCGCGGCCCCGGACGGCGCGGGGGAAGGTCGCGGCGCTGCCGTGGCTGCTGTGGGCGGCTCCGCGGTAGCGCCCTTGGCACCGCGCTGCCGGGCAACCTGTGCCACGGGGAACCAACCGCCTGGCGCTGCGGCGGTCGAGTGGGGTTTTTTTTTTTTTTTAATCGTTAGAGAATGGGACAAGTAGCAACTGTTTATTGGATTATAAGACTTGCCTCTATTGATCTGTTGGTTCAGCGTAAGAGGGGCTGTGAGAAAAATAAACTGCGAGTCAGTGCAATGTTCCTAGATAAAGCAACATCCCGGCAAATGGCAATTGCAAGGCGGTGGCATATTTCCAGGCTTCGTCCTGAAGCGGCACGGCTCTTCTATTAGATTGGGAGGCTGGAGAGCAAAAGCATAACAAACAGCTTCAGAAAACGCATGGAAAATGACATGGTGGGACGTGGCAGGAGCTGTACCAGAGAGTTTTCCTTGAGTGCTGACTGAAAGAAAAAGTATAAAAGTGTTTGTGTAGAGCTGATAGAAGGAGTTCTGGTCTGACTGTTTCTGCCATTGCAGCAGAGAGCATTGCAGGGCTTGATGGTGGTAGAAAACTTTCACAGAACATTGAGTGAAGCTGTAAAGAAAATGAGGATATGGATCCACCCACAAGAAACAAAATTAGAATGGGGTAAGAAGTGTGGAGGTTATGACATTAGAAGGCAGTTCCTAGTAAAGAAAGTTTCTTTAGCCTTTGCTAGAATAGGTATACAGCCTTTCTTCTTCGGCAGTCCCTCTTTGCTTTTAAGAGGCACTTCTGTTGGCACAGAGGTGAAGAGGAAAGTTGTTTAAGGCATTATGTCTTTCTGTTGGATGTGCTAAGTACATCAAAGCTGTCCTATCGCTTTGTATTGCATTAGGAGTCTGTGGGAGTAGAGGAAAGGGAGGATTTTCAAGTTTGTAAATATAAACAAAGCTTTATACAAACTTCTGAAGAAAGTACTGATTGTTGAAAGATACTGACCCATTAAAGCAGCACTCATTGTATCTTGCATGCTCAGCGAGTTTATTCCAGAGCTGAGGCGGGCCTAGGTGAAGTCTTTCCTTTCAACACTGAAGAGCTCCATTTGTGCACTGACTTTACCAGGAGGCTAATTCTTAAGTGTAGTTTGAATTAATTTTTTTTCTTTCTGCTTTAGACATTTATAAATCACTCTGTGAAGTGAAATATTCAAGTCACGTAGTACAAGGAAGAAGAAATATTACAGTGGCCCAAAAAGAGAGTTAATAATCCTTACACTAGAACATTTCAGTTTAATAACTCTATTACTGTATATGGAGAATGATGTGAGTGGTCAGTTCACATTCATAAGTTTCCTCTATTTTGTGGAACTAGTTCTAAGAGACTCAACAGTGTCATTCAGAAAATATAGTACTTGGCTTTGAGATGGCACTATACCCAGCATTTCAGTTATGTCGTATTTCTTTGCTAACTGTATTTTTGGAGAAAGGCTTATTTCGCTTAGAAACAACAGTACTTCCATCAGTTTCCATTCTTAATTTCTATTTTTGTTGATGCTTGGGATATACATGGTAAGATTGGCCATCCTGTCATTGTAGGACTCTTCAGAATCTTAGAGTTTTTCAAATAGTGCAGTTGCGGGTACTTGAAGTGAAGGTTAATACTTAATAAATAGGTTAAATAAGGGAAATATTTAATATATTATATTGTTATGGTAAAATAATACACATATTTATATATGTGTATATTAAATACTTAGTAAATAAGATTAAACTTAATAAATAGTAACTGTGTGTAAACTGTATAGCATGTCTCAAATGTACTAGTTCACTGGTGCAAGCATTGCACAGTTATTTTTTGACTGGTCTGTGTTGCTTTTAATTGGACTACTGTGTTGGCAACTGCCAAGTTTTCATTTGTGCCTCTGAGGTTCTCAGGAACTTCAGTTTAGAAGTAGCACCTCACTCTTCAAAATGTGTTTTTCTATAAATGCACTGAATGCGCAACAGTTGTACTAGTTATACTGCAGTTATTTTTCAGGGGCCTGTCTTGTATTTCAGGGAAGGGAGGATTGGGGGAAACGGTGGTTTTAGGAAGGGAAAGATACAGTACTCAAAAAAAAAAAGTTGGTATGTAAAACTCTGCATGTGATATCTAGCACTGGTCAAATCTGAATTATAACATATTAGGTATAGAATTATTTGTCTTGGTTTTTTTTTTTTTCCATTTTTTTTTCTCTCTGAGATGAATGTCTTGTTTTAGTCCCCCCGTGGTTTGCTTATATTGCAGACAACTGTGTGGGCGATCTCTGGGTCCGTCTGAAGAAGATGTATGCAGAAGTAAAGTCTGTGGCAAATGAACTGCTTTATTGGACTGCAGCAAGTGTGTCATTAGGGAGCTGTTAGTGTGAAAGATGATTGCCCTGCAGGCATTCACAGAGTGCTTTGGAGTGGAGAGGTGTTTCTGTAGAAATCTGAGACCAGTTAGTCAGGTATAGTGGCCTCTAAGTTGCCTATTGCTGTCTCCCCAAAGATCTAAAACCTTTAGGTACCACAAAAAACGGAATGGTATAAGTCTTTGAAAAGAGAAAGTATATTAATTTTAAATAAGTTCCTGTAAGTAAATGAGTGAATTATATTGCTGTGGCTAAAGTTCTGTGGTCCCTGCTGTCTCTATTTAGGAAAACAGATAAACTCTTGAGTTTAGGAGGGATGCTGCTGGGGGAACTGTTTCCGAGAAGGCCCTAAGCTGTCAAATAGGGACTCTACTTTTAAGTGCTGGTTTTCCACCACCCAAGTGTCCTTCTCAAGCCTTCTGTCTCCTATCCCATCCTCACCTGACCTCAGACCCATAGCTGTGTGTATGAATGTTTCTTTTGAAAACAGCTGCTGCATAAATTATTTGACAGAATTTTGGCATCAAGCGTTTTATGCACCATCATTTTCTGAAGAAAGCTTTCTTTGTCATCTTTCAACAATTGCTTTTTTTGTTGGCTTCTGTGGCATAACTGGAAACATGGACGATACTGATTTAAAAATCCTAACTCTCTTGTAGTGAGATGAATTGACATCACAGTTCGTTATTTGAAGAGAATTCTTGATGTTCTGGATGATTTCTTTTTGTCTGTTTGTGATGTGGAGCCTGCTGATACTTTGGTTTTTTTGGGTCCAGAGTCCAGATTACTGCATATGCTCTGGAAGGTCTTGAGTGTTGTAGCGGTAGGAAGTCTGTGAAGTCACAACCCTGCTAATCCTGACTTGGAAGAGGCACCTTTGGGAATTGAAACACCAAACTGAGATGAGTCCTGATGTGCAGTAGGTCACAAGCTGGTTTCAGAATGCAGGAGGCAACAGGAATATAATTTCTAATCCGAATTGACTGGGGTTTTTTTCCCCTCTATTTGCAGTGCCATTTCACGTGAGTGTTACAGGTAATTAGTTGCTTGAAAGTTAAAAATTAAGTAGAGCTGATACGGTTGCATCTGCTAAATATATATCTATCTGAAATGCATCAGTAACTAGCAAAAGTGAACTCCCACTCCAGTAATAATAGTGGAGATGCACAATATTTTGCCTGGCTGTGATTTTTGGTTTCTTTTGGCCATATGTGTTTGGTTTTATGTGTGTTTTGTTTTTAATGTTAGCTGGTGCCAATAATTGGGATAGATAGGGTGCTTTTTGTTTTATTCAGTGCTTATTTGATTTCAATTTTTGCACAGTTTTAAGATCTGCGAACTTCTTGATTTTTCTGTACATATAATAGTTGCAATGTGTTTGTGTGATTGGACAGTTTTAAAATTGCACAATACAAAAGCATATAGACACAGGCTGTTTTTTGCATTATATATAAAACAAACAAGTTCAGCATAGTTGACTAGAAATTTATTAATTTTTTTAAATTTTTTTTTTTAAAGAAATGATAGGGGTTTTATCGTTACTAAAGATACTACAGCAAGCATTTCAGCAAAAATACCTGTGCTGCTATCTGTTTGGCATAGATTTTTTTTTTTCTTCCTGTTGCTCGTATACTGTGATAAGTTCTCAGGCCTGTAAGACCTGTGAATCTGTGGGGCTCACAGTGAGACTTCATTTTTATTGAGTTTTGCACAAGAGAATTTTTGCTTTTTACTAGTAGCTTTGTTCTACCATGTCTACCAATTGTGGTTTGACACAGAATTAACCTATAAAACTTTGTAATTGTGTTTCTGATTTTAAAAATTACCCTAAGGTTTTAAAATATGTTTTCAAATAAGTTATTTATGATTTGTTGATAGTATTACAACAACGGTTCTGGGTAAAACCCAAAGCAAAAATTTGGGACGTATTCATGGAAGAATTTGTAATGATAAAATATAGGAGGGAATGACAGCAATCGAAGAAAGTGATAGACATGTTCTCTCATAGAAAGGCCTCAGAAAGTGATCAGCTGATAACAGAGATCTCGGTCTTGTGCCATATGTTGTCATTCCTCTCCTGGAGACTGGACTTCCTTATCAGTCATCTTACCATACCCCTTCTTTTCAATGCTAATGTAACTAAAGACACAGACAAATAGTGTGCTGCTTTCTATTCCTTTTGGTACTGTTGAGTTGGCACGCTTACAAAATGGTGGATGAGAATCTAATTTAGCTTTTGCATAGTTAATTAACTGAGTGTAACTCTAGGGCTTCAATCTGCCCTCAGTTTTTCAAGCAACGAACCCCTACTGTCAAAAAGGTGAACATGGGCAATACTACAGCTCGGAATCCTGCGAACTTTAGCAGATATTAGAGCTAGGCTTGTTTTGCTTTTTCATAGTCCCTTGAATTTTTTCAAGGAGTACATTAGGGAAAGGAGAGAGAAGAGGAGGCAATCTATTCTGTGAAATGGAAACGTGCTGTTGAATTTTTATCAAAAACCAGAATTGTAAGCACCCAATTTTTTTTTTTTCTCCTCCCTGAAAGCTTTTGTGGTTTAAAAAAAAAAGGAGGGCAAGGAATTGAAGAAGTGTTTATTCATATTTTTCACGGGTACATTTTAAAGTATCTTGGGATAGTAGTCTTACTGCTGATGTCCAGGTGTTAGAAAGATAAATTTCTCATCGGTAGAATTGCCTTGTTAAGGCTGAGGGCTTGACACGCTTCAGTGATCTCAGACCCAGGGGAAGGTTAACAAAGCTCGGGGAGAAGGATGTACCAGTGATAGTGGGCACTGGGAATGCAGCATTCACAAGGCACAAGGACATTTGGCAGAACTCCCAAGATAAGGAAGAAACTAACAAAGCCAACTCAGCAACTGTGCAGGAATCAGCTCCAACTGGGAAAAAGGTAATTCCGGCAGGGGGGAGGTTGCGACAGTGACTCAGCACCCACCAACTCACGAAACCCACCAGCTCAAGAGGAGAGAGTGACTGAGCATGCAGAATAATGGGCATGAGGAGAAAATGATTTAACCTGTAGAAGGTAGAATGCTAATCGGTAACAGCGATGGAGCTTGAAGCCACTAAACCGTGATTCCTTTGTCTGCTGCAATGTACAAATGTTGTGAAGTTTTGATGATCACGGTGCCAGCCTTTTGTGGGTTAGCATCCACTCCCTGCTTTGCACAGACTACAATAAAGAAATGGAGGTACCTCATCTCAGTGTGCAAATTGGTGCTGCACACCGGGCAGTGAGCCTGCGTTTGGGACGTTACTGATACTGTCCAGTTCTTTGGAATATCTTCTGGAATTAAACATCAACAAAAAAAAAATCTACTGGAATGTAATTGTCTTTATGCTAAACAAATGTAGTATTATAACTTTGTAGTTGGGCTGCATTAGTTATATCTTAATATAACTTCTTAAATTCTTTCCATCCTTTATCTCTTTTTTCATTCCCTCTTTTCAAACGTGTCTCTACAGATTAGAAAAAGAAATAAAAAATGAAGTGCTAGTGCATCTTAAATTGATGTACAATGTCTGTGATATTTACTGTATTTTTTTTATTGCCAAGAAACAAGGAAAATCAACTTCGTTTGTAATTTATATATAAAAACACTTCCGATTTTAATTTTTATTTATGATTAAAACATCATTTATACAAAAGCTTG
This sequence comes from Pseudotriccus pelzelni, assembly GCA_035584735.1. NCBI lineage: Eukaryota > Metazoa > Chordata > Aves > Passeriformes > Tyrannidae > Pseudotriccus > Pseudotriccus pelzelni. The sequence continues at coordinate 43,148,957 of JAWMRA010000001.1, read as the reverse complement.
GTTTTGATAACTGGATTACACGTAAGTGTTTTGGTTTTATCCTTTTTTTCCTTTTAAGGAATTCTGAATATTTTATTCGTCTGTTGCAGCCATGGAGTTATAATAATGAAATCTCAGATTATTCTGAGTAGTGTGTCACACTCATTTTTCTTAGTGTAAGTGTAATTCCAGTTTATATTATTTTTTGAGGCAATGCCACCTTTGATACTCTTTGCAAACCAGCAACAGGTGTGATTAATGAAGTCATTACTGAAAATGCGTGCAAGAAAGTGTTATTACTGTAAATTTGTGCAAGGAGCTGACTAGCTGCTTGTTCTTTCTGAGATAGAATGAACTGAAAGGGAGGCAGGGTGCTGTCTGCCAATAGCATTGCAAGCATATTTTTTCAAGGCATAGAAACTTTTTTGGAACGGAACACAATAGTGAATGCTTTCATTACTATGTAGACATAACTTACAGCTTTTCTGCTTAAAAAAATAGAAAAAGGTTCTATTTCAAGCAGAGCAGATTTTTTTTACTGTGTTGGTATACTTGCATTTCTTCATTTGGGAAAAATGACTATCATTTCTTTACTTAGAGAAATGAGTGATTTTATAGACATGAAATACAGTTTCAATGCTTTAAAATTATTAGGGTTTTTTTTTTCTTCATGATGTTTCAAACTTTTGCTTCCTTGTAAATAGTGTTGGAGGTTTTTAAAAGTAGATGATGTCTGATAAAAGAAGTTTTAAAAATTTCTAGCACTTGAGGAACTCCTGCACATTAGTGCATTAATGCTCTACAGAAAATAAAAAGGATGTTACTGTTTGGAGACCTGTGGATTCTGGTACTGGCTTAGTAGCTTATCATTTGTCATCTTCTGAAAAGTGTATGTTGTACATGTAGAGCACTTTTTTTTAATTTGTTTTGGAATGTGTACTATTTGCTGTGATGTACATGAACTCAGTTTTGATTACTTTAAAAACATCCCTTTTAATTTTGTTTTTGGCAGAAGGGGACAAAGAGTTTGTAGAAGATTTAAGTGGACAGGAGACTACAGAAAACAAGAAAAATGCCGAAACCAGTAAGTAGCTGTTTTTTACCCATCTGAAATCTAAGCAGGCTTTCGCATTTCAGAGTGGTGATTTTTTGTTGTTTTGACTCTGCTCTTTCTGGATTTCATAAGATCTAATAATGCACAATTGAAGTTGAGATAGTTTAGTACCAACGTGTGGAAAAAAGGTGAAGAGAGCTTCATAGCACAAGTTGCAGGGAACACACCTAGAAATGGGAGCAGTACTTGGAACCCATTTGGCTGGCAGAAGGAATGACTTTTCAGGAATTGTTGACTTTGAGATGAGCTAACATGCCGTGGTTAATGGAGGCATAATTTAAACCTGACTCAGTGTCTGTGAGAATCGGTGGAAGGGTTTGCTAGGATTTGGTAGGGGAAGGCAGAACATGTGTGAAGTGTCTGCACTAAGTTAGACTGTAGTTTTACCATGGTAGGGGCGAGCACATAGAAAGTAAGTTTTGAAGGGAGGAAATAAGCAGTGTTTGTGGTCCTCTATTCCTCTCACTTCAGCTGAGATAAGGGTTCATCAGCTTTCTATCCAGGGGAAAAAATCTCCAGCTTCTGTTTTGGTAATAATTCTAGAAGTGTTTGAGGAGATAATTATTCAGCAGTTTGGTTCTTTTTCTGTCAGTGTAATACTGGTTGCTTAGGATTTCATCTGCCGTGTGTTAAATGAGTTTTGGTTGTCTCTTCCTTTTCTATGCAGTGAGCAAAACATTCAGGAAGGGAACTGAATTGTCAGATTATTTCTGCTCAACTCAGTTTATGTAATAGCCTTCAGGCTTTCTTTGTTTACTGATGTTTCATTCCGGTAGTAGATTGGGAGCAGGCAGATCTTCTACCAGAATAAATGTGTCTATGTGCACGTGTGTACCACATACATACTTATACATAGATGTATAAAATGCTTTTGCTGTTAATCAGAAATTACCTGTGTTAATAGCCTGCATTGCATTATTTGCCATTATTTGGAACTGGTACAGCTTTATGGATAATGTGAACATGGGAGTGTGCAAGGGCTAGAAGTTCTGTTCTGAGCTTTGTGGTTGGTTTGCTGACCAACTGGCCATACCTTGTTTCTGTAATTTCTTCCTTTTCCCATAATGGATGAGGGACAATAGCTTAGCACTTGCTGAAGTTGTCTACTTCTTACAGAAGGCTGCACTATAAAGGGCAGGAAAATTAATTAGCAGCATACTGTTTTCTGATCTGTTTGAGTGCTGGCTGTGAGAATTGAGTAGTGCCTTTGATGGAGCTTCTCAGCTGGAAAACCGTGTTTTAAGAATGAGGCAAAAAGTCGCTGTGAGCTCATGTGATTTCTGATGCCTTCAGCTCCATGCAGCTGTAGAGCCATGAAGCCACAGAAGTGATGACTAGAAGAAAAAAAAAAAAAGCCTGAATGAGGTAACTTCTTTTTAAATTCTAGGATTGGAACTGTAAAATTTAGGCAGGCAGGGTTCTCTCTATTTTAAGGACCAGAGAAAATTGAAGGAAATTGAGTTTTAGGGTTGTTCACAAGGAAAGCAATATCTTTAGAACTGAGATTGCAGGGGTGTTGAAAGAGCACAGAATCTAACCTAATAATGGAAATTAGCTACCAGATCTTGGGAAAGAAGCTGGACTCATGCCAAAGATAATTTTTTTTCTTTTATGAGGGACTTTTTATGAAGAGTTCTCATATGTCTTTTGACGATGTAGGTGCATGTGAGATCTTAGAAGGGAGCCAAGTGAAAAGAGCCATTAAAAATGAAAATAAATTGATTACATTTCTCTGTCTTTCTGTAAACTGCAGGTTGCTGTAATTATAATTGGTAATCAGTGAATGAAGAGGTAGCACACATGCTGAAGGTTAAATGATTTTACCTATAGAAATCAAACCTCAGATTTTGTTCTCATTGCTTCTTAAATGGTAGATGCTTTAGAGCTCTTTCCCTTCCCTTTTTTTTTTTGGTTGATTTTTTTTTGGCCTTCTTTGGAGACTGTAAGAGCCTAGTCATTGGTTATGTTTAAGGAATCTGACGTTGTTCTTTGAAGAGTTCTTGCTGTTCTGCTTGGATTTGATAGTACTGGACTGTAGAAGGTCTCCTGCTGTGGATATTTTACTGTAGCTCTTGGGAGTTGTCTTTACAGACAATCGACAATAACTAAATGTACTACTCAGAAAACTATTTTTGCTTTAACTCCTCCTTGTTTATTTTCGAGAGCTGTTGCAAGAGGATTGTCAGTATTCTGTAGCTTTATTGTTGGAAATCTTTTAGCCTGAAAACTAATGAAATAATCATGGGCAAGAACTAAGAAAACCCAGTTAACATAACTCGTGAGATTTTTGACAGTTGTTATTTTACCTCTTTTCTGTATTACTGTGACCTATTTAGATTTTTTTTTTCCAGATTCTGTTTTAATGATACAATTGATAGTTTTCAGAAAAGTCTGGTAGTCTTGCAGTACAACTATGAGTAAATTCTTCCAGTGTTTTTGGAATGAATTTTTTTTGTTATGCAAATAACAAATAATTAAGCCATAGATCAGTTTAAATGAAATCAGCACACACTAAATCACAGAAAAAACCAATAAAATAGATTTTGGTTTCATTTTTTTTGCTTTCGCTTTGAGAAATTATGTAGTATTGCAAACAAAATTAGGTAAATGAAGACCAGTAAAGGGTCTTGGCATATTTGAATTTTATAGCAAAAATCTTTTCTTTTTCCTGGAAGTCTCTGTCTGAAGTAAGTTTCATGCCACTGTGAATGATCCTATATGTGGTAGTATAAAGTCATTGTTGTTATGTGTTTGGGATTTCCTGTCACAGAGGCTAGTAGGGTAAATATCTTGAGTGAAAAGGCTGTTTTGCAGGGGTAAAAGCAACTTTAATATATTGTCCTGAGTTATTAAGGTAATGTGTCTGAAAAATATACAGTATTGAAACATTTTCTTGTTTGACTGCTTCGTGGAAAAGTCTGTTCACTTTGACTGTGTTTGTTACAAAGTGACTTTCCAGTTTTTCAAGCTGTTTACTCAGCATCTCCTCTGCTTTTAAGACCAAATAGTTCTGAGACTTAATATTCTCAGTTCTACCCAGCAGTGTGAAATTGTTTCATTTACCATCTGTTGTGATCCATCTAAAAAAATTGGTGACTTCCTTGTTTAATTAGGTCTTTGCAGCTGTAATCAAAATTTGAGCTGTTACAGGTCTGTTCTCAGTGTGCTTAGTTCTCTGCATGCTGAAGAACAGAGTATTTGTTGACTGTTGTTTTTCAGTGCTTTCTTCCTAAAAAAACCAGAAAATGTTTTTTTGGCTGTATGCCATTCTCACAGATCTTCACCAAAAATAGAAACAGAGAAGTTAAAATTAGACATCATGGGTTACATAACTGTTAATCATTTCATAGGCCGCAAAGATTATGTTTAATTGACTGAAATATTAGTTGCATTTATGTGGTGTAAGAGGAGTTAAATTATCTGTTTTTGATGGCAGTTTGCAGCACTTTTGTACAAGAATGCAAGGCATGAAAGAGAAAGCATTACACTGGGGAGTAACAGGGGCAGATGTCAAAGTTACTGAGATTAAAAAGGATTCCTTTTTAGACTTACTCAACATTCTACAATATTGTGTATTCAGAAGGCATAAATATCAGAATCTGGAATAAGAGGGGGGTTTAAAGTTTGGATTAATATTTACGAGATCAAGTTGATTTCTGTAAAGTGGTTGAAGTAGTATATAAATTATTTTTTTTACTAGAGTGGTGTTTTACAGGAAAATCTTTGAGACTGTGTAGTGCAGTATTTGAATTATGGCTTGAATGTGTGATTTATTTCTGTAGCACAAATAGACAACTGATGTCAGCTTGGAGGACTGCTTTCTTTTGATTTGTCTATTAGTAAAATCTGTTTGTCATTATTCTATAGCCTTCTGTTCCTAATGCTGTTTAATCCTTACCTTTTTACCTTATGTTCATAAAGTTTTTTCTTTCATCTCTTCCTATGTCTGCTTTGAGGTTGGTATGGAGAGCGTGCTGTATGTATCTGTGCAGTGTGTAAAGCAGTAGAACTAATATACTGCTACTCCTTACAAATAATTTAATATGCAAACTGGAGATAGTAATTGGCTGAACTAGTGAGAGGAAAACTCTTTGAACAAATTTTTTTTGCAATATGTGGTTTTCTTATAAATATGAATGGGACTGGCTTCTGTGGCTTCTACATATGACTAATTCATATTGCATTTATTAAACCAAAGCAAAACCTCTGGAGACATTTTTCCTGTTATTTTAAATGACTTTCTTACTGAATATTGGTACCTACTCAGTTTTAGATTTCCTGATGAAAGCTAAAGTGCCACGACTATTATCTGCAATCTGTAGCTGATGCCAAGGACCTGAACAAGCTTGAGAAGTGGGCCAGTGTGAACTTCACGAGGTTCAACAAGACCAAGTGCAAAGTGCTGCACCTGGGTTGGGGTGACCTCTGGTATGAATACAGGCTGGGGGATGAAGAGATTGAGAGCAGCCCTGGTGAGAAGCACTTAGGGAATACTGGACGTGAGCCAGCAACGTGCGGTTGCCATCCAGAAAGCCAATTGTGTCCTGGGCTGCATCAAAAGCAGGGTGGCCAGCAGGTCCAGGGAGGGGATTTTGCTCCTCTGGTCTGGTGAGACCCCACTTGGAGTGCTGTGTGCAGCTCTGGGGTCCCCAGCACAAGAAAGACATGGTGCTGTTGAAGCAGGTCCAGAGGGGGATCATAAAAATGGTGGTTGTAATGGAGCATCTCTCCTATGAGGAAAGACACAGAGAGTTAGGGTTGTTCAGCCTGGAGAAGAAGCCTGCAGGGAGACCTTATTGTGGACTTCTAGTACTTAAAGGGGGCTTATAAGAAAGGTGGGGACAAACTTTTTAGCAGGGCCTGTTGCAGTAGGACAAGGGTAGTAGTTTTAAACTTAAAGGATGCACATTCAGACTAGATATAAGGAAGAAATTTTTTATGTTGTGAGAGGTGGAACACTGGAACAGTTGCCCAGAGAGATGGCAGATGCCCCATTCCTGGAAACATTCAAGGTCAGGTTGGATGGGGCTCTGAGCAAGCTGATGCAGTTGAAGATGGCGCTGCTCAATGCAGGGGGGTTGAACTAGATGGCCTTTAAAGGTTCCTTCCAACCCAAGCTATTCTGTGATTCTGTAGGGTAAAGAAGAGAACTGTCACCGTCTGTTACAGAGATGTGATCCTGGTCAGAGGAAGTTTGAAAAGCAGGAGTTGGATAGATCTTGTGGTATGAATAGTACTTGCTACAGGAAACCTTTTTACATTTCCCTTGTCACCATAACAAGAGCTCCTTCCGCTTCCTTTGTTTGTGGTAAAGTTGGTTCAGATTAGTGCTCGTCTTCATAATTTGTGGTTCAGATAATTTCCCCCTGTCACCAATGTCACATAGACAGAATTGCTTCCAAGTAGCTGAGTACCAGCAACAGGTTATATGAGTGACAGTCCATTGCTGAAGTTCTTAGGCCTTGTTTCTCTTGCCTGTGTTTCCTCAATTCCCTGCCTTACTTTTAATGTGGAAACTCCTCCTATGAGTCTTGTTAATGTAGTTCATTAGCTTTATTTTACAGACATGCAACTGACCAGAGATCTGGTTTTTGTTGAGAGGGTGCTGCGTGATCAAGGTTTGAATTAGATAAGTAAACCTCTGGGGCTCAGTCTCAGGTTTTGACAAAAGTAACCTGCTTATTTTCCGTGCCCAGAAATAACCGAGACTGTGAAACAATGTTACAAGGTTGTAAAAGAGTGGTATTTGTATGCCAAAAATCTAAGTCAGTCCAAATGCCTTCAGAAGGAAAATGATCAATTGTAGTGTTAAATTTCTCTCTTCTTAAATAGTTCATATCACATTTTAATATTGCCATTGTTTAATTTGTGTTTTATTAAAATGGAAACTGTAAATATTAATTATTAAATCAATTGTTAATTATTATCAAGTTAATTGGAAGTTCAAAGAAAAACAGAATTTCTAAAGGCTTAAGCAGTTACTGTGATGTGTGTAAGTGGCCAGGTAGTCCTAACGTATATTTGTACTAATTGCATGTACAGAGGCTATGTACTCTTAGAGCACTCAGATTTTTTGAGGCAGTAACATCCAGAAGCAAACAGAATCTACAGAGTTTGCCCTCTGTATTACATCTAGTATTTTATTGAGTATTTTAGTTCTTGTAAAGGATAAACTCTCAGGTAATAATTCCTGCATTTGCAGAAGATGACACTTGTTATAAGGATATTTATGTAAGAAGTTTCTGCTGCCTGCTGCTGCAATTAGTTGAACTTGCTGTGCTTTGTAGATCTCCTGTGACGCTTCTTATTTTGGCAGTGGTGCTGTTACATAACAGGGCGCTTTGGCATTTAGTAACGTTAGTTTTTGGCCTTATTCTTTGTAACTTGCTTAGTTGTAGCTGCCCGGAAACAGGCTTAATTTTTTAAATTGAAAAACTGAATTAGAAAAATTAAGTTCTTGTAATTAAGGGGAAGTTGCTCACACTGAAAATAGTGCAACTGCCAGTGAGTTAGTCCTGCCATTTAAATGAGTTATTCTGTTCTGTAAGGAATTTTTTTTTCTGCTCTTGAAATGGGCAGAGTGAGACAATCTGCAGAAAACATCTCTTTTTCCCTCTTGCTGACACACACCCTCTAATGTTTTTTGGCAATAAAACTTTACTATCATTTACTCCAAAGCCTTCAACTCTTATTCCTTATCAGTGTTTGCAGACACAAAAAAGTTTTCTAAGCCCTTACTATCGTCCTTGTTTGCAGGTCTGTAACCTAGAGGTCGCCAGACTCCTGCTACTCTTGTCTTGTGTGTCCTGCTCATGGCCAAAATTGTGTACCTTGACGTTAAAGGAAGGAGTTAACAAGCTTAATCTGTTTCATGAGGACGAACTGTTATCCAGTTTTCTTTTTCACATCTTAGCTCTCCCTTTCATGTTCTGTCTTGTCTTCTTTTCCCCACACGCACTTCTCAAAGTATTCCACCTGGTGGTAAAACTAGGGAAACAGTTAATGGAAATGGTTTGCATATGCATAGATCAAGTAGTGTAAGAACCTGTAATACAAGTCCTAATTTATTCCAGTTCCCTTTTTACAGTAATGAGAAATGAGAATATTATCTGTGTGCCTTAAATAAGTTTCCCAAGTTTGGGTTTTTTGCATTTACAGTGAAATGTATTTGATTTCTAACACTTTATATTGCTATGCACTAAAGGTAAATAAAATGTGATACCCTGACAGTAGGCACAGAGGACTATTCTAACACTGATAAGACAGTATTATGTATTTAGTATTTTGTACTATTTCATGAAAATTCTCACTTCTGTGTGTGCTAGTTGCAGAGAAATTGGAACAGACTGTTGTACTTCCAAGTAAGGTAGGCTTCCAGATATCTCCTGCAATATTTGACTTCTTGTTTTATAGCAAATAAAACCAGTGATTGTTAGGAGTCATCTGGAAAACACTCCTCCCTTTCAGGAGAAGGAAACATTTCACTGAATGGTGGCGTTTCTTCAGTCTTGTAGTAAGGGAAGGGAAGGGGATCAATATTAAGGGGAGTTAACTTCTGTAGTTTGACCACAGATGAAAACTTTGCTATTAGTCTGTCCTGAGGTATGAAAGCTCTAGTTCTATATACTTCAAGACTGCTGAACTGCTTAATTTTAGAAATGGCAAGCAGGAGGCTGCTTGTCTTTTTATATTGCCAGGAATAAATACCTTAAAATGATATGTATATTACTACAAACTTTTGGGAAGCCCTCTGAACGGTGATGCCTAGTAGCTGAATGTCCCAACGTTCTTGAAGTGTTCAATAATGTCCGCTATCCCATTGATTTAATTTTGAACTTTGTTGTCTTGTTTGACCTTCAAACCTAGTGGTAAATACTATCCTGAGTATGCTTTTATACTAAATAAGGATGAGATTTTTTTCAGATTCAAATTTTCTGTTTCTCTAATTGCTGTGTTCTGTGTGTTCACAAGACCATTAAAATTGTTGAATTTACTTACCATATGTTGTTTCTTACAGGCTTATCACAGGATATAGAAGCATTACACTGTGACAGTATTACTTAAATATTTCCTTATTTTCTGTAGATCAATGTCAGAGTAACCACAATGGATGCAGAGTTGGAATTTGCCATCCAGCCCAATACAACAGGCAAGCAGCTCTTTGATCAGGTAACTTGTCTCTGTGTATATATGAGTACAAACACATAAAAGTATTGTGGGTATTAAGGCATAGTTTGAAAAAGCGAAAGTGTTCTCATGTATGAATTATGTTTTTCTTACGTTATCTAGGTTGTGCTCTGAGTTAGGGTGAAATTCCTCATTACTTCTCATGAAATGTATTTAATTCAAAGGCCACTCTGTAAATAGGTTACTAGTGAGGCTTCAGCTGAATCATGTATAGAACTGTTTTGAAATGGAATAGTATTTCTTATGTCTAATAATGTTATAGTTACTACTGCAATATAGTTGTTAGAATTACATATATTAGAAAAATTAATGTAACAGTAACTTCATTAATGAAAGCTAACTTTTTTCCCCCAACAGTGGAAGCTGTAGATTGTTTTTCACTTCCCAAATGTTAGAACTAAATAATGTTTTCCTATGAACCAGTTTGAAATTTAGATTAACAAAAAAAAAGGCGAAAAACCCCCAATAATGCAAAATAATGACATTAATTTGCTTATAGATTACAGACCTATCAGAACTGCACATTCTCACTTGATAGTGTCTCTGTACATCAGCCAGAATGAATGATTTCTTAAAATGGAATTGTTCTTGCACTCATGTGATGCTAGTTATCAGAATCTTGGAACAATTTTTTGATCTAGGTTGTGAAGTGTTACAGAAAACATTAAGAACAGAAGCTTGTCAGTGTGTTGTTTTGTTTCCCCAGATAAATATGTTTTATTTAAAAAAATGCAGAAATATATGAAATTACTCTTGAAAAACAGTTCAACTAGATGAACAGTTATGTCTAGTAGAACTGTTGTTTCTCTCCATTCCACTTTTGATGCTTGAAGTATGTACTGATGAGTACTAAGAGAAAGTAACACACTGAAAGAGTTCTTTAAGAGCATTTAAACTTTTAGTTGACCTTTCAGAGTTGATAGAATGCCTTAGTATATAACTTGAAAACAGGAGAATGTTTATTGTTTGTAACACTGAGGTTTTTCTTTTAGATGAATGAAATTTCACTTGCAATTTTCATTTGAAATAACTGTCTGACTCTTAACACTTATATTGCCTGTCCAAATCTCCAACATCAGTAGTAGTATGTCTTCAGCCTCTACATAGGAATAGACTTCATGGTTCTTACAAAGAATCCTGGAAAAAAAAGGAGCTGTCTTGCTTTTTGTCTAACCAACATCACCATCAAATAAAAGTATGGTATTCTGTGATGTAGAAGGCTCAAGGTGTTCCCTGTCTTCTGCCAACCTTTGCTATCTTCTGCCATGCAGCATTGGGTGGGGTGGCATTCTGCCGTGTAACGTCTTGTGTCCAGGTAATCAGGTTCATCCAAATTGGGGCATTCACAAACAGGGAACGAAGATACAGCCCAGAATTTGTTTTCATGCTCTCTTCTTTGTTCCTCAGTTCACTATGTGGTGTTTGACATCTTACCAGCTCTTACCTCTGGAAGTTTAAATAGAAAAAATGCTAGGTCAAGAGAAAACAACCAGCATAGTTGTGTGTGAGGAGAGAAGCATTTTCAGCTTGATCTTAAATTCGTTTGTGAGTTTTACAGAGTAACATCAAGAGCTGAACTGTATTGCAAAACCATCATGAAATCTTCAGACAAAAGTTATCCTGTTTCTCTGTAGAAAGAGAATTTAATAGCACTGTTATTGAAGGGATTGGCTTATGCAGAAGTGCTGAACATGACAGCAGACTTGTTGATTATTGATTGCAGAAAATAACCTCTCCATGAATTTAGCTATTATCTAGTGCTCCTTTATGTTTTTGGTGAACAACTTGTCCTTTTTTCAGTCTGTGTTCTTTTAAGCTTTTAATTGGTATTTTCTGGAGTTACTGATTTGTTTCCCATTCCGTGTGCGTGTTTTCGTCATCTTCATCTGCTAGCAGACAAGAATGCAGCATTTAACATCTGTGGCTTTTTCTTTTCCATTTTCAAACTTGGCAAACTTCTTATTTATTGCACAAACTTTTAATTATTATTACTTGCATTTCAGAAGGTGTTTTAATATATTTATCATTGGTCTTTCTATCTATCCTGTCAGCAGTCAGAATAGGCAAGAGAGGACCTGTCCTCCTGTAGTCAACCAGTTAAGCATCTATAACTTTCCTAGGAGAGGAAGAGCCCTGTGGTGGGTATGTTTCCACACACTGGTGGTATTGCTGGGGTGGTTGTGTTGTGTTAGCACTGGGCATTAGTAAACTCTGGTTTACTGTAGTTGCCACTGAGAGAGAATGGGAGGGTTTTCTCTTTTATTTTGAATTGTACCCCACTGTCCTTTCCAGATGTCTCAAAAGCCTTCCTTTACAGTCTTTTGGAAGGTGACTGAATGAAGTACTTGTTAGGTTGTCTTTGTATTTTGATTTGCCAAAATACATATTGTTCCGGTTGCTTTCTTCTTCAAGAAGTGTTTTTGCCTATTAATAGTGAAGTTGTAGGATGTGATGGTAGATAGATCCACTTTACAGATGTGATGAAGACTTGCATCTTCAGCTACTTAATGAAATATTACAGCAAGAATCAAACTGCTAAGTTTCTCCTTCTGTACTTATTATATCATGCTACTGCAGTGCATAAGTGCATATATTAGCTTGGTACAAAGTTTCAGAAAGTGTTTCTCTTTCCCTTGGGCTGAGAGGCCATGTAGGCAATGCTTTTTCCTTATTTGTGGAGTCTGAAGTAAAACAGGCTAATACGTAAGCTGTTTTTGCTGTTGATTTGCAATCACGTGTAACTCTGCATTGCTGTATCCAAGTTGCCTGTATTTAAATAACGTGCAGTGTGCATCTCAGTGGAGGGCCGTAGTTAGTGGGTGAGAGCAAAATGTTTTGACGTGAGCATAAGCACGTCTCCTTATGCCTAGCGGGCAGAGCTGTTGAGCATCTGCAGCTCTTTGCAGCTCAGAGAGCTCATAAGGTACAGAGGCTCAACTTGGACAGCTGCAAAGTAAAGAGCATTCTCAATCATCCGATAAAGCCATAAGTAGTTTGATCAACCTTATATAGGAGATCGGTGTCAAAAGAAGCAGCAGGTCTGAAATGTCAGTGTTGGGACACCAAATTTAACCTATGTTACTAGTAATATACACTTAATGTCTATGTTCTAAAGTAAATTATGTGAGAATTCTAAAGGAAGTAACTGTGCTCACTAAAGGCATCAATCAGGTTGGATCCATGAGCATTGTCCACTTAGTGCTTTGGAGCTTGACTGTGAAAGGGTAGAGGAGGAAAAAAGCTGCACAGTTGAATGATTGTTAAGTGATAATGCAAATATGCAAGGCAGCAGAAGTAAGTTTGCACAGCTATCTTATGACATTTTCTAATTTTCAAAATCTTAATTTTGCAACCCGATAGTACTACTTTAAAATGGAGGAGGATCTATGTGTAAAATTCTATTTACTTCACATGCATCTGAATGCTTCCATAAAACAGCCTTCAGTAAAGCAGCTTGCCAGCATGGTCCAACCTGAGAACATACGTAAGTACTGCCATACGGGATCTTTTGGAGCCAGAGTTTACAGTCATTTATTAATCTTTGCTGGACCTTTCTGATTAATTGTTTATTGAATCCACATGTGCTTTTGCTATGCAAGACTTGTAAAATAGTTCCACAGTTTCATTGCACTCTGTAGTAAAAGTGCTTCTTTTTGTTTGCTTTGAGCCTGCAATGTCATGATTTCTGTTGATTCTCTTAATTCTTATAGTATGAGAAATAATGAATAATCATTCTCTGTTATCCTCTACATGCCATGCAAGTTTTATAGGTCTGTATCATATTTTTCCTTTCCTTGTTTCTCTGTCAGTAGCCCTAGTTCTCGTCTTAGCTATGCAGAAAATGTTCCAAGTCACTGGTTATTCTTTTCAACACTTCTGAAACATTTCCAGTGCTGCAGCATCCTTTTTTTAAGTCCTTATGTAGTATTAGAGATTTGGGAATACCGTACACATGTATAGTAATGTAACAGCTTTATTGCCTTTTTACTTTACAACTAGAACTTTGTTCACATAATTTAAATTGTTGTCTTTTATGTACAGTATTTTGTTTTTATTAAATACCATCTTTTATTGAGGTTTGTGTTTTTACTGTTCATTCACGGATCTTTGTGGAAGGTTTTCTACAGCAGATTTTGTCACATCAGTTTCATCCTTTTTGGAAGTCCTGGGGGACTTCAGTAGTGGTTACACTACAAATCTGTTATGAAAACAGTTAGGGGTTTTTTTTCTTTCTTTTTAACTAATGTATCCATAAAAGAACCTTCTCTTTATTCAAGGACAGTTTTGTTTCTTCAGTAGCTTTTGGTGATAAACGTGATCAGAAATCTTATAGGAAAGTCACGTATGGTTTATTAGCTGGATCATCCTTATCCCTTTTATCAGTAACTCTCTTAGAAGGTTGTAAAAATATTTGAAGGAGCCGATTCATCCTCATATCTGCCCACAAATGTTATGCTTTTTTCCCAATTCTCCAGTTGTCTTCTGTAAGTGGACTTACTTCTGTATAAGTCTGCACATCGCTTCCCAGATGTGCTTTCCAATCTCAGGGTCCTGTTTACTCCCTTCTGTTCCTCAGGTGCTGATGGATGCAGTAAGCTGCACGCTCCACTTGATAGTTTCGAGACTCTTTGCATTTACGTAGAGAGCTCTGGGGTTCCATGAACCTGATGTTTTGCTACTATTTTATCTTTTTTTTTTTGTTCTTGTAAGACATGATTAAATTTCAGTTTGAGATTGGTTTGTGTAGGTTAATTACCATTTAAAAAATTGTAGTGATTATTGATGATTATGGCTCATTTATCTTTAGGTGGTGAAAACTGTTGGTCTTCGTGAAGTCTGGTTTTTTGGGCTGCAGTATGTGGACAGCAAAGGCTACTCAACTTGGCTGAAGCTAAATAAAAAGGTAACAATTCCCTAATCTTGAGCCACCTGTACAGTTTGAAATATACTTTTCAAGGTTTGCTGTTTTAATGCTGTAGGTGAGATATAGCTGACTGCAAATTTAAAGCAAATGGAAAATTGCTTTTAATTTGCTTTAAATGACAAAATGTGGTGTTAAATTTGTTTAGTTATAAAAAAATATGCAAAGCTGCATCAGTATTTAATTTGAGAAGGAGAGAGTTTTCAGTATTTACAGTACCATGGTGATGCATGCATTAGGAAAACTGATTCATACGATTGTCTTGTTCTTGTGTAGCAAAACAGAATAGAATAAATGTTTTACAGTTTGGGCGTGTGTACCAGAACAATTTGGTCTTCAGGAATATGTATGTATATAGATCTTTTAAACAAGGCAGAAACAGCAGGCTTCTAAACTTTAGGTATCTAGTAGGCAGATTGTAGGATAATTTTGATTTTGGTTCATTTTTTTTCTGAACAGCATTGAGCACATTGTACCTCTCAGCTACTGGGAACCAGATCATTTTACTTTAAATTGTATTTGTGAATTTGAATGGTCACATCTTTGAAAGAACACATCTGATCTCTTCACAGAAATCACGTTTATAAAGCTTATCGATTCTAGAAAAATAACAGGAACAAAGCACATGTATTTAGTTTCATAGTGCAAAGACTTTTAAAAGAATGCAGCTGTACACTGACATTGACAAAATGTGCTGTAGTTCTTGCTAAAGAAATGTTGTTGGACCCTAATTTATTACTTCCTGAAAATGGTCTGTGGATATAGTTTTAATTTTTTTAATGTCTATTACAGCTTCTTTTTTTCCAGATCTTTATTATGATAAATACAGTTTTCACACAGGCCTACAAAAAAAGTCTATTCAACAGCCTTTAAGTAGTATTTCAAGATCGTCTGATTTATCCAAATTGGGGTACTCAGTTGTTCCATGTGAATCTTTATTGAGTTCCACAGTGGCTTGCTAGGAAGCACTGTGTTTCAGTGTAGAGTAGCTAAAGAGTTCAGTACTGCTTAATAATATTTAATATACCTTTCAGTGCTCTTTTTATTTTTTTTTTTCTGTATTCCTGTCCCTCAGGTAACGCAGCAAGATGTACGAAAAGAAAATCCTTTGCAGTTCAAGTTCAGGGCCAAGTTTTTTCCAGAGGATGTATCTGAAGAATTAATTCAGGAAATAACTCAGAGACTTTTCTTCCTGCAAGTCAAAGAATCGATCTTAAATGATGAAATATATTGCCCACCAGAAACTGCAGTTCTTCTGGCTTCTTATGCTGTCCAGTCCAAGTATGCAGATTACAGTAAGGAGATCCATAAACTAGGCTACCTAGCCAACGACAGACTTCTCCCCCAGCGGTGAGTAAGACTCATCTTGCAGCAGCTGCTGCATAAAACTTAATTATTGCACATTTTTTAGAAATAAAATATTAAGTGATAACGTGCATGTAATGTTGGCTTTCTTAGAATTTCATGTTTTGCTAGTAAAATTTGAAGATCTGAATTCAGACTTTAAATAACAAGGAAGTGTCACAGCCACAGGTTTCTTGAGATGTATTGCCTGTCCTGCCCACAAACACCTGCAGAGATTTAGTTGAACACATTCCAAAATACTCCAAAATAAGTTAATGTTACTGGAGGCCTGCTTCTGCTAAACTAAAATCAAAATACTCCAATGTAGAAGCAACTCAGATTCATTTGGTACTCTCTCCTTTTGTTAATTTTAATGGTTTTGTACATTTAAACGGTAATTATTTTCTGAAAGCAATTGTAAAGTGTAGTGCAAGTAAAATACATTTCAGGAAAATGCTAGCCTGAACAGAAGATTTAGAAACTAAATTGTTGCTGTTGAATATAAACTCTTTTGTATCAGTCACTCATCTAACTGGTTAGGGAAAGCAAGAACCAAGATTACAGTCCTGTTTCTTTATGCAGCTGAAACCATGCTCGTGGTGTGTTTGGCATGAAGAGAAGCGTTGCAGCACAAATGTACAAAGTTCGACAGTTTTGTTAGTGTAGATGAATACATAGTGATGTATTGTGGGCAAATATGTAGTTACTAAATATGTAACATAAATCGTCAAAGAAATGAGTGACATGGAGTAATTTGAGGTTTCTTTAAGTCATATGCTTTGTGTCTTTGGTTTAAAAACTAAAAACTAACTTATTAGCATAACAAAGCTTGAGAGCTTTCTGGCAAACCAAAAGGCATTTCAAAGATTGTGGTAAAGTATTAAAAGAAATATTTCTGAAAATGTTTTTTAAAAATTCTGGTGAAAAGCTTGTGTTTTGCTTCTAGCTTATGACAGTGAAATCCATAGTTTTTCCTGGAAAATACCTTTTGCTAGGAAGACAGGGAGATGTAGAACCAGTAAAACTGTCATTACTGAGTATGTTCACAAATCCTGGTTTTTGCTCAGTTATGATAACAGTCTGTGAACACAGGAGTGCTTGGGTATAATAGAAATTCAAATACTTAAGTTCCTTTTCAGTAGGCAAATGTTCAGGTGATTTTTAAAATTATCTTTTAAAATAATTTCTCCAGGAATGCTTGATATGCTGAGTGTATGGAATAAAAACATAAAGTTATCATATGCATTTGATTTTTTTTTTTTACCACAGTACTACATTGAAAGTTTTGGTAGGCCAAAATATAATTCCATAATTGCAGACTTTTTTTTTTTTTTTTAAATGAAGAAGAGAAACCAACACACACAACCCCCAGAAAGCTTGTCTGCTAGTTTGTTACGCTCAAGCTTCCATTCTGTTGTCATTTGAAAGAAAAAGTGTCTTTGCATACCTGGAAATTCATTTGCAGCATTGTTGTGGGAGGATTCCATAGGTGTGCATTTTCAAGTGTTCCAAATGTTACATTTTACAACTTTACTGCCAGCTGAGATATGCCATGGAGTGACTTTTATATTACAAAGAATATAGAATACCAGGGAAAAAAAAGTGACTTTCACACTGTTTTAAAAGTGTATTTGTTCAAATACAAAGTTTGTGTTTTGTGTTAAAAAGATAAGCAGTGTATAGGAAGTCATATTTAAGTTTATTCAGTTAAAGCATATGTTATGCTTTGTAACTAAACTTACTTTTATAATTTTAAGAGGTTAAATTGGTTGTCAGTGTCATTTAATAGCAACAACTTGTATTCACAGGGTGTTAGAACAACACAAACTGACAAAAGAACAGTGGGAAGAAAGAATACAGAACTGGCATGAAGAGCACAGGGGAATGTTAAGGTAATAATGTAAAAAAATGTTCCCTAGGCCTTTTATTAGGATGTGTCTTAGGAAGTGGTGTATTTGTTTGGAAAACTGCTTTCTTTTATTCTGAGCAGGGTAGGTGGTTATGAAATACTTGCACAGAAGCTTCAATTAGGGATGAATTTCCAGTGAAGTTACTGGTTTACTTACATGATTTCTGGTAGGGTTGTCAACTGCTTTTGTCCACAGTTGCCTGCCTCTAAAATACATTTCGGGTTTCCTTAGCTCATAGGGTGGAAAGACAAAGCATGGTGATTGGACTCTACTTGGATATTAGGGTGTAAGAGGTCTTACTGAGTATCTGAGTCAAACTGCATGTGAATTTCAAAGAGATATTTAATTTGTAAATAAATTTTACACCAACTGGTTATTCTGCAGTTCCCTTATTCTTACAATATACTTATGGTTTGTCTACACTATATCGATTTTTCTTTCATCAGGGAAGATTCTATGATGGAATATCTTAAGATAGCACAAGACTTGGAAATGTATGGAGTCAACTATTTTGAAATAAAG
Source organism: Pseudotriccus pelzelni (assembly GCA_035584735.1). Lineage (NCBI taxonomy): Eukaryota > Metazoa > Chordata > Aves > Passeriformes > Tyrannidae > Pseudotriccus > Pseudotriccus pelzelni. Next base: position 43,130,980 of record JAWMRA010000001.1, on the reverse strand, counting down.
AATAAAAAAGGAACTGAATTGTGGCTGGGAGTTGATGCTTTGGGTCTGAATATTTATGAGCATGATGATAAGTAAGTGGCTAATACTCATTTTCCAGTTCTGTTCTAGGAGATGCTATCTGAGATTATACAACACCCACCTTACTGTGTGTTCAATAAGATCTGGCAAAACAGGCTCTCAAAGACCTTCTAATCTATGTAAAAAATAAAAAAAAGAGAGATAGATGTTAACTGCCAGAATATTTGAATTTAAAAAAAGAAACAGGGATGCAAAAGAAGGGAAAGGAAGAGCAGTTCTGTGGAAACTTAAATTTACATTGCTTAATATGGATTTATGACAACTAGACCATATTTGTATGGTTTCTTTCTGTACTTCACTCAAGACTGCCCCTTCAGTCAGGATGAAAAGTACATATTGAAGCTGAGCAACATATTTAACGAGAAACATTTTGTAAGAGCCGTGACTAGAATTACAGGTGTTAGAGCATGAAAAACTTTGGTGTCTAAAAGTGAAACCTTTTGGACATCAAAGAAGACAGGTCAGTCTTGTGTCCTGATAAGCAGATCAGATAATCTGTCCAAACCAAAGAGGTATAAAGCTGAAATGTACAAAATTTGAAGAATTTGGAAACAACCACAGACTTATTTTCTCTTTTTTTTTACAAGTACTTGTTAGTAGTATCTGATGTTAACAGTCCATTCACAGTGGTTGAAGTGAAATGTGATGTGCCAAACTCCAGATAACAGCTGTCAACTTTTGATGTATATACTCTGTAACAAAATTTTGTAAGCCTTAATTGCCATTAGATGGCAATGTAACTCCTGAAAGAAGGAAATACTCAAAAAATGTTCAGATCATATTGAACGATGAGGCAGTGTTCTGAAATCTTTAGCTCCTCATAGTTAGCAATCAAATACTTAAATATTTTGTCTTGCTTATAGTTAAGATAATATGAATTGAAAAATCTTTCTGTGCAGATAGGAGAAAAATATGTGCAGGTATTGCTGTTGATGCATAACATTGTAACAATTTCTGAACGTAATTTATTTTGCTTAAGATGCAAAGGAAGTAAATTTTGGAAATGAAAGAACACATCTTAAATCTGAGCTAAACGGAAGTACAGCATTGCTGAAAGCTACTTAAATTTCACTATTTAGAATGTCAATTTCTTAAATTTAAGTAGTTACTCTCTTTGGTGAAAATAAAATCATCAATAGCTTATAAAGAATCAGTACATGATTGTCGTGCTTAGCCTGTAGCTGATAGAAGTAGAATAGGTCACAAATTAAAATTCCTTTTGTTACAGTGCCATGTGATTTATTCATTATGTAAGTAATTTGATGGAATAATGTCTTTAAAAAAAAAGGTCTCCCAAAATATACTTGGAACTGTTGTTAATGTTTTAATGTAAACATAATGCTGTAAATGTAAACATTCTAAACGTAACTAAAATGGTATGGGAATAAACCTTATTGGTTATATATAAAGTGCACAGCCTTGCTGCTTCTAATGAGAGCTTCTTCTCTTTGAAGGCTGACACCCAAGATTGGTTTTCCTTGGAGCGAAATAAGAAACATCTCTTTTAATGACAAAAAGTTTGTCATAAAGCCGATTGACAAAAAGGCCCCTGTAAGTAGTGTGTAGAATAGTATCCCTTTGTATATGGGTACAAAGACATTTAAGCCTGCAGGGACTGGCATTATGTCATGAGTAAATATTTAGTGACAATTATTATTCTTACTGGTGGAATAGTCAGTTATCACAAGGAAATTTTGATTTTGAAATATAGCATGTTTATTTTCTGTGTTTTCATTCTGGTTGATAGTATGTTATGTTTATTTTCTCTCTTTTCTAGTTGATACTCTTAAGTTATTGGACTTAAAGTCAACTTATACTTTGTGATGTGTTGAAAAGACACAGTGTGAGATGCTAAATTCTCTGCCCCCTTCCTCCTTTGTTTTTCTTTTGTGTGTGTCACAGTAGCACGTTTCAGGAGACTCTCTAGGTCAAATCTCTTCAGAGTAGAGAATAGTTTTAACATTTTAGAATTTTAAATATATTATGTAAACCAGCTAATTTCTACTTAGAATATTTCAGGTGTAATCTTGAATTTATCTTACAAGTAACTAGATTTATAGGTAATGATGTTCTCTTGCTCAAAATGTCAAAATACTAGTAAGTTTTCACTAAACCAGTGCAAGCATGCAGTAATGCTTTGAGTTTTGTCACAAATTATTTTTTTTTAGATTAAGGGATCTATTGCAATTATTTTTGCTAGGATTTTGTTTTTTATGCACCCCGTCTGAGAATTAACAAGCGAATTTTGGCACTTTGTATGGGAAATCATGAATTGTACATGAGGAGGAGGAAACCTGATACAATTGAAGTGCAACAGATGAAGGCCCAAGCTAGAGAAGAGAAACATCAGAAACAATTGGAAAGGTAATTAACAAACTTCCATGAAACAGAAAAAATTCTCCTACCCTTTTAAGGAGTTGTCGAAGTATCAGGCATCTTAGAATTCTAGAAAAGAAAGAGCTGCCTTTCTTTCTGCACTTTGTAAGCAGGTTTGTGGATTTTCATGGCTCATCTTAATAGAAAGCCGTATCTTTTTTGAACTTTCGGCACAGTAATAGTAGCTGTACCGTTGTTTCTCGTTACGTTTTTTTGTGAAACAGTCTTGCGTTTCTTTTGCTTGATTCTTAGGGACTTCTATACTCTATAGGTGAGCCTTTAAAGCAAGTTCAGTGAAGAATGGCATGGCTTACCTTTTGTGTTTTTAAAAAATACTGTTGCCATTTCTAGCCCAGATTGAACATCGTGCCTAAAATGCAGATATAATTGTAGATTTATGTGCTTGAACCATAACCAAGGTTGCTGATCAGTTCTGTTCCTAATTTGTTTTCCTGTATAGTATTTTGAAACAGAAGCCGAATTTGAAACGTTTAAAGTCATGTGCTTCTCTTCTAGCTGAGTAAACTGAAAAACAGGCTACCAGCATCCCAAGAGTAGAATTTAATACGCTTGAGGGCAAAAAACCCTTTTTACTGTTTTTTTTCAGGGCACAATTAGAAAATGAGAAGAAGAAAAGGGAGATAGCAGAAAAGGAGAAGGAAAGAATAGAGCGTGAAAAGGAAGAACTAATGGAACGCTTAAGACAAATTGAGGAACAAACAATGAAGGCTCAGAAAGGTGAGCTCTTACTGGTCATGGATTTCTTAAATCTGATGATATTTAGTTCAGTTGGGTAGCTCAGTTCCACAATTCTTTGTTTGTTGGAAGGTTTTTTGTTATTTTATGGGGGTTTTAAAAGTTGTTTTTCTAATAATAGCAATATTTGATGTAAAAGATATTCTTTTTTTAGTGTTCAGAGGATGGTGTGCATGCATTTGTGTGTATCTTTTTAACATAAAATCAATTTCTAGTATAACAAAAATTCCAGTTTAGTAAAAAGGAAATTAATGGATACACAGTTCGACTCAGGATTATGAAAGGCTTAAAGTGCTGAAAACCTGGAGTTGGAGGGAGCAGGGAAATTAGAGATGAAGATTCAAAGTAAATTCCTCTAGGGTTTTGTTGAACTTAGCTTCTAACTTGGAAATTCCTTTTTCCTTCATTTTCCTATTCCCTTGTAAGATCTGAGAAATTGAAAATTAAAATCTTGTCAGACTTTAGTGACAAACCACGTTTCACCAATGACAGTTCTTTGTGTTTAATCACGCTGTAGAGTCCTTGCCTCCACGCCTTCTAAGTCCCTTCTCTCCGTATTGTTTTGGGTTTTTTTGCTTCAGGTTTGGTTCACATTCATAAAAGTTTTGTTGCTGCTTTTCCTAACTGTTGACTTCAGGCACGATAGAGAGAATCACTGACTAAATCGATGCAAATAAGTTACATATGCCTGGCACTGCTCTCCAGCTCTTCCACTGCATTTTTCAGTCTTTCAATGCAAAACAGGTTGGGCACATCCAGACAGGTAACACACTAACTGTGTGTTTAAGGGAGAGCTATTTGGCCCAGGACAAAAGAGTGTCAGGGTGATTCTGGAGGTTTAGTTTGACAGTATATGTTCTTTATATAAATGGTGTCTGTTCTGTAGTTAATGTGGTAGTTTAGTGTTCTCCACCTTCATGGAAAGGTTTGTTTGAGCAGTGTTTTCAAATAGTAACATGTTTTATTTCATTTTCTAAGTACTACATTTGCAGAACCCCACATACTTGTGATGCTGTTCATTTAATTTTATAACAGAAGTAGTAGGAAGCCTGGGAAAACAACTGACTAATAATGGTTACCTGAGACCTACTTAAAACTACAAGTGCAAAGCTGAAGCATATGTCAGCATACCTGGGGAGATGCTTTTCTAGCATTAAACCATATGGTGAAGGGCAAATGGATTGTTCCAAAAAACAAGTTATTGTTAAGCTTTTCAGGTGAAGGAGTCTATTGCAGCTATGCCAAGCCAAAAACATAGTGGGAAATTTATCATTAAAATCAGCAAAGAGCTTTAGAAATACTTTTTTTGTAGTCAATTTTTCACATCAGAGTAGGAGTGTAATTTGTCTGTTTAAATCTTACCTTGCAGTACTGGTAGATGATTACTTCCTCCTGTTTCACAAATGGTTCTGCCCTCTAGATTTCAATACTTTGGTAACCAGGCACCTACACAACTGTTACCCCTCCCTTGATTTAAAACTGTCATCCTCTTTTGTACAGAGAATTTTTCTGACCCTTGCAATTGGTCTTGGGTCATTTTGCTGGAGGCACATGCTGCAGTTAAGGAATCTGTCAGGCATTTCAATACAGTAGAAGAGCTTTTTGCTTTTGTTGCCACAGGAGCGTGTGATTTAACATGCATAAAATCTCCTTGCTAGTAAGAGTGAGGATGTATGTTCATGTATATGTACATATATTGTGGTGTTTAGTTTTATCAGTGAGATGACAATTTTCTGAAACACTGGGCTCTAAGAACTGTCGGGTGAGATGAAGTATATGTCCAAAATATGTCTGGGATGGGGGGAAATCACACAGGAATCAAACAAAGCTCCAGGTAATGTGCTCAATAGCTTTTCTTAGCTTGAGGCAGCCTTGTAAGTCTTTGTTAGTGTTGTAGGTTACTTTATTTTGAGCATGTTACAGCTGTTATCTCTGTTACATACGAGGAAGAGCTTGGTAGTGATACTTTGTCGGCAAATTTTCCTCTTGGCAGAGCTAGAGGAACAGACTAGAAGAGCTCTAGAATTGGATCAAGAGCGAAAGCGTGCAAAAGAGGAAGCAGAACGTCTGGAAAAAGAGCGTCGAGCAGCTGAATCAGCTAAAGCTGCTCTAGCCAAGCAGGCAGCTGATCAAATGAAGAACCAGGAGCAGCTAGTAAGAGACTTTAATCCTATTTAAAAAAAAAAAATCGTAAAAGGTAGTTGAAAATTTAGCTTTTATTCTTGCTTATGTCAAATGAAGAAGTACATTGAAATAGGTAAATATGTGAGGTACATTACAGATTGTTGTTGGGAACTGCTTTAGAAAACTGTATTAGATTTACCGCTACTTTGCAAGACAAAAATAAAACTCTGGAGCTGCAGGAAATTAAATGAAGAAGACCTTTTGAACTAACAGCACTCATTACATTCTCTTTCTAGTAGTGTCAGGCTTATCCAGCTGAGAACAAGAGTCCACTGGGAAGCCTGTTTTCTAAGACAGGTCTGTTCTGAAGCTTGGTGATGGTGGGGAGTTGGTGACACTGTGGTTTGTTGTGGTTGGGTTTTTTTTTTGGTTGTTGTTGTTTTTCCCATCCCATTTTCAGCATTTGCAGAATCTTCTCACGTGCTGTGCTAGACTACTTGTAATTTGTACATAACAATCAAGAAAGTCATGCAAATAATAGAAGGAATGATTTCTCAACTATAAACCAGCTTTAGATCTCCTGCAAATATAGCACACAATTCTGAAGGCAGGATTTAGTTTAGTAGTACTGAGATTATGGTCCAGAATCGTAATCTTAATGGTGGGATCATTAAGTTGTATTAGACTGAAACAGCCTGAAATGCTAATTTGTAATGACAACTTGCTGTTTCCCAGCAAACTTTGGAAGTGCAAAAGATAAATATTTTTTTTCTGGACTTATTTCCATCAGGCAAGAGTATTCTGAGTCCCTCTCTCATGTATGCCTAAAATTTCTATTTTTAGCAGAGGAGTGATGGATGGTAACAAACTCTCTTCAAGCCAGGTTCACAGCAAAGGCTCTGCTTTCTTCCACTGCAAAGCCAAAATGATACCAAATGTAAACTTCTACTTTGTTTTTTTTGTTTGTTTCAGGCAGCAGAAATTGCTGAATTCACAGCCAAGATTGCACTTCTAGAGGAGGCCAAGAAAAAGAAAGAAGAGGAAGCTTCAGAATGGCAGCACAAAGTAATGAGCCCATGCTGTGTGAAGTCAGAACTTCAAAGAAGCTAAGGGAGATGAGTGCGGAAATCCCACTGGAAGTCCATGTGGTTGAATCTCTCTCTTTCCCTTAGGCTTCAGAGAAGTCTTTCTTAAAGGTTTTTGTTCTCCAGTCTGCTGAAGACAGCCTATGCTTCTATTTAACTCATGTCTTGATATTGCATGGCTGTGAAGGGGGGGAAATTCCCATCACAAAGGTATGGTCACAAATCAGAAATGGCCTTCTTTTGTATGGTAATGAAATAGATTGGAGCTTCGTGTTAGAGAGGAAAATGTCTCAGGAGGGAGGTGTATAAAATCATGAGTTGTGGTGAAAGGATGAACCAAAAAAATAACATAGGCGCATAAAATGCAACTGGACAATAATTTAAAGCAAAATAATATTTCTTCACAAAGTCTGCAATCAATTATGGAATGGGAATACTTACTGTGTGCACAGGTTCAAAAAGTGATTGAAAAAATTTTCCTAAGTTCTGATTGAGTATGAAATTTGAAGATATCACCTTTGATGTAGGACATCTCTGAGCCTTAAATTTCAGGAAGCTAAGGAAGTTGGAAGTAATCAGTATGACTGATCTATTCTTTCACTCTTTTCTTGTCTAGTGCTGGAAATAGCTTGACTGTGGTACAGCTGATTTTGAGTCATATCTTTTTTTACCCTGTATCTCTGTTTGACCATTTTCTGTGTGTAAGCTAGTCATGTTAGTTATAAAGAATAATTTCCATGTGTCTGAGAACATCCCAAATATTTATTTTTATTTATCTGACTATTGTTAAAGAATTTTAAAAGATGCTAAGTACTGTTTACTGTATTTAGGCTTTTGCAGCCCAAGAGGACTTGGAAAAGACCAAAGAAGAGTTGAAATCTGTGATGTCTGCTCCTCCTCCACCCCCTCCCCCACCAGTTATTCCTCCAACAGAGAACGAACATGATGAACATGATGAGAACAATGCTGAAGCCAGTGCCGAACTGTCTTCTGATGGTGTTATGAATCACAGGAGTGAAGAAGAACGGGTAACAGAAACACAGAAAAACGAACGTGTTAAGAAACAGCTCCAGGTAATGAAGATTCATACTTGTATCAGCATAATTCAGGCATTGGGGTTTCATTCTTTTTTTTTGTCAGAAATCTCGTTGAAGATATGGTGTGCCAAGGAAATAGCCTCTTTGTGATTTACTAGGTTTATTACTAATTTACTGACAAATACCATTCATAGTGTTCTAGAAGTGGAATAGGTAGAAAGGCTGGATGTAAGATTGTGCTTTATAGCCTAAAAGTGTTGATATGTTGTTGCACTGGCCAGTAAAGGTGTCTAATAATTATATAATGTCCAGGACATTAAATGTTATAATGCTTTCCTTTCTCAATACCCAAACTCATTAAGTGGTATGAACAGATGCTTGCTTAATATTATTTGTGTGTGTTTGCAGTCATTCACAGATGTTGCAAATGCAAAAACCCAATTATGCCCATTTTTGATTAATCTTATTTGCCTGAAATGGAGTGTTTCCTCCTGGAAAGTCTTTACCCCTCGAAGTGTAATGTTTTATATTAGTGGTATCCCTTTTCCTGGTTATGAAATATCTATTTGGGAAGAAAACACAAGAAATGGAAAGCTGCTACTTTTTCTGTTAATGGTATCTTAGTAGCGTGTATGTGTAATGTTCTTCTTGCTTGGTTGTCACTGATAGGATCAGGGAGAAATAGAAGAGCTGTTTAGTCAAGCAAAATCTTAAAAATAAGGTGATTTTCCTGCCTTAACCTGCTGGTCCCTTTCTTCAGTGTTATGGCGTATGAGGCTTTGGTGTGTTTTTTTAGTTTGATAATCACACTTAAGGAGAAGTAAGGAAAGAATCCTTATGCTATCTTCCCTTCTGCATTTTTTCTGATAGACCTCACAACTTGAGTTACTGAACAGCACAACAAGCATTTCATAGGTTGGCATTCAAGAAATTCTTATCCAAATTGCAGAGTAGTTGTTACCAGAAACTCCAGAATCATGAAAAGATTAGTCAAAGCACTTAAACATAAATATTTTATTCAACAGGCTTTAAGTTCTGAGTTGGCTCAAGCCAGAGATGAAACCAAGAAAACACAAAATGATGTCCTTCATGCGGAGAATGTTAAAGCAGGCCGCGATAAGTACAAGACTCTCCGACAAATCCGACAAGGCAATACAAAGCAGCGTATTGATGAGTTTGAAGCAATGTGAGAGCTGTTATTTTGCATATATGTTCCTCATAAAGCTGAACCACCAACAGAGAAAAAAAAGCAGGCCTTTGCAGATTTGATGGATTGCACCCCACTTTGCCAAAGCACTTAATACCAGGTTGACTACAGTGACTAGAAGACAAATTTTTAGGGAAGCTATTCAACAGTAAGGCAGTCTGTCAACCCTAGGTTTTTTGGGGGGAGGATGTGGAGGTTAATAGCAGTTTTTTCCCCATCATGTTTCTGGCTTCATTGCTTGTTTATTTGGTTTGTTGGGTTTTTTTTCCCCCTTTGGAAACAGATGCGAAGTATATAATGACTGACAAGTGTATATATTGCTTAACTTTAAGAAAGAAGAATGGAACTGAACCTAGACTGGATAGGTACTATTTCAATATGAAGTTTGAAATGAGTTTTCAATGTAGCTACACCATTAAGAGTTTGATATTTGCTGACTTTCAGTTTTGGTTGTTTTTTCCCTTTTTTGTTTTGTTTTGTTTTGTTTTTTCTCCCAAGTGAAATTCTTTGGTGTTTCATGTCCTGTCATCATTGATGGTTTTCTTTGCCTACCTGTTCACAAAGGTCTGGATGGCAGGTGGTAGTTCCAGGAAATGTTTTTAAATGGAACACTACCTGTGGGCAGCACATGGCTGCTGATAGGCTTGAGTAAGTATTGCTTTCCTAGGTAATTCTTTTAGATGTGTAAAGTGTTCTAATGCAGCAAAGTGGGGAAAAAATAAAAAAAGCTTAATGTGCTATTTGCTTGTAATTATTTTATTTGCAGTAGGGAGACCTGGACCTTTCTGGCAAGGGAGCATATGAAAACATCAGTCCCAGGGAGGGGACAGTATCCTACCTCACTACTATGTACATGATGACTGGTCCTTCAAACACCATGAAAAAACTGTTTAAATTGACTGTCACTACACAGTGATATCATAGATTGCTAGGAGCCTTTACTCCTAGGATTTTGTTTTACTTTAGGATGGATTTATAGTGCTAAATACTGTCTAACTGCCTTCTGTTGAGTTTAAATTGTAAAAGCATCTGGTGTGTTTTAAAGCTGTAACCTGTCACTGGTATACTATTTTCTGGGAGGGGTGTAGAATGTGCATGTCAGTCAGTTTGAGTTTCCAAATACAAAATGAAAGTTCCCAGAATTGGAGTAGAAGTGTTGTAGCTTCAGTTTTCAGTGAAGCTAGTATTGTAATTGTCATATCTGATGTCAGATCACTAAGTCCTTTCCCTCTTGAAAAGCAGACCTGCTTTTTTGAGAAATTTGCTTATAAATTGAACTTCAATAACAACTTTACAGTTAATGTGGACTGCAGTTATCCCTTATGTTAGAGTTCCCTAGTAAATACCTACAGTGGAAGAACCTAACTTTCTCTGAGGATGGTTCAGCTTTTTTTCTGTTTGATATTATGCACTCATAAATTTACACTTATCTATTAAAATTTGCCATTTTATTAAACATTTTTTTCATGCACAATAGGTTTAAATTTCTTACGAACAGTCCAACTAATTTTTTTTTATTTTGCGGAGTAAAAGTTTGGCTATGTGGGGTGACATCATGAAAATTAAATAAAGATACATTAATATATTTTTGTTTCGTGGGGCTAAACATATCTGCTTCACCTTGAAGACTGATGTGCAGATGCAGTGCACATGCTTCGAAATGCTGCTTGGTGGAAGTTGGTGTTTCAACTTGCAGTACATTGTAAGAACAGTTTTTGTTTCATAGGCTTCATACACCGAAGCTTAAGCAAATTTATGAAGTATTCGAACAGTTTGCCATGGCAGGTGAAATACTGTGCTTCCAGTGAGTTTTCATTTTTCCCTGGAAAGTGTGCACTAACACTGATACATCAGTTTCAGTGTTGGGAAAAAACCACCAGTAAAGTTTATTGTTCATAAATCTACGACATGTAGGGTAGGGCTAAATGAATTAGATCCATTTATAAAGCTGTGTGATTTTTTTTGGTTTTTGTTTTTTTGTTGTTTTTTTTTTTTTTTTTTTAAAATCTAAACAACCAGGAACAACCATTTGTAATACAGATTTTCACAATGAACAAAGTGGTAATAGCTGCTGTCACCAGCAGTTGGGAACACTTACTGGTGCAGAAATACTAAGAATACATTTAATGATTACTTGGTGAAGTAATTTTCCACATGCTTTTTCCTTTAGCATCATGTTTTGTGTTGTACAATTAAGCTACAATTACATCTACTATTTTGGATAACATTCATTGGTTAACAATAAAGAGATAAAGTTAATTTCTCTGAGGTCCATTGTTGTTATTTAATGCCCTTTATTTCTGACAGCTTTACTGAGCACACTCCAGTAGTGTTTTCTAGAGAAGTGTACAAATTTTGATTATCTTTTGTTTCACACTCTGGTCAGAATGGCAAAAAAATCAAATTGTATCCCTAGAGAATGGTATTTTGCTTAAGAAATTACCACATACAGTTGGGAGGAAGCACTGGTGTTTGTAGATTCAAAACAGGATGTGAATCATCAGAGCAAATTTGTTCTCTTGAGAACACAGGGTAATTTGGCCATATAGGAGCTCTGTGGGAAATGTAAGAACTTTCAATCACTGCCTACATATTGCTTAGCCCCAGGTTAAGTGAAATTTAGTTTCATGGGTCAATATCTTAAGCATTGAGGAACCTTGAAGTGTTTTTTTGATAACTGCACATTACAGTGGACTGTGCTGTCAAATACATGTGTGGCCATGTGTTTCGGATAAGGGCGAGTTAATAGGCTTTCTCCTCTGTCTAATACACTTGGAACAGTCCCATGTAAGTAGGTATACAAATAATCTGCTAAGCAGTTCTTGCATAAATTAGACCTCCTCTCAGGTCTCTTGTATTTGCTTGGCCTTGCACTCAGTACAAGCACATGACCCTTTTTGTTACTCCACAGGGCAGAATTGCTGTGAGGAATTAAAACATTTACTTCATGCTTTTAACTGTGCATATTTCTAGTTTGATATTTCTCTCTTCTTGGAGCCCCTCTTGCTGAAGCATTAGATTTGAGGTTTGTGACTTGTTAGAGAGCTTCTGCATAGGTATGTAGCTTCAGAATATTGTGCTTGAAAGGGGAGGTAAGTGCTTTAGGGGATTATTTTTTTAAAAAATATGCTCTTGAGGTGGAGAGAAAAGGATGCAAAATAGAGGTCCTGTTTACAGGCCAGACTAATACATACAGTTGAGCAGAATGCCTCATTGGGAAAGAAGATATTTTGTCTTGAAGTAGTCCCCTATGATCATAAAACCCCTACATTTTCTGTTGCTTGTACCAGTTTGAAAAGCATTGTTGTGCTTTTGCTTCTGAAAACATGTTCTCTAGGACTGTTCATATTAACTGCCTTAAGCACCACTGGGTAAAAAGGAGGTTTGTTTTAAATGAAACGTTTCAAACTTCTGAGAAAAAAGTACCTCAGATACGTTTTCTAAGCTTTTAAAGAAAATAACAGATTAAAATGATCAGTTAAAACCTTTTGCTCTTGAAAAGGAACTCTTATGCAATCATTTTCCATGTCTGTTCACGTGTGGATAATTTAAAAAGTTCTGCCCAAGACATCGTATTAGTTTTAAGAATCAGGGATTTTAACAAAGATGAGGTATCCCAGCAGGGTAGTTGATCCTAGCGTTTGTAAATGTACTTTCTGAGTAAAAATATCACCATAAGAAAATTGAAAGCTTCCTTACAAAACAGCAAAGTTCCCTTGCTAATAGAAGTTTTCTCATACACATAATTTAATTTATCTTGGCTGGGTGATAGGATTTTCCTGGAAAATGTAGTAAGTGTCAATGGATCAGCATGCAAACTGTGGTGATGTCTTTGACCCCCTCAGAGCACATTCTGCTCTTTGTGGTTGGAGATGGAGAGCTCCTGCCTCCCAGCCGAGATGCCGTGCTGGCTGCCAGCTGGGCAGGTGGCTCAGGAGATGGCTCTGGCCGGCCGCCGTGGGCACCTGCCAGACAGTGTGTCCCTCTGCTCCGTTCCCAAGTGGCACGGAGCAGTGTCTTTCCTTCCCAGCCAGTTGGTCTGCAGGCATGTGAGTTCTACATGACTGGTCCTTTTCCCAGTTTGAGGACTGAGTCAGCAGCAAGGAGCAATTTATTAGGCCTGGAAGGGGTGATGTTAATGGCAGAGGGCTATAAGAGGGAAACAAACACAACTGTTGTGTGCTAGAATCCCTTAGAGGCCCACTTATTCACTTGTGTTGAAGACTCATTTTCAGTGTACTACTGCAGCATCTGTGTGACCAATAATTTGTTTAGCAAATTCAGCAGCGAATTTGCTGGAACAAGTTTCACTTTTCACTTCAATGAGCTGAGTCTAGATCTAAAGGCACGGGCTAGTTATTTGATTTTGTTTTGATTCATGGAGTTTGTCTCTTGTGTTCATTTTACTGTCTGAGTTGATAAACTGCTGTTTTGGAGTGCAATTAGAGAAACTTTGGCTTGTTTTGCTTTTTCTTCCTTCCATGCAAGGAGATTGCCACCATGTCAAATGTGTATGTTTCGTTCAGTGTGAATGAAGTGGGCCCACCAAGCCCAAAAGGATTTCCCACCAAACCACCAAATTTCTTCACAAGAAGGGACCACAGTATCTGCAGCAGTGCCTGCAATATTCCAGATACTCAGGAAGAGACAGCTTATGCCCACGTAGCTCATAGCTCAGGAAAGACAGAGTTAGCAAAAGGAAACGGAGCATTTTGAATTGCTGGGATTCCATGAGATGTTTATGTTGGCTTTTGTAAATAATGTGTCAGAGCATTTCTTTTCACAGCAGTAGGCTTTAGGCAGCAGAAGAAACGAGGGCAGATGGAAATGCACTTCAAAGAAGGAGGCCTGCTTGGTGTAAATATTCCTAATGCACGTGTACATAACAGTTAATGTTTCCTGTGCTCTGGATAAGTGGATCAGGTGAAAAGAGATCAAGCTCAGAGGTAGGACAATTGCATTGCTTTTCCTGCTTGTTTGGTTTCTTTTGTTTGTTTGTTTACTTTTAAGCTACCTTATTTACAGAGGAGGAGGAGGTGCCATTATCTGAAGGCTGTTAAAAAGCCTGCTGCCCAGAACCAAAAGGTCTCGGAGTTCTTAAGGCCGTGTGTTCCCAGACTGGCTTTTGTATTATAACTTGCTAAATTTCAGCAGAAGGCATTCTCTGCAGTCTGGTAATTTTGCCCTAGCACGTTTGTGCATTGACAAGAGCTGTCTGTGTCCCTGCACTGTTCTGGCTGCCCCACTGCTTGTTCCAGCAACACAAAACCCCTGTGTACCCATGTGAAACAGTAATCGCACGACAGGCTCCGTGACCGCATACGCTGCACTCTGCGGGATCTTGTATCCAATCTACAGCTCCCTATGGCCTCAGCTTTCACACTTCTTATTCACCCTTGATTTCTTCATTAAACTTGATACAGTATTTAACTTCTTAATCTCTAGCTTCAATAGGGTTCTACTAAACTGCACTTCCAGTGAATCGTTGGCTACTGTGTCAAATGTTTTCTTACAATACATTATACTGAGGAGTTGAAGTTGCCATGCTTTACTTTTATTCAAATAGCACTTCTTATTAATTAATAATCTTTGTGAATATGGTAATTCCAGTTGTGTTGTCAGAAAGATTAATTTGCATTGGGACTGAGGCTCAGAACTTTTCTGCCAAGTGCACTTCAATCTCCAACAAAATGAGTTGAGAAATAATATCCAGAATACGCAGACCAGCCGATCTGGCCACCACCTTTATTTCTGGGAGCAAATTCATTTAGGTTTAGGGATTTGGGACAGGACCACAACCTTGTTCGCACATCAGAAAAATTTCTTAAAATGGTAAGAAATTTTCATACCATTAATTGGCACTTTGCTGTTTGTTTCCTGTCTTTAATAGCTTTTCTTCAGTTAAATCCACCTTTTGAATTCTTGGATCTCTTCCCTTGTGAACAGTGTTTCGGGCATCCATCTTGCTGCTTTGTGCTAATTTCTGTATTTCACAGCATTTGGAAACACAGCTCTTCCTCTTCTTTTGCATTTGGGATCTTGGTGTTGTTTTCAACAAAGCCAGTGAACTCATCTTTAAATTTAGAGCAATTACTACTTCTTCTTAGAATAATCTTTGGATTGATTTTGACTACATGTCTTCTTATCAGTTCACACATGGCATGTGCCACCTTATAGAATAAATAACTGTGTTGACTAGGTAATAATTTCTAGTAGCTTTCTGGAGAACAGAATGTCAGAAAACAAGTATGTTAATGCAGCATCTGAATTACAGTGTTATACCCACGAGGTTCAACTTTGAGCCCAGCCCTACTCAAACACACAAGGGAGCACGTGGAAGAGAAATTCTGTGCTGTCGCTGTGTAGCTCATCTGTCTGCCTGGACTAGGCAAGAGAAAGCACTGGAGCAGGATGGTAATGCCTGCCCAAACAGCAGAGTTGTCAGGCACAACTGCGTGGCGCTATGGCTTTGCTTTTCCACGCAACAGGTGTGCTGGATGTAAAAATACCGGGGGGAAAAATAAACCCAACCAAAAAACCCCTCATAAAATAGATGGTTTGTCCTGTGGAGCCTTATTTAAGAGAGTTATGGTTATATGCCTACCTGGCTTTGTGGGTCACCCTGGTAAAAACTGAACTCCTCTATAACGTAAGTGCAGGTACCTGCGAGGAGTCGTCGGGTATCCCACGGCTCTGCAGCCCCTCTTGTCTTTAAGAAGCAGTGGCAGGTGTGTGTGGGAAAAGTCTCATATCTGTCTCTGTTCGTTCAACACGGGGCCATGAAAATAAAATCTGGAGAACCTGCTTTCTACCAGTGACTTCTGTATCCTTTGGGGTGGCCCTTTTGTATGTGTTTCTCCTGCTCTTGTACTGGTTCTTACTTCTCACCTCCCTTTTCTGCTTTACTGCTGGGTTTGGTCTTGTCTTTGGTGTTTTGATTGGTTTTTTGCTTGTTTCTTTTTCTTGCTAATGTGTCCTGCTGTGTATTTCATCCAAAGAACAGATTTCAGTTTAGATCACTGAGATCTTTAATGCAATTAAATAACTTTGTTTCAGTATAAGAATGCAAATTAAGACAGGGAAGGGCCATGTTACGAAATTATTAGTTTAAAAACATTGTGGGGGGAGGTTTAAGCCTTAAGTCTTAGCAAAAAAATATGTTGCATTAGCTGAATACTTAGACTACAAGGTAAAAACTAGAGGCAGACAGCTACATATGCCATGGTGGACTTCTCAAACTAAATTCATGTTAGAAAAGTAATTTGGTAAAATTTACCAGGCTTTTTATTTATTTGCATTTATTGGATTATTTAAACAGCACTAAAGAAGAAAATATTGTGTACTTCATTCTTCAGTCATATTTCCTTTAATTGCTTCTGTTGTGGCTTATTCCACCAATTTAAAAGTAAAAATGCTTTTTTTCCTCCCCAGTGATTTTGTAAAATTGTGTTTTGCCTATGACACTGTAACTAGCTTTGCAGTCTGAAGCTTAATGGATGAAACTGTTTTCTGAGGGAAAGGTATTATGATTTGCTTTGTGTTTAACTGAGCTTGATAGTTTATATGTGTGTGTGTGTATATATATGTATATCCACACACACATATTAAAAAATGCATATATAGCATGGTTAAATTGGAGAGTTCTAATACAGCATGTGGTGTCAGTCCTTGTAATGGCTGTATTAAAGTGTAATCCACAAGTTGCTACTTAACAAACTTTGATCCTAAATAGTTTTAGAAATGATACTTTTAAAAACTGTGTTTAAAATATGATTTAATAGGATATTATAGCAGGCAGAGAGTGAGTGTGGTTCAGTTTTGTCCTTGGTCTCAAAATCAGGTCTACGAACCCACATGTTTGATTTTAGTTTCCTGTGAAAGCCAGTTGTTTCTGGCATTCTCTTAGTACCAGGAAACACTTCATTAGTTTCAGTAGTGCCTTCACAGCCTGCAGTTTCACTCACTGACAGAAACCTATTTCTTCTCCCCACCCCTGTCCAGGAATTGCTGTCAGACTTTTAAGACACCAGAATCTTAACCACACATCTTATTTGCTTGTGCTCAAGCCCTGGTGGTTCTCACTGACTTTCCGTGCCAGAAAATTATTTGTGTGGGAAATAGGCTGTGGTGTAAATTCGATGTAATGTTCCTACACATTACATGTTGTAGCTGCATTCATAAATGTAAAAAAAGTGCTACTGAAGGCTTCTTACTTTTGAATAGCTACTCATTCCCTCTGCTTACTAATGACAAAAAGAATCTGATAATTAAGTATTTTTCGTGATTCCTTTTAAGTAAAATTCTGATATATTAATACTTACAGCTGAAGTGTTTAATTCCCTAAAACAATTAGAATGAGAGGTTCACACTATAAGAAGGCTGAACAAAATATAATGGTTATTATTATATTTAAGGAAGTAATTGTCCAAAAAGAAAGCAATTTTCAAGCCACTTCAACAATGAATTGTAAAAGTTAACAATGAATTGTAGCAATTCAATAATAAATTGTAAAAATCAACGTGGAAAATACACAGTTTTGAAATGTATCTTCACTCAAGTAAGTTTTGACTCATTGTTAAGGTTTTACCAGAGAACTTTAAACTTTAGGAGAGAAATCAATTTGAGAGGTTCTTTATGCTGTCATCACCTTTCCTCCAAAAGGCTCATGCAAGGCAGCAAACTGAATAAACTAAACCCTAGAGCTTACACAGCAAATAGCGCATCTACTGTGCTAAAAGGAAAAGATCTCTGAAACCATACTGGCTGTGATTGAATGTTCTACAAATATGTCCTATATTTGGTGTATTTGGGCCCAAGGCATCTTACTTTAGCCATTTTTGGGAGCAGTTTTAACACAGTCTTTTACCTATGTTGCACTCAGCTGTGGTCTGTGTTACCTGCAACAGCAACTTGGTCCTTTAGAACTATTCTTTGGGTGGATTTTCAGTTGGGTTCTTTAAAATGCTAAAATTTTATATCAAAGATGGACTGGTATGTGCAAAAATTTGGCATAAAAGAGTCCTTAAAGAGAGTTGGACCTGCTTGTCAAGCTGAAAGTCAACAAAGACAGGTTCTGGGTGTCCCTGGGGCCTTGGCCGCAAGAATCATGTGTTTCTTAAATCACTCTCTCTCATTCTAATGCTCTCTCATTCTGCTGACATCTTAAGAAAAGAAGTTCAGTCAGAAATTAAATATGGAATAGTCAGAGGGAGTGAAGTATGGCTCATGTGACATTGCTGCATATTTCTATCTATTGTTTTTGTTTAGTATTCTTTTGCTAAATCTGTTTGATCTCTCTGTGTCTTTCTATGCAGGTTACAAAAGTACGATCTCTTGCAGCCCTTAGGATAGGAGCAAGGTAAAGATCAGCAGAAGACCTGGGGTCTGCCAAGGCCTGCTATTGCACTTCTGTAAATCTGGACAATGTACAGCGCTTTAAATTAGGTGCTGCCTGGTCCGTGAAGAGTTTTTGGAAGGACCAGGAAGTGCTGTTACAACATTTCATTAGCGTTTCGTTCTCTCGGGTCTCTAAATCCTTCCTTGTTGTCTTTTCCCAGGAGAAAATTAGCTTTTTGAAGTATTTAAGCTGTTGTTCTTCCCAGGAAAACAGGAAATAATACTAATATGTTAATCTTTAACATGTAATGGGGTGCGCTGGAGTGAACAGTGATGTGACCTTTCGAAGTGCTTGAGGGATCCTGTTGGCTTTGCTCATGAGTGTTGCAGTATGGGGAGCCTGACCCTATATCCAGCCTGGGTAAAGTGTAATAATAGTAGATACTTTCCAAGTTTTATTGGTTTTCTACAAAATTTCTAACAGCCTTGACGATACATGACCAGTGTCAGGTAATTTTCTAATGTGAACCTCCCCGTTTGCTATGTGTGCACACAGATGTGCAGTGTAAGCACCCGCTGCTCCTCGCCCTTTTGTACGCTGTCGGGATGTGCATACTGTGTATACGTAACCGCGTCGGACCGTGCGCCCCGCACGAGAGCCTAAATAAATGGGTTTTAACATTAATCCGGACAATCACTATTCATTTGATGACCAGTGGTGCTGCTGAATTTTCTTCTGCTTCTCTGGGAAGTTTAATTCATTGTGTGTCGCACCAGTCCAAAGTGGAGTTTGCAGGTCAATGTCTCGTGCTGTATCACCGCGTAAGCCGATGGGAGGCTTTATTTGCCAAGAGTGGGTTGCTCTTGAAGGAAAAGATAACTGGTAACTAAGGAAGCTGGTAATTGAGTAGACGGGCATCCAAATTATTCCTAAATTCAGCTAGCACCCTCTGGGAATGTAGAAAACCTTGGTATATTCCTCACAATGTGCCTCGTGTTCCTCACAGTGCCTTCTTGCACAGTGGCCTCCTGCACTGGGAACTGTGCGGGTAGATCCATTGGAGGATTTGGATCTGGAACAGCAGCTGCCAGCCAGAGCCTTACAGCATGTGCCCAGAATCATTAGCTGATAACTGCCCAAGGAGAGGGAGCTGCCTTGGTGCTGTGCAAGCATCTGGGAAGCTGGGTGTTGTTTGGAACAGCCCTCCAGCTTGGCTGATTTAGGGGAGGCTGTGTGGGTGGGGAGCCCTGTCCCCTGTTCCTCAGGACTGTGGGTGGGTAGGGTAGGCTGTGGGTCATTGTCAGCCTCCTGCTGAAACCCCTGCAGAGCCAGGGGCTGTCCAGAAGGAAACTTCCCCTGCCTCTGACTGGTACACCAGGACACCACCAGTTGAAGCAAGACCCTGGCTCAGCCCTTGGACAACCAGGTATGGGTTTAGGATGCCAGAGGAACATAAAATCCAGAGCTGTGGAATTTTGGGGGCTGCTTTGCACATGTAGGACAGCACTGGGGTCTTGGGACCAGCTTGCTCAGCACTTGAATGATTCTTCTGACATTGTTTCTGCAGCCTCCCTCTCCCTGTCACTCATGCTGCTGGTTAGAGACGTTCCTGGTGCTCAGGGGGCCAAGGCACAGTGGCCATGAGTTTTATTTCTAGCAAGGTTTTGACGTGTTTCTGCAGTAGCTGCCACGTGGAGCAGCCTTCTTTAGGACTGTGTTTGCTTCGGGTACCAACAGTGAAGCAAACTTTCATGCAAATGCCTCTTCAGTACAACCACAAAATGATCCTGAGGATTTTATCTATTCTTGCTGATATCTGCGTACAATGCTTTTTGGCTTCCCTTGTCAGTGTTGAAGTTCTCTGGTGCATGTCCTGGAGAGGGGGAATTGGGCAAGATGAAGTGTAATCATGTACCTTAGCAGCCAGATTTAAAAACAGAAACATGAAAATAGTGATTTTGATGTAATGAAAGCTTTGGGCTCACTCTCATTGCTGATTGTAGCATTTGTAGCACTGCTGATTTGTTCAAGCTGCTCTGGTTTAGCTGTAACAGAGTGGCAGCTTGTTAGCTGGAACATGCAGCTTCACACCTGCTGCTGGGAGGAGCTGGTCTGGGAAGGGGTGGCAGCTCTCCACTGGCAGCTGCTGGAGGATCCAGCCTGGGGACAGCACCTCCTCCACTGCAGCAGCCGCTTTATGGCCTTAATGGCTGGAAATGGTCACGGTCTTCCTGCAGGGTGGCACTCGTGCCTGTGGTCAGACACAGGAGGTTTCTCAGTCACCTCTGCGCCAGTCTGGATTTTGCCCAGGTGAGGATGTTGTTGGAGTAGCAGAGTGGTATTTATCTGTAGGCAAAGATCTGTCTGAAGTGTTGTAGCTGAGTTGTATGATGGAAAGTGCTGTCCTGCAGGGAAGGAGAGCTTGAATTCAGTCATGCCTGTGAATACCCAGAGTCAAAAAAGAGTGCCTGGTCTGTAAGGCAGGAAGCAACTTGATTGTCACTTGAAAGTGGTGTTGTCCTTCCCTGTCCCTCTCTCCTCCATGCCATTTCCACACTCAGTGTCTGGCCAGCAGTTTTGCTTGTCCTTGTGGAAGTTCGTCATGGATCTTTCCTCTAATTTTACAAGTTGTCTTCGCATTTGTGATGGCAGCAGGGTCTGGATTTGAAAGCAGCCAGGCTGCAGCTGGCCTGGGCCAGGCAGGCACACGGTCCCTGGGGTCAAGACACCCTGGATCTCTGGGCTCGGCCACCTCGCTGCCCTGACTGCAGAGGGCAATGTAAATCTATAGACATTTTAGTTTTTTCCCCAGTTTGTGTGATGGAGTGACTGAAGTTCTGTTGCTGCTTTGCTTTCCATAGGTGATGTGCACTGACAAGTTAGCGAATGAAAGCCTGCTCACCTTCCTAACCCATTAGCATCCTCTGGCAGCACTTGCTGACCCTCAGCTGTGGGGTGGTATCCCATTAAATTAGTTTTGAATGTCGAAAGGGTGGGGTGAAGAAGTTAACTCTCATTTGAAGTCTGATCCAGACTTAAAATAGGGTAGCAGCCCCATTTCCTGGCAGCACGTGGCATTTTTATCACGCTGACATTTTTCTTTTTCTGAAATAATTCTAGAGATGTGTAGCACGTGCCAACCACAAACAGATTTGTTGCGTCCTGTGTGCGCAGGGTTTCAGCATTAATTAAATCACTTTGTTGTGGAAGGAGCCAAGGGAAGCTCATTTAATCCAGTATTAAATAAACAAACAAGCAAACATAACATCATGGCTCTCTGCAGTTCCTGGAGCATCTGCCTCTCCTCGACCATGGTGACCTGACAAGAGCAGGGCAGAGCCTCAGCCTGTGAACACCGTGGGCAGGTTGGTGCTGAGGGTCACTGTGGTCCACACCCCACAAAAATCCCAGGGTGTTTAATGGTGTTCGAGCCCCAGCGGATCTGTGGTTATAGTCAGTCTGCAAACATGTGGCTCGTGCCAGTCACCAACAACTGCTGGAGCACAAGGTGCTGCTCTGGTCTGTGAGGTGGCTGCAGTGGGAGGTCAGGTAGGAAAACTCACTGCCTGAGGTGGGGAGTTCTGCAACTGAATTCCATTCATTTTTTTTCCCTAGAAAAATAGAGTTTCTGTTTCTGAAAGTGGTAAAATATAAGTTAAAATCCAGGATTGTGAATGCCTGAAAGTTTTGTACAGGTGGATGAAAACCAAATTCCTTCTCCCTCCTCCCAGCTACCCTGGCCAGACCCCAATGTCATTTTCTCCTTTTCCAGTTGCTTCCCGAGGGCTGGAATGTTGGGTCACCCAAACCACTGCTGCCCGGTCTGGTTCCAGGGTGCAAACAGGGATCTGTGTAAGGTGAGCCCAGCCGATGTAAGGAACCTGCCTGGTGAACATTGCCAGCTCCTTATCCCCACATTCCCCTTGCTTTACACTTCACCCAGCTCATGTAAATTAATAGCAGCGTTGGATTTCCATCATATCTACCTGCTGCTCTTGGCAAGTTCAGCTCTGAGCTGGGGAAAAAAAAAAAGCTTGGCTGTTGCTGTGGAGACCATTAGACAGAGGGATACCAGGAACATCTTCCACACTGGTACCACCGGGGGCTCACATGTAGGTCTGGCACCTAGCTGCTGGCTGTGGAGGGAGTATGATCCAACACAAGTCCTCTGTTGGAGAGCAGATGATGGTGATATTTAATGCATGTGCTCATAATGTCCCCAGTTCCTTGCCAGCTTTTTTGCTACAGTCAAAGCAAAGGGAGTATTTCATGCACTGTGGCACAAAATCTCTAAATCTCCCTTCTGTTTCTTCAGCACAGAGTGAGCACAAAGATTCTGCGAGGCTGGAGGATGCTGCCCAGAGCAACCGAAGTGACAGTTTGTCGTGCTTGGAAATGACCTTGTAAGGAGCATCCCCATGTGCTTGTTCAACAGCCTCTCCTGTAGCTCCTCTAGACAAGGTCGTGCAGGTTGTCAAGTTCAGGTTTCAGCTCCAGGATGACTGACAGAGCCCTTTCATCTCCAATGTCACAACACTTCAACCTGCACCAGAGGCTGCTGTGAGGCCTGTCAGGCTGACATAAATTTTGTTAAAGCTACCCAAGAGAAATTTGTAACCTGGTGCCAGGCTCTCCAGGCCTGCCTTGTGTAATGCAGGCAGATCCTTGGGGGATGCAGACACTTGACTGAACTGGGGAAACTCTGTGTCCTTGATCAGCCCAAGGGAGAAATTAGAGCTATGGAGAAGAAGCCTCAGGCAGTGGTATGACCACCATCCAGAGAAACCAAGCCAGATTACACAAACACCAGCAGCTCAGTGTTTTGAGTAAAAGAGGGCTGGATTTGGCATTTGTGAAGCAATCTCCTAAAATGAAATCCAACCTATGCAAACAAGCCACCTATGAAGAAAGCAGCCTGTCTAGGGACATACCAAATCACATTTGTGGCTTTGCAGCTCTTCTGAATTATCCAGGTTGGCAGTTCCCTCAAAAAACAAGGAGTGAGTGTAACTCTGGTAGTGTTTGTGAGGTCCCCCTGCAGAGGAGAGTTACAGCTGGGAATACTGATACTTAAAGTGGTTCATCAGTCAAGATCACTTCTACTGCTCTTCCCTCAGTGTTTAACAATGGCCCTGTATGGAACAGAGTGGGTGGATCTTCCCAACCACTTGCATCTGGAAGCTGGGCTCCAGGCATCCTTGGCCCTCTTCCAGGAGAGAAGAGCATGATGGTCGCCCAGCATCCCACAGCTCAAGAGCTAGAGCATCCTACAGTTGACAGTCAAACAGGGAAGTGAGCAGTGCAACCAGAAAAGTGGCAAGTACTTGTTAGAAAATAAGTAACTTTAGTGTACTAAATAACTAAGTAACAGAGAAAGGTTATAACCTGTTCATTAGATCTTGTACTGGGTTTATGATCCAAGCTCTGGGTGTGCTCCAGGCCCTGTTACCTCTCACTCTTTACAGGGGCAATGAGCTGATGGTTGTGGTTGGGCATCCACCCAACCCCACCATCTGCTCCTCAGCTCTCAGGAGTTCCAGCTCTTAGCTTTGGAACAACACAGTGTCTGTGTATCTTCTGGCTGCAGTTTGCTTCTGCATCCGAAATGGATGATGTGCGTTTTTATCTTCCTTTGCCCTAAGCAATGCCTGCAAGTGAACAGTGACTTACAGGAAAAGCAAAACCCATCTTCTCCTTAACTCACCTGAGTGGAGACTACAGAGAAGGTGGGGCAGCATAGGGCCCTCAGAGAAATGCATGTGGTGTCTTGAGACAGCTCTGCTCAGCCTGATAAATGCAGCAGAAGTGATTTGGAGCTCTGAGTTGTTCCTTTACTTGTGCTTTGGGAGATGGAGCCTCTGCCCTCCAAAATTGCATTTTCTTGCCAGGTGAATAATATGACTGTTTTAAAAAGCATAAAGGAAAGCAGCAGGAGATGCTATTTAATTTCCTCATCTACTGCAAATAGAGGATTTCTGGATCCATCATGTGGAGACATAACAAAAATACTTAGAGAGAGAGACTTCAAGCACCTGGCCAAAGGACCAACAGCACTGTGCCATGCAGATCAGCAGCCAAGGAAATCTCACCTTATCAATCCATCTCTTCCCACCGGAGACGTGATCATCCACCCAGATCCCTCTGTCTGTTCGCACACATTCTCTTTGTTCAAGCTCCAAGCACTGATTTACTGAAAAGTAGCTACAACAATTCAAATAGTGTTCCAGAAAAAATGATGCATTTCCAGGTGGAGAGTGTGAGGACTCAGCTGAGCTGACGGCAATGCAAGCACCTGGGCCAGCCGTGCCCCAGCCTGACTGCCACATAAGGCAACAGAGGTGCTCAGTGTCCAGCAGCAGATCGGAAAATGCAAAGGTAAACAGGGACTGGTGTGTTAGAGGCCAAGCAGTCTCACACCAGAGCTCGCCGAAGAGCCACGACTTCAATCCAAGCAGCATACCAGTGATATTTCCTGGGATGAGGCCACCTCACCCTGTGAGACAAGGAAGGGCCATCTGCCCCTTGCATTACATGCGTGCACTTCCCATCACTTCTCCACTCTGCTGCTCTTGTGATCAGTCTGGTTCATGCACACCAGGATGAGTGTGGGGATCAGCATCCCCAGAAGTACATCACTGCAGTGCTTCCACCAGGCTGCTGGGGACGGACCTTTAAGTCTCACTCCAGTGCCTCTGCTTGCCCGGAGAGGAGGCACAGCCATGTAATATGCTCACACTGGATGCAGTGGAACAGCGCATTTTCACAGCTGTGCTAAACATCTGCATTAAGCAAACTACTAGTGGTCACATCTAACGAAGGGCAGCACTCTATTGTTTTTCCTTTTTTTCAGGAGAACTGCTCATTTTATCTGCATTCATACCAACCCACTTCATTCTGCGCTGCAGGCCTGGCAAGATGCTCTGATACCTGCACATAGGGCTGGAGAGGGAAGGAAAAGGATCCCAGTAAGTTTGGCCTGCCAGGCCTAGCCAGGCACTGCAATTTGGAAAAATTGCAATTCAACAGCTCTGTGTATTTTGAGTAGTCATTTTATCAAGCTTATAACACCTTCTGCTGCATTTTTGCCTTAATCAGATAGCTTCTATTCTAAATTTTATTCTGTTCTATTTACCCCACACTATCCATAGTTGGGCCACACTAACAATTACTCAATTGAAGACAAATAAGTATGTAGCAGTAGTGGAAAGAAAACCAGGTCCACTGACAGAATGTCTAAATCCAAACTTGTTACTATAAATGACTGATGTGTCTATTTAACCCCAGAGTTTTAGTTTTCTTGGTAAGTGAAATGAACGGAAAGATCCTATTAAGTATGAATTACGCTATGAAAAATGAACTGATAACCTATAATCATATGTTTATATATGGTCCCACATAAGATCCTTATCTCCAAGTTAGAGAGGCATGGATTTGATGGATGAACTATTCATTGGACAAGGAATTGGCTGGCTGGATGCAGTCACTGCCTCAGTGTCTAGGTGGGGGCTGGTGATGAATCGTGTCCCTCATGGCTGTGTCCTGGAACCGGTGCTCTTCCATGTGTTCGTCAATGACACAGAGGAAGGGATTGAGTGCACCCTCAGCAAGTTTACAGATGACATGAAGTTAGGTGGTGCAGCTGACGTACCTGAAGGATAGGATGCCAACCACAGGGAAGTTCAACAAGTCCAAGTGCAAGGTGCTGCACCTGGGTCAGGGCAATCCTAGACAGAAGTACAGACTGGGAGAACTCATCGAAAGCAAGCCCTGTGGAGAAGGCTTGGGGCTCCTTGTGGATGAAAAGCTGGACACGAGTCAACAATGTGTGCTTGCAGCCCAGAAAGCCAATTGTATCCTGGGCTGCATCAAAAGTGCAGCCAGATGGTCCAGGGTGGAGGTTCTGCCCCTCAGCTCTTGCAAGACCCCACCTGGAGCGCTGCATCCAGCTCTGGGGATGCCAACACAAGACATTGACATGTAAGAGCACGTCCAGAGGGTCACAAAGATGATCAGCGGGGCTGGAGCACCTCTCCTATAAAGTCAGGCTGAGGTAGTTGGGGTTGTTCAGCCTGGAGATGAGAAGGGTCTAGGGAGAGCTCATAGCACCTTCCAGTACCTAAAGGGGGCTTATAAAAGGCAGAGAGAAGACTTTTTATAGGGGCAGATAGTGACAGGACAAAGGGCAATGGTTTTAAACTAAAAGAGTATAGGTTTAGATTAGACATTAGGAAGAAATCCTTTACTCAGAGGGTGGTGAAGCACTGGAACAGGTTACCCGGAGAAGTTGTGGATTCCCGTCCCATCTCTGAAAGTGTTCAGGGCCCTGAACAACCTTGTCTAGTGAAAGGTGTCCCTGCCCATGGCAGGGGGGTTGGAACTCAATGATCTTTAAGGTCCCTTCCAACCCAAACCTTTCTATGATTCTATGTTTGAAACTGTTCTAATTTACCCAAAGTGAGCAGTTTTATTGTGCAGGTAGGAACACAAAGCTAGCTCTAACTCGCTGCTAACTGCTCTAGACATTATTTTTTAATTAAACAAAAGCAGCCCATCAACGAGGAAAATGAATCTTTATTTTTTTTCTCTAAAAGCAGATTCCATGTACATGGTTTTTTGTATGGTTTAAAGGTGGTTTTAAGATGTGAATAGTCACATCACAGAAAAAATACAGAACAACCAGTGAAGGAACGAAGAGCCAGTTTGATAATTGCTTTATCAAGTAGCCCAAACATTATTTTTAACTAATGGTTTTGCCAGAGTGGACTTCAAGACAGTATTAAAATCTCACCTACTCAACACAAGTACAGAGATAATGAGTGGGAAAAGAACTACAAAACACAGTTATTGCGGCTGTATCTGCATTTGTTTCCTTGCAGGATACTCTAGTATGCTGGGAAAAGAGTTTTTATCTGAATGACATCCTTAATGAAACTGGTATTTTAATAGAAATTAACTAACCAGCCAAACTAACATGGTAAATTAGACTTCATCTGAGACCAAAAGAAAATGGGCTGTTCTACAAAAAGCAGAGAGGTTTTGTTTTATAAGGCTAAGAGTAGATTGTTATACTTTGAAACACTGAGAATAGTTGTGCCTAAACAGCTCAGGAAATTGGGTTTGTAGCTGTTCCCGACAACTGCAAAAGGCAATCCTGGCTGAGCAACCTGTCAGCACCAGGGATATCTCACCTCTGTTTGGGAGGAGGTGGCTCTCCAGCTGTGCTCCTCAAGGCCCCAATCCTCCTGCGCTTACACACACGCCAGTTTTACTCAGCTCTTCTCTAATGGCAATAGAATTGTCCCATGCAAGTACTTCTGCTGAAGTCAGGTGTCTGTGTCCGTGTTCAGGAGACTGGGCCCTCCAAGGGCTATTGAGTGTGAGAGGGAATGAGAACTATTGCAGTCATTTAGGTTAAAGGGTAGACAGAGTGATAAACACTTCAAGTGCGAGTTATGACAACCCCTTAAGACCTGAAAATGGAAGCTGATAAATTATTTAAAGCACACTCTGTGTGTGAACCACACACTGTATTCAGTAGTGCCTTTATAAACACCTACTTCATAGTCCACGTGTATCAGTGTATTACCTTATACTGCACAACAAGAAAAACCCAGCATACAGTAGGATGTTTCACACCAAAGGGGCATTTCCCATGGGATTAGGTGCCTAGATCATCAGTTTCTGATGAAACCTTAAGATATATGAAATGTATTCTAGAGCATCTGAAGATGAAGTCTCAACATCTCTCATGTTACTGAGCAAAAGGTTATCTGGAACAACAATTTCATACAGATGATTTTAGGTTTAGTTACATGATTAAACAATGTGCCCATACATATTTAATTTGAATAAAATTCTTAAACTATGCCTCTCTAAAATTTACGAAGTATATAAAACACATGATTTTACATTTATAAAACCTCACCCCTTTTATAAAAAACAAAACAAGGCCATAGGGTTTTAATTTTAAATCTATTGGTTTTTCTTTTCAGCAGTTTTATTTCCTATGATAAAAAAACCGCAACAAACAGCACTCCACCATGGCCTTATAATGCCAGGAATAAATTATCAAGTCACACTGTAAATAAAAATAAATAATTTCTAAGTTATTTTTATTAAAAAAAAAGGTCTCTTTAATTGCACAGTATTTTAAATTTTCAGTAGCAATGAAAAGTCATTTGGGTATTTTTTCTAAATGCTCCAGAGAGTAGGAAAGCATTGTGTCTCATTTTTCAAGCTTTACACATCGAAAATACCTCAGTCAAACTCATCAACTGATAAAACTGATAAATATTTTGGTAGTCTCTTACTGTGGCAAGATGCTGTGGTATCTGTCACCCAAGGCATTTAGTCCTCTGCTGCTCCCCTTGCTGAGCAAATGCCTCCAGCTTCCCATTCCAAGTGAGGTACTCTGGTTTACAGCGACAGCTTTGATATTTTTGGAAAGGTGTCCTCTGTGAGCTACAACTTTCCCAGCAGAAGTTCATCAACAGCTCAACAACAGTCCACATCCTCCAAGGCTGCAAAAGGCTCCTTTGAGGGCTTCACCAGACTGGCACGCCTTCTTTTTGGGGTGTCACATCAGGTTTCTGGCTCTCCCCAAAGCTATTCTGCATTGGAGGACCAAGCTACAACTCAAACATACCAAATAAAACGGGACACCTAAAAAGATATGATCTTCAGACCATCAGCAGTATATTAAACCAACTTGCCAAATATACGTGTGTATATATACAAATATATATATATATATATGTGAGTCCACACACATATTGTAAAAAATAAAAGACAACAAAGTGATTAATACTGCCATAGCCTGGGCATGTTCAGCTCAAAGTTAGTTATCTACAGGACATATTTAAAAACTCTAAATATTGGCAACAAGTTGTTGTATAGAAAACAGTTGTAGGCAGATGTGTAATGTATGTGTATTCAAAATACCGTGTATCTATATACTATTACTGATGTACCTACAACAGCTTGGGATTTTATCTAAAAATACAAAGTTTCTGCTAAGTATCAAAACAGCTCTCAAGTACTGAAGACAAGGGAACGTGTTGCCCCCTTCTTCGCAGAGGGACAGCCCTAACTTGAAGGTACTTAATCCTTCACTGCACCTCTGCAACTCAGCTGGGGCAAAGACAGTATCACTGAACTACCTTTACTATTTAAGTGTCATGGGACATTATAGGTCAGTTATTTGCATCAATGCAATGACATACACAAAGGTAGTATTTGACCAGTATAACTGTGTCCACGTTTATTACTGGTCGTCTCTTTGAAAGAGGACTGATCTCCTCATCATGGAGGAATTCACACACAACTCCTCGATCTGTTATCTCAGCAAAACAAAAGGAAGTATATTTTGTCCACAGTAAATCTGCTTTATCCAACAAAAGAGTCTAAGGGGAACTAGCACAACATTAAAACCCACCAAATCACTCCTACTCTTACATCTTTAATGCATTTTCAGTGCTTGAGCACAAAGCACAGAACCTATTACAAGAATTCTCTAGCAGTCAACACACTTTTGGGGATTCAATACTGCACTGAGCATACGCAGAGGCGATCAGTAGTGGCAGCTCAGGTCCGGGCACGGCACACACGGTCCCACGCGTCTCCTTGCACCATTATCACAACGTGGCTAAGCCTGCTGGTCCAGTGCTCCAGGCCAGACTGCCACGTGTACATGGCAGGAAGCATTCTGATGCTCCCGTGATAAGGAAAAAGACAAAACACTTCTATTATTATGCACATGTTTCTGTTCACGCTTAAAGGAATTGAACTTTTGGCAGAATTAAATCCCTACATAAAAAACAAAGGTAGAAACCCATTAAAAACACAAGTATATTAATTTCATTATTAAAACAGCTGTATCTACACTATGGTGTAGTACTTCAGTGTAATTCAGTTAAAAAAATCTTAGTGTACAACTAAGATGAGACCCATTTCCCAGTCCAAACCTCAGCATCAGTGCTGCATCGATCTCTACTTTAAAACATGCTCTACGGATGGTGACCAACCAAATCCAGGGAAAAACTGTTGCCAGAGGTGAAGAGGTCTTCTCCCTAAACAGACAATGCAGGACAGATGGTGGAGAGCCGCTCCGGTATTGCCGCAGGGACGGGCAATGGCAGAACCTGCAGAACACCAGCAGTGGGAGCGCTACGTCCTGAATTGGTTTGCTGAACATGGTTCAGATTATTGGATATTTCTATAGCACAATGCTCTTTAGAAGCATTTACTGTATACCCAAACTCTACTTGCTGTAACACATGGTGTCGCACAAGTAGTGAAAACGTCTTCGTATTCAAAGGTGCTTGGACATCATTTTCAGGCAGCATTTTACCTTTATTTTAGTGGGTTCCCACTACAAAGACTTTAGAAGGAAGATGCCAATAGTTTACTTTTTCTTTTTTATATGTGGAATTGAGACAGACACCTAAACGAATATCTACTGTTACTTGCCTAAGCCTATTCTATGTCTGAAATCACTAATTTTTAAATAAGGGATAAAATGTTGCCCAAAAGACTAGTTATAATTATACATTTGTGCTTCTACTAAATCTAAAAATCAAAATAGTTCTCAGTTAAAAAGATACAATTTGTATCAACAGTAAAAGGTACTTTCTGGTTCTTCAGGGCCTTACTTAAAATTCCAGCAAGTGTATCAAAACTATCAGCTGCAATAGTGTAAACTAGTGACTTTTTTTTAATACTGAACATTGTTATAGTGGATGGAAACCTAAAACTGTCAGCAACTGATTATGTCATGTAAGTACATCCGACGTCAATTGCATTATCTACTTATTTTATTTATATATATATATGTAAGGTTATGATGAGGTGCTAGTAAAACCCATGATTTAAAACCAGAAATATCCCTTACTAATGCTAAAACAGACTTGGTTTGTCCATTTCTAAAACTACACTATTTGTGGCAAGAATCAGGCCTACATGATGCAAAAGGCGAAAAACTAACTCCGGGAACGGATATGGTATCTTCTCTCCCCAGAACCCTCCCCTCCCCAAGTGAAACAGAAAGGAAAAAAAAAAAAGTTTAAGTTATTATTTTGAGCTACAATATCATTACCATAGTGCAGTTAATAAATGTTGCATATCCTGAACACACAAAACCTTTTCAGGCCAGCCTTGATAAATAGCAAGAAAAATCAAACAGTATCTTAAATACAAAACTTGCATTGAGATAATTAAATTCATTTAAAAACAGGTAAATATTTTATGAAAAACCATATTTTATCCAGTACAGTTATGCAGCAATACAAAGAAAAAACATATAAAACAACTAAATATGACCCTATGATTTCAGGTCCCCTTTTACTGACCAGAAATACACAGAGCTGGGTAACAACACAAGGGAACTGATATAGGGTGGCCTGATTTGGGGCGGTTCTGAGCATTTGCAGCTTCTCTTACCTTCAAGGGGGAATGCAAATTCTCATTACCTTTGAAAATCAGGCAATAAGGCTTTTACCATATCCATAAATTAGTAAAAAAAAAATAATTTTTTCTCCTCTGTTTGCATCTGATCTTACTAATCAACTGCATCAACAAAGAATGTAACTATTTAAACAAAACAAAGAAAATAATGAAAAGTGCCATACTATAAATTACCAATATATTGTTACCCATTTTTTCACTGTTAACTGGTAACTTAATTATTTGTTAAAAAAAATGAAGTCAGTGCTGTAGTAAATCTTTGTTTTCTATCAAGAGATGATTACAGCACAAAAAAAGCTCACAAACCCAAACAAACATACATCAGACATACTTATGGTGTTGTAAAAAGTTCACAAACTTGGCTTGAAAATTGCTTGCCAGAAGTAGCAAAATCCTCTTTTTCTGCAGGTTGTTTTAATACCTCACAGCCCAAGGACAAGCGTCCAGCAAGTTAAAAAACTAAATCAAAAATCCCAACAACATGTAACAAGGATAGAAAGTGCTGCATATAAACCCCTGATGCACCAAAGATTATAACCAGAGACCACAGATTATTTATATATATATATATATATATTAATTTAAACTGGAACATCCTCCAGCTGTGAAAATAGCCATTTAAAAATTTTCAAACTAGAACAGAAAACATATCTGGTATTTCCAATGCATGGGGCTATACACACAGACTCCATGATACAGTATTTCACATAAACGGATTACTATATAACCTCCTTGCTGAGAAGGAGATCACAAATGCTATTGTAGCAAACCTCCCTCAGCTTTAGAGCTGAGCTGAAAACTACTAGACACCACAAAGATGCATCATCTCTCAATAACCTAGCTGAGATTTTTCCACTAAGATGGCTGCAGCGAGCTGCTGAGCGTCCGTCACGTGAGGGTTCTTCTTCATGACGATCCTGACGAGATCAGGGGGGAAGATGTTGCAGAGGTTAATGTAAACCTTCTCGCGGGTGTCTTGGTGCCTTGGAGGGTCTTGAGGGATTCCACAGTAAGGTACACGCCAAGTCTGGTCCTGCTGTTCAGGGAGGCTTTGGAAGGCAAACTGCTCATAACACGGCTGCGTGGGGTTACTCGGCAAGGAGTAGGTTTGGCGGTAGCCATATGCATCCATCCCGTAACTCTGCCTATCCCAGCCTCCGAGCCCATCTTGGCCAGAATAAGGCTTTCTGTGTCTTAAAGGAGAATTATCATACAAGCGTGAGTCTGAAATGCTGTCTATTCTCGTGGACACAAGGGCTCTCCCCAGGTGCATGGTCTTTGAATGTGGCGAGCTCTGAGATGCGGAGTAGTCGTTCGGACAACTAGACCGAGCACCGACTGTCGGATGCTGCAGATGCACAGCCATGTACGGAATTGGAGATTTGTGGTGATGCTTTGGTTCTTCGTGACTATAGCTTTGCACTCGCGTGAGAGGCTCGTGGTAGCTCTGCAGGAAGGGCTGAGTGTTAAGGCGGCCGTGCGGGTGCATATGTTGGCACTTCAAGTTCTCCTCCAGCTGTGGGTCAGGCGAGCTCATGTAAGAGCGGTCGCTGTAACCCACGTAGGAATCACTACTGCCACAGCTAACGCTCCCTTCACTGCTGCAGTCAGAAGCTACAGAGCTAATCCTATAATCTGTGTCCAAGGAGAAGCGCCTTTCAGGACTACGTGGACCAGATATACTTAGATTTGAATATGCACTCAGCATAGAGTAATACCCTACATCCACCGGAGACTCACATTTTGGATACTGGTCATAAGGCATTGGTGTTCCATGATTTTTGGTTGCCATCATCACTGGATACTGGCCCTGTGATCTTTGATCCTGAGGTGGGAAGTGAACTCCGGATGGAAGGCCGTTAGTTAAAGGTGCAGTACTTTGGGGTTTTCCAGCAGAGGAACTTGGTATACTAACTAAAGAAGGTACAGACCTGGTTTCCAATTTGTTTTTGGTGGGAAGCTTTTCCTCCAAGTCTTGATAGACTTGAGTCCTTATACTAGGATCCGATTGCCTCTTTGGAGCAGCACGCTTCAGCTCAGAAGTGCTATCGTTTTTAGTGCTACAGGGAACACTATTGCTTTTCACCAGTCCTCCTTCACTTGTAGTTTTGGCAGCTGTGCTTCTAGACATGGCACGAAGTTCATCAGCTACAGATCGCTGAGGCTGATTTCCTCTTTCTGGATGATAGTATTTGCATTTGTGTCCGTAGGTACATTTCTTCCCTATTAGTACAAACATAATCAGATAAAAAAACCTCTTCAAATAAAATCTGTTTGAATTGAATATAAAAGAAATAATGATAAATATCGAAATCATATAAATATCAAATAATAGAAATGCCTCTCATTTAAAGTTTTACTGTTGATTTGAAAGGACTTGCAAATGGTTTTGTGCGACACAGGGGATGATCAAAGATCTCCCTTGTATTGCAGAGATAGAAGAGGCAGTGGTAGTGTGCTGCAGCTAGTGCTCTAGGAATGCAGACCGACACTGCCAGCCACATTTTGAGCTGCATGTGACACTGTCAGTGTGTGTCTGTACACACCTCCAGTATTGGGCCACGGTGATACATGGGCAGAAAACTTAACAGGAAAGTCCCACAGAGTCGTAAGACCAGCAGGTTTCATCTCAGTCAAGATGCCTGTAGGGTTGCTCAGTAGCTAAACTTCAGATAGTTCAACTAAATTTTCTGGAAGAAAACCTCATTGCCTCACCACATTAGAAAAGGGCTTCTGGAGCCCGTAGGATTTAGGTGTTGTTTTGGATCTACTCCTATAAATGACTAACAAAGTTGCTCTGTACATAGAGATGTTCTCTAACTAGCACGTGAAAAAAAATCACTTCAGTTTCCACCATCAGCTCAGTGTTTCAATCACTCTTAGGCTAAGACAAAAGTGTTAAAATCAATATTAGAGTTTTTACTTTTGGCAGTGTTAAAATAAAGCAGGAGCTTGGTCCCCAGCCCCAGCAGTACAACAAATTGATGGGTTAAATCAAATTACCATAGGGACATGGTTGCTTCTTATGTTCTGGCACAATAGGCTTCTTCCTAAGAAAATTGTCCAGGCTTGGACCATGGCGGCCAAGAGGATCATCAGGAGGCATAAATCTATAAGGAAAGAAAGAAGTATTATTGAAGCAAACAAGCCTTTCCACCCTCCTTATGCAATGACCAAGAACCTCATGACTGTGTCCTACACCATAATCTGCCATCTTGTAATTTTTAAGCCTGGGTACCTTGAGAGCGGTTTTGGCAGGCCATCTTTCTGCTGCAGGTACTGCCTGAGAGGTAAGTCATAGAAACAGTCTGCTTCAGACACCTTTAGTCTAGCTCAGTTTACGCTCAGTGGCAAAGCAGGGCTGCACAAAAACCATCCCTAAATCAAAAGTGAGGGCAGCATTTTCTTAGAATGCCACAATGAACTTCACAAAACTGTGCTGACTGCCCAGGACTCTTGCATCAGTGTTCCCGCACTCACATGCAAGTGTCTGCTCAGCAGAGTACGTAGTCCCTCCCATCACAAGACGCCACCTGTTGTAACTGCAGTTGATCTGTACGCCAGGGTACAAAGTTACTATAGATGGATCTAATCAGACAGTCGAAGTGCAAACCTCCTGAGGTTCATTCCAACATGGGGTTTCCTACGACTCTAGAACTTAGGAGTGTAACCACAAGCACTCAGAAACGCTGGCTCAGTATATCGAGAGATTTGAAATATTATACCACAGCACACATCAAATATACATAGCCATACATCAAAAGAGAAAAAAACAGTATAAAAAGACATAAAGATATCACTATAAAACTGGAGTTGCGAGTATTTTTATTTAGAAAGAATTCTTAGAAGAATCTGTGATTGACTATTCCTCCTGTTTTTCTACAGGTACCTAATGATTTGGGTGTAAGATAAAAAAATCATACAAATCTGCAAACAGTCCTTTCCTCAATTCTTTTAGTGGCACATATAAAGACAGAATGACTTACTTGTCATTAACAAATGAATACATCAACAGGCGCTCATCTATGAACTTCTTCCATTCTGGCTTTTCATTAGCTAGATCCCTGTAATTATCATTAGAAACAATGATGCCATCTGACTCAAAGGCCAACTTCACTATAAATCGGTCATCGTAGCACACCACCCTTCTCCCTTGCACTCGCCGGGATGGCGTGAACACAAGAATCTTCTCCTTTTCTAATTTACGCAAGATTTCTTGATCTACAAGGAATAACAATCAAAAGTTAAACAAGGAAGAAAAAAAAATGTTTGTTTAATCTCTAAAGACTTGAGGAAGAAAATCCAGACATTTAGGACTAAAATTGTCTTAAAATGGTTATAGTCCAGCAGAAGGTGTCCGATATATGATATCTTGAAGTTATAGAGTCAGCAGTCAGCTGGCAACACTTTCAAAAAAACCCCACAAACAAATCTAAACCCCCTGCTCCACACTAGTTCTCTAAGACTAACACAAAGAGACTTTTTTCACGTTCCTCTGGTTCAAAAGAAATACTACTTATCAAAACACCCGTAAAAAACTCCTCGGGTTGAAGGGGTGTTTCTAAACATCACTGAATGTTTTAGCAAATAGGAGGACTATACCCAAGCCATGGGTTTCCCATAACTGAGCTCCCTGGTAAATACAGACCTTTTTCATCTATTTGTGGTACCCAGCAAGAACCACATTTTGAAAGAATTCCAGTAGCTCACATGAATGGAACTGCCTCATAAAAGTCTCTGCCCATTAAAAGAAGGGGTTGCTACCCCTAAGGACTAGAAAACCCAAATTCAGTACAAGCACTCAGATTCTTCACAAATATTAACAGCATTCCCCAAAAAGACCTCTGATATGATTTCGTAACCAACAGCAAAAGTGGTGGTGGTTTGGCTTTGGGGTTTTTTTGTTAACATCAGTAATAGTTCAGATTGTATTTTTCCTTGAACGGTTTACATATTATTTATACACAAGTTCTTATCAAAGCCAAGCAGATTTCTCTTCAATGCTGCTAAATAAGAATATTTAGTATTTTATGTAATTCCTTCTTGTCCTACACAATCTGTCAGTCGCATATCCAAAAGCATTTTCTCTTTGTCTGTGTGGAACCTGGAGATCCCAAGGAGCTTTGAAAGATGGACCTCAGGCTACCAAGGAGGTCGTACCTAGCAGTGAGGCACCTACTCCTTATGATGATTCTCCTACCTATCACTCTCCTCAGAGCAGACAAGCTATGAAAGGAAAATACACAAAAAACTAGGCAACATCTAAACCAGCAGAAGAATATGACTCATGGCTCTTAATAATGGTTAAGATCTCAAATAACTCAACTGTTTTGTAGCATAAAAAACTTGACAGGGAACATGTTCCATCTGGAAAAAAAAAAGACTCCAGCAGAAAGAAATACAGCCTTAATATTACATATAGGTAATATATTTAATACAAGAATTTATCTGCTTAGTAGAAAAAGCACAAGATTTTAAATTAAATATAACCTTTTTGTATTCACCACTCCACAATGTGGTAAATGATGAATGAGAGTGTGATGGAAGGTGATTCTTTTCCCCACTAAGAAAGAGTAAAAAAAAATGTGCCATGTGATAACTGGCCGGTACTAATAACACAGATGTTGCTGCTGTTTAGTCCAAGAGGCTTCTCATGAATAGTGACAGCCTAGAGCCATCCTCACATTAGTCATCTAGGGCTTTTTCAAAATTCCAGGTGGCCACGTTTCAGGTGCGTATCTCTGGAAACGGAGTGTCAGCACAATGTATTTCACAGGACTGGTAGCACACAGGCTCCCTGCATCCTGACAAGACACCTGAAGAACCTCTGTTCTACAGAAAATACAATAACCTGCTTTGATCTTAGTCCCATTTTCAGGGGCCGTGATGACACACGGAAAACTGATTTCTCATCGTTAGACAATGGGTCAATTCTATGCATTGCTACTTTCTTGAAACTCCTTTTGGGGCTTCCAGCCCTATGCACACTTCTAGCTGATGCACAGTTTATTTGTAAGTAACCAAATGTTTATTACTTAGCCAATGTTTTTCCCATACCTCTAACACTAGTACAGTCAAAGAAAATGGCTTCAAAAGAAAGGCTCCATACTGCTTGGAGGATGAGAGAACAGCAACTTTCCAAATATTTTCTTGCATTAATGTGATATATTCTAATAGCAACCAAGCAAAGAGAGCAAAAATCTTTCCAGTTACATGAAAATGCACAGAGCAATCAAAACATGTTTCCATATTCTTTTAGAAGCTAGATCTACTACTTTGAAAAGCTTTAACCCCTTTAAAGGTAGCCATGTTGAGCCTCCCTTCAAAAACAAACTTTCCCTCGTTACATTCTAGTGGTTTTTTAACCCCTAAATTCCCCTCAGTTTCACCTCTAGGGCAGACGAAGAATGCCTCTCCAGCCGTCACACAGAACCTGTTAGTTGCATCAAGAAATAAATACCTCTACACCAATTTTCTTTTCCTAGATAAACACATTCAAAATTAAAATATTCAAAATTTGTCTCACTCGTTAATAGTACCAATGAAAAGAAAACCATTCCCTTTCTGCCGGGATAATTCCCATAACCCAAAGCACAGGCAGTGACTCACTGCAGATGACTGGCAGACAGGCCAGCCTGGCAGAATCTGCTCACCACAATAAAGATCACCAAGCAAATGACTCACGTCAAACCCTTTCACTACTAACAATGCACGGGTATAGCAGATTTTAAAATGGCCATTACGTTCCTCAAGAAGTAAGCAGCAACATTAGTGGAAACTTGATCAGATGAGCAGAAAAGGAGGACTTGGAAAGGGTGTTGCTTTGTCTTTTTCCTTCCTAAAGATAACAATGAAGTTACTACCCCAAAGATATTCTATTAGAACCTTTTATGTCTAAACATATGTTCATTTGAGCAGTAGCACTCAAGATGTGCAAAGCATCAAACAAACCAGTGAACACAGAACAGAGCTTACCTGTTATAAGAGCGTCAGGTCTCGACTGTTCTTTCCTCCATGCTGGCACAAACACAGTAACATCCTTGTGGCCTCTTTCCAAAAACCAGTCTACTGCCAATTTGATTCCTCGACAAGAAAATACTTCTTTGTTCCCGTGGCTGAAACACACATTCAAATTCTTTATTAGATGACTTTATTTTTCTATGACCATAAAGGGAGCTCACCAAAATGCAGATCTCAAAGCCATGCTCTTCACTTGCTCCATGGTTCCTAAAGGCAGCTGGGTGTCAGTCTGAGCCTTGCTCAAACACGGCCATCACTTGCTCTATGGTGTGGGAGAGGGCTACTAAATCTGCCAGACATTTTCATCATCAGATTTGACAAGTAAGGAAAATCTAAGTAGGATGTGTTAAAAATCCTCATAGTCTAGTGAAAAGTACAGGGTACAATAGGCAGCTCCAAGACTTGATGAGGGAAACCAAAAGGCCTGAAATATCAACAGGGGAGTGCAATGTGTTTAGGAAATGCTAGCAGTTGAGTGCTGAGCACATGGCAGCAGGGGAAGGGACAGCAGATCCCTCCTGGAAGAGCTCTGTGAGTTCCCATGTGAAGAGGGAGAGAGGAGAAGGCCTCCAAGCCCAAGGGGATGGCAGGCACTCTGCAGGACAAAGGAGGCAATCTGGAGAGACTGTCCAAAATCAACATGACAAAACTAAAAATTTGCTTAGTATTAAAAAAGCTGTGGAGAGACAGTTAAACAGAAACCGATCACACACACAAGTAAAACAAAATATGTGCGTCTGTTGTGCAATAACTGTCTGAAGTAAGGCAAGAGACGCAATTATGTCATTTTAAAAGGCAGACGAGTCCTTGCCCAAATTTTACATCCAGTTTCGGGCAAGACGTATTATAAAAGACACAGATGAAATGGAAAGAATCCAAAACAAAGTGAAATGAGACCTAGGGGGAAAGGCTGAAGGAAGTACATTTAGTTAATCTGGCAGAAAAAAAGCAGCTTGTGGAGGAACAAAACAATCTTTAATATATAGGAATTAATTAAAATAAAGGACAGCAATCAATGATTGAGTGTCCACAGAAAAGTTCTGGGAGCAGGGGGCTGCAAGGTGGTTGCTGTGAGAAGAGGTTGGGTCTGTCCCATGCTGGGCATGCCTAGCTCTAGTCGGCTCCACAATGAAGGAGAAGGGAATGAGGGAACACTTAGACTCAGGGAGAAGGTGCTTCAAGAGGAGCAGGTACACCCCCAGAGGGACTTGCAGACTGTGGAGAACAGGAAAAGTGCAAGAAGGAAGGAGCAGCAGAGAAAAAGTGACAGCCTAACCCCAATCCCCTGCACTCTCACGGCTGCTCTGAAGGGACTGGTTGTCACCTGCAGCCACGGCAAGCTGTGAGAGGTGTCTGAGTGAGGCTGTGATGAGGTAGCACGGAGGACACGTATTTGTAGTGAAGAGAGCCTGGGAGAAGGAGAGATGTTCTTCTCCCCTAAATATTTTAACGTTTGCCTCTTTTGTTTCATAATACGTGATTCAGAATGAAATATTTATGTTAACTGGCTATACATTAAGTCAAATTCCGCAAGATGAGTCTGTCTGACATAAAAAATTACTAGGCAAGTGATCTCCCTGTCATTATTTTAGCCCATGGGTTTTCTTGCTTCTGTTCCTCTTGTTTTCTCTCCCTCATTCTGCTAGGAAGCAGGGAGCTGCAGTCAATCCACCACAGTCCTGCTGGATAAGGACAGAGAAGTCCTTAACTAGCATAAGGAACTGTTAAGCACTATGTTGGTAAAAGCTTTCAACCTTATCTGTGAGACAGTCCGGCCATAGATTTCGGGATCTTCTCACTGGACACTTTGCAGAACAAGTCAGATAGCTCCTCTGGGGCCATTCTGGATTCTCCATGCACTGGAGGAGACAAGCAACTTTTGTGAGGTCTCTCCAACCCCACAGCTCTGTGTAGCAGAAGAAACACAGGGGCACGGAAATAAACTATCACCTTTCACTTGGCTGGCTTGTCATGTACAGCAGGTATGCTACAACCTACTTTCCAGAAGGGTAGAAGACAATTCTTTCTCCATGGTTTGTGAAGGGGACAATATCACGATGGAAAGCCACGGGAATTTTAAAAGCTCCTTCTACTTGCATGTTTTGAGGTAAATAAAACCACCAGAAAGTTATTAAAAAACGCTTTACCTCCCTCAGCAGGGAAATTTTGAGTACCTATTATTTCCAGCTTTCTAAAACATAGTACTGCTGCATGTTTCTTGATACGGAGGGAGCTTGAGTAATTGTGCAATGGACAAAGTGCCAAGTAAAAGTGAGAAAAATTTTGAAACAATGTTCAGATTCCAGAAGCTTGTGAAGGAGGTGGTGTACACATTCACCTGTGTTGAGAGAGAATGAGTCATGGCTAACACCTCTCACAAAGCAGCATTCTCATCAGAGGCTGTGTTGAAGGTCACAGATCCCAAACAAAAGAAAAAAATAAGGAAAAAAAAAAGAAAAAGAAAAAAGAAAAAAGAGCCCACTACCATTAACTGTTTCCTCCTCTAATGATACTGGAGAGTGTACCTGGAAAGTTAATTATATACTAAGATATTGCAGTTGTTGCCAGCCATAATAATCAAAGTTTGTCGATTTTAGCCGGCATGGGGTACTCCAAGGGTAGTTTTAAATCCATCTTCTGTGCCTACATTAGGAAGGCTGTCAGGAACAATACAACTATGTCACTCAGTATCCTGTTTAGCTATGGTTATAGGCCTCATATAGGGTATGGTTATAGGCATTCCCTGTTTTGTATGATAATATCATGCAACACAGTATTACATGGTAATGTAATTACCGTTACATGGTAATGACACTGTAATAATAAAACACAGACCAATATTTTTTGTAGGCATTGTTTTATACTATATGACTATTCTTGTGCTTGTTCATCTTAAAAGAGTGGTATATTTGTGCATTTCAGGACTTACTGGGAGTCACAGACACGTGTCATGCTTAAAAAGCATTTGCACATATGCACAGCAAAAATGGCCAACAGTATTTCAGCCACAGAAGGTCTAATTACATCTCCCCTCAACAACACAAAATCAGAACACCTGGTGTGCATTCAGTGCCCACTGTGCAGCCATAAGGCCTCCTTTGCAAAGCCTGATACAGGACATTACTGCTCGTGCTATCAGCAGGTGGTGTGCAACCACAAACATATTGTGAACCATTTTAAAACAGCCAGGAAGGGCTTGTTCCAGCTACTAAATTCCATTGAAATCACTGTGCTGTTATTACTCTAAACAATCTCCATGGTTTCAAATGGATAAAACCACTTTTCACTCCTGACACTGAACGAAAGGTGAGTTAGACTACATTTTAGTAACACTATACTTCTTCCCGTAAGTCTGAAAAATCATTTCTGGAATGAAATCCTGGACTCTCTGAAAGAAATTGATGTTCTTGCCTATTGCTTTCCATCTTGTTGTAATTCAGGCCTCACTTTTAAAGATAGAGGGAGGGCCAGGCTGTTCAGCTCCTTAGTTTTTTCTAGCCTAATACAGACTATTAAAATTCTTTCATCCAGAACGTAAATTTTAAATACACTTAAACTCTATGAAATAGAAATGCGGAATGCATTACCATGCATACTATCTATCCTCCACTGCTGAGCAAGTGAATTTATAACTTGTATAAATCTTCACTTTTTTTCTGCTCCTTTTCAGACACATGCCTAAGCTGATAGCTGAGTGGATACAAGAAATTTAAATGATTAGTGAAAAAGCCTATGAAAGAGATGTGCAATTAAAATTTGTTCTTTTGGTTTGTTGTCATGCAGATTTGATGCTCTTCATTTTGTGATTTTTTTGCTTCATCAGCTTTATGATACATCATGTGGTGAAAACACTGGAATCATGCTGCTGCTTCTGACTTCTTTTCCTTCTGCTTACTTGTAAAAAAGAGGAGAAATGTTTGTACTTCTTTGTTAAGAAAAATTCTTTTAAAAATTTCTTCCCAATTTTTGGGAGTATATGAAAACTCAGACCAGTCTGGTTGACAGCTGTAGCCCTGGGTGAGATATTGGTGTATATTACTTTGGTTCTGCTGCTAGTTATGTTTAATCTACAAATCTTAGTTGGAAGATAAAGTATGTTCCTTCAGAAGCACCTATTTCACTTTCATAGTACGCATGAATGATTCTTTTAAACATCACTTTCATATTTGGCCCGTTGATAGTTGTAGTTTTATTTTTAAATGAAAAAACCACCTCCTGGGCAAAAATCAATCAATCAATCAACCAACCATATTATAGGCTAGGAGAGTTATTAGAAAGTGGTGAAACATCTGAAGAGAACACTTTAATTTTCTCAGTTACCTTCCCAGACCCTAGATCTTCTATTAGATTTTCTAGTGACTGTCTTGAAAAGACTTGTGGTACGCACTCCTAAAAGACTGACTGCTTAGAATACTTGGAAGACTTCTGGTGTGCTCTAGTGCAATATTCAAACCAACACAGAGCCCACATTTTGAAAAATACAGAAAACATAGACATTGATGACAAGAGATGAGGTCTACAATAATGCCTTATTGCAATATGCATACAGGTTTTTATGCAACTGAAATCTGCATACATCAAGGCACTTCCCACGTAAAAGCATATTGACTAAAACCAAGAACAAAAATCAAACACATACCTGCCCAGTAGGAGATATTACAGAGTTACCAAACAGTTTTCTTCCACCGTATCATAGGAGGAAAACAGTGTTCACTCCATAGCACAAACAGAGAATAATTTCCACCCTGTATTATATCAGTGACTCATAACCCTGGCAGCCTGGCTTTGTAACTAGCCTCATCCCTTTTTAAATTTTTTTAAGCTCTACTAATTTCCTAATCACAGAAATCATTTGTCCCAGAGCACTTCTCAGTAAGTCAGGCCTTCTATCAGCCCTGTATTTGTTCCTTATATAGATATATTTTGGTGCTGACACCAACAGTTCCCAAATGTTTTGAGGTTTGGTGTTTTTCTTTAGTACATGGCAAATTACTTCAATGCTTTGAGGTCTTTGAAGGAAAAAAAGTCTTGGAGGCTGTAGGGTTTCCAATGCCAGGGCACTCCATGGGGTACAGTAAGCACTGTCCCCGGCCAGACCTGCATGTGGGTGTCTGACCGAGCCAGAGTCACGCACTCAGCAGTCAGAGGTCAAAACAGGCAAAGAGGAGCTATACTCAAAGCTGCCAGTGACAAACTCCTATCCACATGACTGTTACTTGCTGGAAGAATGTTTTTATCTATTCCTTTCAGTGACTTCTCAAAATAACCTAAAAAAATAGACAGACAATGCTATTAAAAGATGTCTGAATCAACGTATCAAGATACAACCATGTCTACCAAACTCAGTAACACACAATCTGAGGAGGAGCTAATGCAGCTAAATTGTTAGTTTGTTAAAACACATAAGCAATTACATTTCCATACGAAAACTCTGTGTGGCATAGACAAGACAATCAAGCCATGCTTTGCTTGACACAGTTTGCAGTTGTGGAAAAACTTCTCTGTAGGCAGGGTATCAGTGAAGCTTTTACTACAGTCAAATGACCTGCCTCATGGTTAATACATGGGGACATGACTCAGTTGCCTGAAAAGAGATATCTAATGCTGGTTAGGCACCTTAGTAACACCTCCTCCAGCTGACTGCCACTCCTGAATGGCACTGAGGTCTAAGACATGACTGTCAGGCCTGGGTGTATGTTTCTGATGCCACCAAGCACCTAGAACATCCACAGCTGGACGGAGGGCTGGGCATGAAACCTGTAAGAAAATTGTAATATACCTGTCTTAAAGTGGGAATGTATTTAATCAAAAACACCTCCCCAAATCAGCACCTTCCTCCCACAAATAAAAATTATGTGCAGTAGTTATCTTGTGGTGCATTTCCCTTGTGCGATGATGTACAATCAAGGACTATTTAAATACACAGCCCAGGGTTTTTCAGAAAGGGAAATTGAAGTGCATCACTTTCCTGGCCCAGGAATCCTAAGGGCACAGTTTTCAGATGTAATTGCTCAAAACAAGATTAATTGATTTTGATCTGCAAATCAAGACAGCACATGATCAAAATACTTTGATTCTTTT
Organism: Pseudotriccus pelzelni; assembly: GCA_035584735.1. Lineage (NCBI taxonomy): Eukaryota > Metazoa > Chordata > Aves > Passeriformes > Tyrannidae > Pseudotriccus > Pseudotriccus pelzelni. Next base: position 43,086,418 of record JAWMRA010000001.1, on the reverse strand, counting down.
GCCTATAAAATTCTGAAAGTGGTTGGCTAAAAATAATAATACAGCAAGTAAAATATCCAATTATTTGCTTATCAGTGTTTTCTTCATGTTGCACTCTCTGTAAGCACAGCAGACTTCTTTTTTGCCCATATGTTTCCAACATAAAGTTTTATATAAATGTGAAACACTTTTAGCAAAGAAAGTATGAAGGCATTCAGGATAGCCATACGGGACAGAAGTGAATTATTTAAATAGTTAGCATTTTCCCCCAGTATTTGTAACTAACAACTCTGTTTCTTATTCCTTACTTCTTGGTGGCAAAAGCCTGACTTTGATTCCAGCAAAGAGAAGTATCATAGCAATAACCAATTTTAGGCCATGTTCAGCATCCCAATCTTATCCTTGAAAAGGACAAGCAAAGGCAAAGGGCTGTGCAAATATGTTGCAGTATGTTTCTGTCTTCAGAAGCAACTCCTTCGCTCTCAACCTAGCAGTAAAGGGAAGTCTTAAAACAAAGGGACAAAAGAGAACCTCGAAACCTTGTCTCTGCTGCTGCATGGAGAAACAGAACCTACGTCCATCCCAAACCGTGGAGGCTCAGCTGAGGAAGCTGGTGATGCAAAAAGAGCAGGTCCAAAAACGTACTGGGGAACAATCAGAGGTAGAAGTGACAATGACGAGGAAGAGCCGACAATGTACTGTTGTTAGATAGCTTACCTCAATTACGTAACGGTAGATTTAGGGTAGCTAAAAATCTCATCACACAGGGCTACAGAACTACTATTGACTGAAATGTGCCCCCTGTCTATTAGCTAAATGAAGATTTTGCGTTACATCATCATCATGCAAAACCCAACCCACCTTATGAAGCAGGGCTAGTGCTACGCAGTTCTCTGGAAAGCTGACATAGGTCAGTGCTCAGGTATGGCACAACTGAATCCTGGGTCCTCCTACTCCTCAGTACAGCCTCACTCCTTGCTGTGGGGAGAGTCTATCAGAAGTTCCACAGCGGCTCTAGGGGATTATTTAATTTGCTGTTCAGGTCTGATTTTAAGTTTATGCACACACATGTGGAAAATCAGTCTCATCTGTAAAGGCATTCTAACAAATGACTTTGTGTGTGTGAGACTCAAACGTGTAGGCATCTTTCCTCTTCTGGAAAAGGATTAAGTCAAGACTTGGAAAACCAGAATAATGAAAGAACAAGACCAGATTTTAAGTATGCTATAGAAACTAAACAGCAATTCTTCCAGTCATAGCCTGCAAAAGCCTCCTTTCTGCTATTCCATTGAAAGAGGGGGTATGCTTTCTTTTTAAAACTTTAACATATTCACATTTTTAGACCATATTGGAGCTTTAAACTTGAAATATGCAGGCACATCTGATCACCCAATTTCAGTTCAAGGCACAAATTACAAGAAATGCCATCTCAAAGTATAAGAAAAGCTTTCCAAGCATTACCAAGAGGCAGAAAAATTGGGGGTGCTGGCTTTTTCTTAACCTACAGCTTGCTAAAGCAGCTTGTCTGGAATGGCAGTTACCAGACTAGACCAGCATACATGGCTGACCAGAGGAAGTTATTCTGCCCCAAGCCTCATTCTGTGCTGCTCAAGGAATTTACAAATCCACCCATCGTCAATTGACTAGATGCAACCAGTTACACAAATATGAATATCCAATCACATAATCAGATATATCTTTCCTTCTTTGAGTCAGACCTAGTTGTTCTCCCATTGACAAAAACATCAGGTTACGTTTACGTCTGAGGGAAAAATAATCCTTTCTGGTTCGCCCCTCTGAACTGGGAAGCTGAATCAACTCATTTTGCAAGTAGATGAGATGCAGGTAGGAAAGCATCCCTGGTAGTGGGATAGAGGCAAGGCTGAAAGTAAGTCACCGTGTCACTCACTGGATGTCTTGTGAAACTACATCCTTAATTAGTCATGCAATGGAGACACAGGGCAGCACAACGTTTGATTGTTGCAGAGGAGGACAGCTGTCTCATCCTACTTATATTATTGGAATCAGTCACCTCAACCTTCTCTACAAAAATTCCCCTCCCCATCAAATACATCCTTTAAATGAAAATTAGTAGTTCTTAGAATAATCAAGTATGTGTATTACAACAGTACGGGAGTAAGAAGATAGATCACAGTCTAACCATTCCTGTGAGAACATATGAGAAAGCTTCCAAGAACACCTCTCAAACTATCTACAGTTTTTCTTAGGGCACAGGCCCATTTCCTTTTAGCAATTCCAAAGTGAACTCATCAGCCATAGCTTGGAACAGCAAAGAAAAAAGACGAGACTGACAATTTATGGTTACTCAAAACAGGACCCTGGACTTCAGACACAGAAATCTGAACACGACTGAACTGCAAGTGAATCTCCCTTACTTCTTTGAACATTGCTCTTTTACATGTAAAAGCTGAAATCTTTCCAGTATTTAAAATGCTTATTTACTATTAGCTATTTTCTCTCAGGGGAAAGGACAGATCCTGTGGGTAAACAACTGGTTGCACAGCTGGCATCAGCATCTGGGACTCATCTTTTACACACACGGGACTGGCTTCCATAATCAAGGACTGATTTCTACAAAAAGGTGGGATGCACTTGACCAAGCAGCTAGTTGGCAAAGGTGCTTTTGTTCTGACCAACACAGCAAGGCACAAGCAATCCAGGAAGCTTCTGGAGTGCATTGAGAGTAACTTGTTAAGATGGGTGACTGAGGACCCAACAAAGGTCGACCCTCACACTTAGAAATAAGGAAGAACAAGTCCGAGATGTGAAGGTCATGTGCAGCCTTGGCTGCAGTGACCTGGAATGGCAGAATCCTGTGAAGAAAGAGCAAGGCAAAAAGCAGGATCACAATGCCAGACCTCAGGAGAGCAGATTTTGGCCTGTTCAGGAGAATCACACAGAGAGGAGTGCACAAGGGAGCTGGCTGATTTTCAAGGATCTCCCAGGCCAAGCTCAAGACTGGCCAACTGCAATGTGCAGAAGTTGGGCAAAGGTCATAGGGTAAGACTTTCCCTCAGCAGACTTTTGGGAACACTGACATGGAATATTGCTGGGCCCTGATGTAATACACTTATGGGTGTTGAGGGACCTCACCAATGACATTGCAAATATCAAAACCTGGCAATTTTTGAAAGGTTGTGGTGATTAGGGATGTTCCTAAGGTCTACAAGAGGGAAAATATCCCTTCCATTTTCAAGGAAGGCAAGAAGGAATAATTCAGGGAACTACAAAGCTGGTCAGCCTCACCTTGATCCCTGCAAAGGTGATGAAGCAAATCTTCCTGGAAGCCCTTTCTGTATGTAGATTGGACAAAGGTGACTGGAAACAGTCAACATGGATTTATGAAAAAAAATATGCTTGACCAGCCTCAAAGCCTTTTATGGTGAGATGACTGGCTCAGTGGATGAGCAGAGCAGTGGATGCTGTTTATTGTGGCTTTAACAAAGCTTCTGACAGTCTCTTCTAACAGCCTCACTGACTAATGAAGTAGGGGCAAAACAAGGACACAGAGAGATGGACTGAAATCTGACTGTACTGCTGCACTCAAAGGGTTATGATTAATGGCATAAAGTCCACCTGAAGATCAATCAGAATCGGTGTACTCTAAGGACTGACACTGGGGAAAGTATTGCTTAACATCTTCCTTAATGACCTAGATAACAGAGTTCACCATCAGCAAGTGCATAAGTGGGGGAATACACCAGATGGACGTAGTCCCATTCAGAGGGACCCTGGCTGGGATACAGAAATGGGCCAACAGGTAGCTCTGCAAGTTCAACACAGGGAAATGCCAGTTCTGCACCTGCGGAGGACTAACACTGGACATCAATACAGGCTGGGGGCCAACCAACTAGAAAGCAAGGCTGAAGTGAAGAATGTTGTGATTCTGGTGAATACCAAGCTGATCATGAGCCATCAAGGTGCATTTGCAGCACAGAAGACCAATAGTCTCCTGGGCTGCATTAGGAAAAGTGTCACCAGCAGGTCAAGGGAGGTGATCCTTCCCCTTCCTCTCAGCCTTGGTAAGACACATCTGGAGTGCTGGGCTCAGATCTGGGCTCCCCAGTATAAGAGACAGACAATACTGGAGAAAGGCCAACGAAGGACAACAAAGTTTATCATGGGACTGCAGCACCTGTCATACAAGGAGAGGCTGGGAGATCTGGGACTACACAGCCTGGAGAAGAGAAGGCTTGGGGAGATTTTATCCATGTCTACAAATACCTGATGGGAAGGAATAAAGATGATAGAAACTGACTTCTTACTGGTATCCAGTGACAGGACAAGAGACAATGGGCACAAAATGGAATAGAAGAAATGTTGTTTAAACATAAATAAAGAAAACTTTCTTACATGAGCACATTCAAACACTGACCCAGAGAATATGTTGAATCTCCATCCTTGGAGACATTTGAAACTCAACTGACATGACTTTGAACTGACACTGCTCTGCGTAGGGGATCTCCAGAGGTCCCTTCCAAATGGAATGATTCTGTGATTGCATTTGGTAGAAAACAAATAAAGACCTGTTAAATCTGATTCTTGGATATGGAACTATTCATAGATTTAATCTGTTTTAGGGCTCTGTAGCATGCACAGTGTGCATTCGTATTAGGCTTATTTGATATAGGTAGTCAAGAAAGTAAACTGAGCATAGGAAGGCAGGTCCTAAATATTAATGCTAATAGCAGAATGAACATTAAGGAAAACTGACAGATATGGAGCTAATTCCGGAATGTGTTCAATGCAGTTTGTAGGAGAAATTGAACCTAAGTCCATCCACCAAGACTAAGCTGCACTAACTAGCTAACACTTACACAGCCATTTTGGATTTATGTGAAATATACTACAAACCCATTTTAGAAGTCTCTGAGTATCTTCTTGGTTGAATATCAAAACAGTGTTTGTTCAACTGGACTTACTTCCTTTACAGCTTAACTTGAACAAAAAGACAAGGAATGACACATCCAGTAGAAAGAACTCACAGAAACACACCCCCTATTAAAAAAATAATAGCCTTGCTTTATGGGCTAACTAATCTGCTTAAATAAACAAACCTCACTATATTGGTGTAAATAAGAGGTATATTTAAATTTAATTTTTAAAAGCCTCATTTAAAAGGAATTGACTTGATTAGAAGCTTTAAAAAAAAACAAAACCCCAAAAACAAACACACAAAACAACTGGAATGGCCAGGGTTTTTCCAGCCCAGAAATGTCTTGTATTAAGAAATGTCTTTTATTCCTAAGCTAATGAAAACCACATCAAGTCCTCAGAAGATTAATGCTGACCTTTTAAACCATGGTGCTAGTAATCAGATAATCCTTGTAAGTTACTCAAATAGTTACTAATCAATTTACCATTTAATAATTTATATTGCCATAAACACTTAATCTCTCAGCATGTCTCTCTGCAGTTTCCTCCTCTCTTTAACCATGGATGAAGTACGAACCTCTCCCCTTCACAGACAAGGTTCTTGATATGCACCTAAATGATTTGGATCAAGATTAGTAATGCTGTAGGCAAATGTGTCATCTGGGGGCATGTAAGTGAAAGTCTAAAGCACACTAATCTCAACAATTAATGACAATAAAACCTAATTCCAAAACTGATAATCAAGACCAATTTTACGGACAGATCATTTCTCACACATTAGCCCACCAAGGAGAAGTGTCCTTTAACCTGCTTAATTCTACATCACTATTTTATAATCTCAAGGAACCTCACATTTGCTTTAGCTTTCTGTATGTAACCGGATACGACAACTGCCCACAGCAATTGTGCCTGTAGCAATGGTGCCTACCAAAAATTAATTAAGGACTAGACTGGTGGGAAGGAGAGATTTGACAGCTGCCTACAAAGGGAGACTGATACTAACATAAGGTTGTTGTAACAGTGAGTATAAAACAAGGTTGCCCTACAGATCTCTAGCCTGATTATGAGATTGGCATACCATGTGGTTGATAAAGAGAGAACCTGCATACAGTTTTAGGCAGTTATACCAAACATCAGTGCTTGAATGGGGCAAGGCCATTCTGTTTTCATTTAAATAGAAAAGCAAAACCTTCACGGTCACATACCTCATTGCAACATTGCTGCCATCAATAACTATTGGCCTCAGGTTGTCACCATCCTCTGTCACATCCTCCTGCAGTGGAGACTCTGACCTCTGAGACTCTAGGGAAGATGCTTCACGTATTACACTAGTGTTAGCATTAGTTACAGTCTGATCAGTCTCAGTTTTATTCCCAAGTTTGACAAGTTCTCCCAAAATATCATTTATTAAAGCATCAGTACCAAGTTTATTGAGTACAAGTTGAACCTGCTCTTCAGAGTAACCCAACTTAAGTGCAAACTCCAGTTTGGTTTGATATTCTTTCACCACATCAGGGGGCTTTTTGACTTCCTTAGGTACTATCTGAGCCTCTTCTATCCTAAAGTCTTGCAAGATTTCATTTCTTTTTAGTATATGAGGCTCTAAGCAAGGAGATCGGCACAGCTCTCGGTGAGTCTTAGGCAATAAATGTGACTCCGATGCAGAATTATTCAGTCTCTCTGAATCATTATCAGAATTTGTGCTTTCTTCAGAGTCACAGCTGGAGCTTCCGGAAGTCTCTTCAGATGCCTCCTTTTCTACATCTTCTTTCCTAGAATTAACCTTATCCATTGTTGGCTTCTCCACCATTGACCAAGGTACAATTGCATTTATTTGTGTGCCAGTGCTCCCCGCATAAAGGTGGCCTAAGTCATGCCCCAGATGATCCTTCAAGCCCATGAAGCTGCTGCATGTACTTGACTCCACCTTGTTGTTTTTCTTGTATTCCTGAATATAAAGTGTTCCGTATTCCTAAAGAGAAAACAAAAATGTTGCAACTGGTTACATGCTTTACTTGCTTTGTATTTCCTTGCTGCTTCCTCAGAACTGCATTTATTCTCTCCCAGCAGAGAAACAGGACCTTTTTCTTTCTTTAAACATGGAAAACTTTTTGTGGGAAAAACTTTTCCTAAGGAACATCCATAGCTAAGTAGATAAATAACTAATCATTCTGAGTTTATCAAATGTTTTTACTTACACAATTCTAGAAATGGATTTATGAAAGAATACAAAACCAAACACTGCAAGTTTACCTACTGTAACGCAGAGACAGGAGTCTTGCCATGATTTAAAAACAATGAGATATTTCTTCTAGCTTAAGTCTATATTGTAACAATGAAAAAAATATGCAACTATAAAATACAAGTACTAGAAAAGCTTTTTAGACTAACTATCTTAAACTGTTGAATAGAAAGAAATTAGCATAACACTAGATTATCTGGCTTGTTAGTAACAGAAAACATGATTAAATAAAAACTTACTGTCCCTGAAAGACACGATCTGGTCAAGTGAATACACTCAAACTATTTCTGAATTCCCTTATAAAGTTATAATTGTCAAGAAAGACTAACTGCTCTCAACAGAGTGCTGTACCACTAGCACATACAGTATTTAGGGACATGGATAGATCTAATGGCCAATAAAGCCAATGGAAGTCTTTGCAACTGACTGGAACAGATCATTCATCAAGCCAACAAGTCAACAAAATTAAAAGCTGATTTCAACTCTTGGACTAGACATGGACAAGCCTTTTGCTGAATCAAAACCACACATATATAGAAAGCAGTCATTTAGGAAAAACGGAAGAAGTAGCAGTTCTGTGGACTTCATACACTTGCCATATCAGTCTTTCTGCAGGAATTTTGCATAAGAGTAATTATTCAGAAGTAGCCACCCAGTTCACCACAAAGATTACTTCCACAATCCACACTTACAGGCAGATTGCTACGTCTTTCCCTTACTTTGTTCTTTCAAGCAGGAATATTTGCTAACTGCTCCAATAAAGAAAGTAAAAGATAAATTATTTCTCATAAATAAAAATGGACCATATGGACCAATTGTACCGAAGGGTTACCATGAAAAAGAAGAATTTAAATTAAGGAATGACTATGAAACAAAGAGTTCTTTCACACTTCCATCTTGCAAGGCAGAATATAAAACAACATATAGAGGCAAAGGACTTCATTTGAACTTGATAGATACGCTACAGAAACAAATTTCATCCAGGAGGACATACTGAGAAAGAACATGTCCAACAGAATCTCTTGACCTATACTAATACAAATTACACTTACATCTCACGAACAGCCAAAATACATTAATTCTCGCATCCCCTTACAGGTGAGCATTTAAGAATGACCCAGTATTTTTAAAATACACTGTACTCTGCTCTTCTTTGGATAAAGGTTTGAGAGTGTGCACCAGAGAAATTCACCCAGGCTTAAGATTCGAGAGAATCAAACAATGAAATCCCTGGTTCAGTAAAAGCAGACTCTACAGGCACTGACTGCCAAGACATCACCACTCTGGTGGAGCTTTCTGGTTATGAGGCACATAAAGTTACTTTACTTAGTTAAAATAAATAAATCTATCATCAATGTTTTGATCCCCAACACCTTAATCCAGGCAAGACTGATAAAAAAAGAAAACAAAGTTTTATTTAGATCTTATCTTGTTAAAAGGCAGTAGGACTGTAATTCTCAGGCAGTGTATTAATGAATATTGGCTTCCCTTATCTCAAAGTTTTACGATTTCAAGCAACACCACAGATTAAATACAATAAGAATTTAGGAAATTAACCTTTTCACATGGTGATTTATTAACTAAGATAATACACTCGGATAGTACAGAGCTAGTAACAAATCACAATATCCCAATAAAAGGATACAGTTAAAAAAAACAACACTGTGGCCTTCACAGAACTGACACCACAAAAAAAAAATAATTAAAACAAATCGCAAACAAGCAGCCCCTATTGGAAGCCAGGCTGCTTAGCAACTGGCCTCCAGTTGCTAGGATGCACTCCTTTAACATACCATCATGAATACTAGCACAGCGAAAGAATAATTTGGTATGAACAAAAGCCCATGAAAGAGAGCGGGACTTAAGTGCGTCTGGTTTCCCCTCCGAGAACAATGCAGCTGCCAAACCAATCTGGAAGCCCCGACATCATTGTTCCACCAACCCCACAATCTGCTCTGACTCGAGGAAGTCTAGTTAATGGGCAACACTTTTAAGCTGGACTGAAAAGTTGAGCTGGCTCATGTACCGCTGCTGCAGAATACAGGGAGATAATGGGTCACTGCCTAAATCCGTGTACTGTGAAATGTCATTTTAGTATTGAACTAAAAGCGGAGGGAGGGGGTTTTTTGGAAGGGGGGGGAAGAGGAGGTTGCATATTAACAGCATCAAATAATGAAAGTCTGAAGTGCATAGATTAGAAAGAGGATTTTTTTTTTTTTACTGTTAGTTAAAATAATACTTAAGTCATTCTCCAATCGCTTCTTTCTTGAAGTTTAAGTGCTTTACAGCAACTACAAGCATAACACCCTCCAGTGGGATTCAAAGAAGTCACTAGCATATGAATGTGTCTGAAGATCAGGCATTATATGAAACATACTTCAGATGATTTGCACATCAACTGCGTATGAAAAATGACTGTAGACTGAGCTTGGTCCATTGTTAGAAAATATACATAATCAGCCTCACATCTATCTGCTTTTAGTCTCCTGTCAATCTCCATCATGCTCCAATATACAATTGTTTATTTTGCACAGAACTCTATTGTTTTTCAGAAACTATTTAAATAGAATAATAAAAGCAGCAGCTTTAACATCTCCCACACACAGAATATAGTCACTATACTATTGCTTTAAAAGAGTAGTTAAAATTATGTTTGTAATGTCAACCCAAAGCTAAGGATTTTTTAAATAGTTTTGCATAAGCATTACACTATTCCTGGCGTTTGGCCTAAACCCTGCATGCAAACTGCAATTATTTTCAGGAAAATTTTTACAATGCCTGTGAACTTTGTATATCATTTCTGTGGCCAGTAGCATCTCCTAGAAACATTACACTTTGGAGCTCACATCAGGATGTCCTTTAGGAGATTCACTGATTAGAACCATGAAAATCAGATGTCACTGTTGAATGCTGTCAATTATTTTATCTTGATTTGGTTAGTGAAGAGCAATGTGCCAGCCAGTCAATTTGAATGAATTTGTATTCTAAATACACACCAGTGTACCTCTATACAGGACAATGAAGCTTGTGAAAATTAGAAAAGGTCACATTTATCCAAGGTGTAACATCAGCTAAGAACTCCTTTATTTAGAATGAACTCTCCTTACACACATATGCTTTCTGATCAATGCAATATAGCTAAGAAAAGTATCTGCTATGAATTCTGACTCAAACAAGAGCCAAACAAAAAACCAAAAGTAATAAAAAAAATTCCTCTTCAACTTTTGGTTATGCTCACCACAGTTTAGTAAAAGAATTTTATGAAATTTTATTTATGAAAAAGTCAATAAAATGTACAATGTAAGCTTTAAACTGTAGCCTGTTTAAAAGTACAGTATCTCACATTATTTTCACTGTTAAAGGCCTAAAATACAGTGTCAAAGACATTCATTGAGTATAACTGTAATAATCCAGGCAAGCACTGTGCTATTACATTGTAGAAGTGTAATCTTTTTCCATTTCTTAGAAGTCGCCACTATTTTCCACTAACCACCAACAAATAGCCCATTGATTCACCTTCACACAAACCAGAAATATTTCTCAAAGGAATGTGATTTCTCAAAGGCAAGCAGATCATCTAATTTTTTACTGTGTATTCAGAATATTTTCCACTTACAATTGAGCATAAGAGAAGCAATTTAATGCAAATTTAGTTCACAAAGGAAAATAACAAGAAGTAAAACAGGGTGTCATGTGGCATGGTATAAGAGAAATTGCGTATTCTCAAGAGACCATCAAAAAGTTTCTGAAGATACATTCTACAAGGAAATAGTTCAACATATTTTCACATCAACAGACTTTTTTTAAGTCTTCTATGTATGAAACGGAAAATACTGAAATCAGTTTGTTGTAACACTCATTACTTGCTCAAACAGAAGTGCAGAGTTGATCAGAAAAGGAAAAAAAAGGAATGTATCCAAAAGATACTGCAACAATGCAAATATAATAATGAATATGTAATAAATACCTACTGCTGTAGTTTCTATGTATTTAATTACCATTGTATTTCAGCGATTGCTGTTGTCTGCATCATTCTATCCAACAAAGGAGGGATGTCCCATTGAACAGATTGGTTAATGCTCTGGGGCAACAGATGTCTACTGGAACTGCAGGAGACCAGCAACTGGTGGCCTGCCCATCTTCTGAAAACTTTCAATAGACTCATGCATATGTTCACACAATAGGGCATGTGGTAGAAATGCAAACCTCTTTTTAACCCTTTTATATGCTCTCTTTCCCTCCCAACTGATATATGAAGGTCTTTGTTTTGATTTTGGTTTTTTTTTCTTTTCTTTATAGGATCCTTGGAACACAGGCTCATGGAGTACATTGTGTTTGTTCTTCAGCCTAACATCAGAAGTCAAAACATAAACCAAAACAGATTAGAAACTTTACAAAAACAGTCAGACTAGATCTGACACACTGATAACTAGTTTTCAAAGCACAAATCCTTTGACTGGAACATCTGAGAGCACCCTAATGCTCTTACACTACAGTATCTTCAGACAGCCCGCAATGGAGCTCTTTCTATTTTCACAAACACAGGACATTTCACCCATTGTGTGGTACAATGGAAAAGGTGTTTGATTTTTTTTCTTAAAAGCTTTTTCAACTAGTTACAATGTAAATAATAGCTTATTTGCAAAAAAAGGGTTAATACCTATAAAGTTGAAACTTCTCCACCTCCCCACTGGGCTAGAGAGAATTTGTTCTGTTGGTGGCTACTGCCTACCATTTCCAAATTCTGGCAAATGCACCATTACCTATGCTTTTCAAAGTTCCTTAATAGAACACACTGGGAGAGATCATTGCTCTTTAATATACTTAGTCTTAAGACATAACTGTTTTTCTTTCCTTCTTTTTCCAAGAGACACACAAAGTGTGCAAATCCCAGCTGACACACACGCTAGCTCATTGTCCAAATGCAAACTGGTAACACTGAAACACCTGAAAGGTGAAACATCCCATTCGTGAAGAGAGAAGCCCATATACTTACGTTCGCTGGAAAACACACAGACATTGGTTTCTCGTAGCTGTTCCAGAAGCAACTCCTTAACACGATTTCAGCTGCAGACTTCAGGCAAGCAAGCAGAACAATGAATGGACGAACAGATGGACCCGCGATGTCTTTGCTTAACCTATTACTGAGCAGCCGCTGAGCCAATCACGACCCGGGGAGCTCACAATTAGTTGGCCGGGCAGATGCAAGGCAACCTCCCCACCCTGCATCAGGTTCGGAGGTTTCTAAGATAAGCAAGTTGATGTCATTCTCAGGGTCTGCCCCGGGCAGCATGTGTATTAACGAGGGGTGTGCAGCAACAATAGGCCATACAAAAGAGACTAGCAGGCAGCTGCTGTATGAGAGCCAGAGTCATTAGGGAGCAGGCTGCCAACAAGAAACACCTGGCTTGGGCAGACTTCAGCTTCTCCTCATTGTTTTTAATTCACGAAACAAAGAAAAGAATTATTTTTTAAGTAGTAAAAATTGTGAGTTTCTATTAAAATATATCAGTCTTAAGGAATATAATCCCCTCTATTGTGGAAACAAAAAGTTCTTTGTCAGGACAAATATTAAAGAGAAATAAATCTATCAGTAACTATTGTAGTCCCCTTTTCTTGTTAGCAAAATTAATCATAGGGGTATAAAGCACAAGGAGGTATGAAAGGAGCCCACACTAAGTACTGCAGTGTATTCAGAAAAGCTTTCTGAATTTTCTGACACTTTTGTATATTAGTCAATAATTGAAACAAACTTGCATTTACACACAACTCTTAGAGGATCTGTGCATAATTTCAGTGGAAGGTGAAAGTGATTAAACTAAAACCACATAATATTAACATGTGGGACAGCAGATTTTTTAAGCAAAAGAAACATTTGAGCACTTGATAGAAAGGAACTATGAACAACTCTTTTGTTCTCTAGTCACTCATATTTGTTTGCAATAGAACTTTTTCCCTTTTTTTTTTCCCCATAGATCTGTTCTAGATGCCAAGATCTTTCCATCTCTTCACAATGACAATATTTGAACAAAAGTGTGGAGCTAGCCAACTTTTTATTGTCTTTATTTTTTAACTGAAGTAAGCCACACAGAAACACAAACTCCAGTCCACATCTCCCCTCGCTGCCCAACATTGCCACTGCCCAACACAGACATTTAGCAATATAAAACTATCAAGGTTGATGCTAGAAAAAAAAAAGTGGAGCACTGTGGACTTTCAAGTGAGAAGTTACCACTGCTGATAACTTCAGTGAAGACAGGTCAACACACAGAAGGAAGGAATTCTACATTTGCAAGTGTTCATCTGAATGACTACTAGAAAAGCGTATTTACTGAACTTCAGCATCATTACATGACTAAAACCAATACTGAGAACCACAGCTGCAGCTGTCCTCCTCTGCTTGCAAGGACAGGCAAACTGCTGGGAAACATCTACTGTGATTTAAAAGAAGAAAACAATGAGAACAGGTTTGTTAGAACAGTTTTGAGTAACTTCTCAAGCTTTATGTGGATATTAAAGCAATTCAACGTAGTAAATGAAATTACATACCATCATGCTATTACATTGATGCATTTATCATGTGCCCAGATATTAAGCTTCAAAGAAGAAACCCCAACTATAGTTTCTCTGCACTATTCATTAAACACTCCTAAAAACAACTACTAACACCCCAATTTTTGGGGCTTTTAAGTCGGAGGCAGGAGGAGACTCCTCACTAATTTCTGCCACTGTGAACACAAAGAGTGAGCGAAAGCTACCCACGAGCACAGTGGGATGCCTGATCTCCAGCACTGGATTAAGCCTCTTTGCAAACAGTGAATAAAAGCAGTGATCTGAAAAAGCTAATCAGTCCCTGCTGCGGTATTTAGACTACCTCAGTTGCCAGTATTGGATAACGTTAAGCATATTAAACTTCTGTCAGCAAAATAGGAAACCAGTCCAGTTCACCTATGTCCAAGAACTGCCCATAAATGCAATCAAGATCACTTGGCTAGTCATTTGTTGAGTATCTCCCTGATCAGAGCCAGGTATTTCTTTTGCAATATCAGAGATGCTTGCTTTGCAGAGGACACGATACCTTTTACAGACATCTATAACAGAACTCTGTAGCAGAGAATTGGTGTACTTAGGGCTCTACAAGCACATCTAGGGCAAGTCTATGATCTGGCTTAGAAATCTGCCTTAAAAATAATGTTGTAAGACATTCACTCGCAAAGATCTGCTTCCCCTATGTCTTCTACAGTAAAAATGAGAATACTATCCTGTCCCATGTCCTCCCTCAACCCCTCATACCCCAAGTCCCCATCTTCAAGGAACCAGGGCTAAACTTCAGTTGCAGATTAATGTTCATGAAAACACTATGCTGCAGCATTATGACCAAAGTAAGAACAGATATAATCTGAAGACGTAATGTTATATTGTCTAATTTACTGAAGATATTCTAGCAAGCTGTAGTTGCATGAACTAAGAAGACATTTTCTAATTCTACCTTGTGTACAACATTAGTTGCTTTAACCAGCTTCCTGTTCTGGAACCATCTTCTCAGCTCTTCCCTAAAATACATTGGGCTGTCCACGGTATACAAGGCGTCAGATAGTCCTATTACATCACGCTTGTGATGATAAAAAGGTGTTCATATTAAGGTTTAACCCAGTACATGAGGCTTCCTTCTGCAAATGGTGAGCTCACCAAAGACACCTTAGTACAAAATACTGTAGCTCTCCTATCAAATCTGTGAAAAGCTATAAGAGTATCACTAGAAGGTATACAGCACAAAAGGACACGGCAAGCTGTACTTCTTGTGCTAAAACCTCCAAATCCAATAACTAGTTCAACAATTTTCTATTACTGTACCCGAAATACGAAGAGTCAGTGAGTTAAATCTGGTCACCAAAATATAGAGCAAACACAACAGCTCCTTCAAATTTCTGGTCTTGCAAGATGAGTAAGCTATAAAATCCTATTTTTGTGGCTGCCAGGTATTGGACATTTTGTACAGTGCTCATCAGGTCCCTAATGCCACTTGATTAAACAGCAGGGCAGCACAAAATCCTGAACTGCCTGGAGGTGATGAGCTTGGGAACTCTGTGGTAGGAGGAGATTTCTGTATGGCACACACCAAGGTGCTGGGATACTGTAGAGAGACACCGACCAGGGTGAACCCCTTGGTTTGGGTGAGGGGTAAGAAAGAGAGCATCCCCCACACGCACTGCCCAGTTTGGTACGAAAAGCACGCATGGAAAGATCAGAAAGATCGGAGGAAGAGCTGGAGCATCTGTGAAATTCAGCCAGCATAGTCTGAAGATATAAAGGAAGCACTATTAAAAAGAGAAAAAAAAGTCCCCCCTTCCCTTCCCCTCTCACCCCCCCGCAAACAAAGCTCCTAGTTCCAGCCAAATCTTGTTGTTTCAAACACACTGAAAACAAACCGTTATTTAAAAATAAACTATTTTATGCCAGCATACAAAATGGTTATTCTGTAACTCAAGTGGTATTATTGCAGCAATTAGAAAGACAACGTGTCCCATTAAAGTATTTAATTATCTTTTATTGTAGAACTTTATGCTAAGCCTGCAGTAATAAATGATGCATTTGCAAGAATACACTGCACAAGTTAAAACAATCACGTACCACTGCATTTATAAAACAGAAATGAAGGAGGCTATACGCTACAGCATACAACTCATCACTGCGCCGTTGCAAAATATGCTACATTTACTGCTGAACTTGAGAGCTACAAGGGAGATGCTTATCTTTAAAATTACAAGGTGGAAATACAACAGAAATTCTTTCCCAGTTAGTATGTGAAGAGATGCAAACTATCCTAAGTAGAACACTTGAAAGAAGTTTACCTAGTTTGGAGGAATGGTAAGTGGTGCTCTAGACTGTACCTACACACAATCACAAGAACAAACAACCACCACAACTCTACAACCAGACAGAAGAGTGAATTAAAAGACCACTAAAAAGTGGTCTTTAATTCAGAAAAAGGACTGATATTATGATAAAGATGAGTAATGTTTTGCCTAGAGAATAACTATCATTTTAAAATGCCATGTTTTAGAATAAGGGTCAACTGCATTTTCAAATCCAATGTAAATGTTTATAGAAAAATATGCACTTTCAAATGCATTAAAGCAAAGTGGTGAAGAGTTTTTTTACTCTTTGAAACAAGATTGATCTCTCTCTAGTTATCCTTAAAGTTTAAAAAGGCAGAGATGCATTTTCCGGAAGGGTATCATCTTAAAAGAGGCTCAGAATGTCCACAATTTCTAGAGTAATCCCATTAGATCAACAACATTGATTGCTTGCAAAACTTGCACAAAACCTGCAACATTTATCATGACATCCTCTAATGTTTTGAAGAGAAGATTAAACCCCTAAGTTTTATCATAAGTAGTGATTACTTTTTTGCTAACCATGGGTAAAAACAGATCGAGTGTTTCCTTGTCTGTCGGTAGACAAAGGCAGTGACCATGAGCTGTTCATCATGAGATGACAAGGTGCCCGGCCGCAGCTGCACAATTTGCCTGCATTAGGAGCCCAAAAGGCTTGAGCCACACCAGCCAACTACACAAAAAGCATAAAGCAGCATTTCGCAACAGCAAAAACACTGGTGTCCCTCCTCAGTACCACCCTGAGAAGTAGCTCCTGAAATGAAACACATTTTCTGAAGGAGACTTTCATTTTGAAAGTAGATAGTTTTGATCTTTTTTTTTCTTCTTTTTTTTTTTTAACCTAAGAGGATGGTGAAAAAATTGCCTCAGCACCATAACTTCATATATTCATTGTAGGCATGGATCCCTACGCTACGCTCCTTCCACAGTATCCCAGAATCACTGAGGTTGGAACAGACTTTTGAAGGTCATCTAGTCCAAGTACTCTGCTCCAGCAGGACCACCAAGAGCCAGCTGCCCAGACAGCATCTGAACATCTCCAAAGATGGAAACTCCACAACCTCTCTGGGCAGTCTGTGCCAGTGCTTGGGCATCCTCACAGTAAAAACACACTTCCCGATGTTCAGAAGGAACAGTCTATGCCCATTACTTCTGGTCCTGTCCATGGGCACCACTGAAAAGATCTTGGCTCTGTTTGCTTTGAGCACAAATACCTTTGGGTATTTGTAGCATTGATAAGAAACCCATGAGCCTTCTCATCTCCAGGCGGAACAGTTCCAGCTCTCTCAGCCTTTCTTCTTAGGAGAGATGCTCCAGTCCCTTTATCATCTTCCCGGTCCTTTATTAACTCACTCCAGTTTGTCCATGTTTTCTTGTACTGGGAAGCCTGGCACTGGAACACAGCACTCCAGGTTTGTCTCACCAGTGCTGAGCAGAGGGGGAGGATCCCTCCCTTGATGTGCTGCATCACTCTTTCTAAAACAGCCCAGGACAATGCTGGCCACCTCTGCCACAATGACACATCACAGCCTCAAGGATTTTCCCATTTTTAAGTGGATGCTCCAACTCAAGTCTGTTAAAACCCAGCACAAACATATAAGCCACTATAACCACACCTGCACAAGTATACCAGGGCACACACCCAGACTTGATCACAGAAGTCTTGTTTCCAAGGGCAGTAAGTCACGTGGCCAGAAATTTTGGGTTTTTGGGGGAACAGACACACAAGAACATGGCACCAAATGTGTCAGGGAAATGTTTTCCTTTGCTAGGCACATAAGCAATATGACCATTTCCACAGTTTGCCTAGTTAAGGTTCAATTTTGCAACTGTGCCTGTATTCGCAGTGGTAAATCCCTGTTCTGATACAGCCACGTGTAAGACCCACCCCATCTGGTGAAGTCTTTCTTTAGGACCGAGCCCTCAGCTACGACTTTCTGTGCAAAAACCCCCACCTTTTTATCATATTTAAAAATGCAAATATAAGGGAAAAATATAACAGCTGCCACTAGCACCATGAGGAAGGTCTAATAGGGTTTTTTGCACTTTCTTTAAAACTCTACTTAATATCTTGTGGGTTTTTCTGTCCTTTTTAGGGATGCAAGAGTACAAAACATCTTTAGTTATCAAGAAAATCATCCAAACTAAAAATCCTTAAAAAAAAACCCAACAAAAAACCACTAGAAACTCCCTCCAGTTTTTTGAATTCCAGTCTATAGACACCAAAGGGCCTACCCTGTTTTACACATAGTGCCAAAGAAAACCAAAGAAATTTGACTGCAGCTTTGCTACTTTGATGTTGGGCCTTCCAGCTCTACCAGGAAGCATCAAGGGGTTTGCAAGCCAGGAAGCACTGAAACCCTCTTCCATACACTAAGATGGAACACCAGGGGAGTGAGGAATATGCTGGCCATTTCAGTATCAAATGGGGGAGTAGTGCTTATTTTAAGATTATAACTAGAGCCCACTCTGTTTAACTTATTTTTTAATTTTATTATTTATTAATTGAAGCAGACACTGAGATGCAAAGCATGCAAGGGGGAAAAAAAAAGAAAAAAAGATTTTCCAGCAATACGTACATGTTAAATTTGATCTTCTCCCACTTCCAGAAAGAGTCACGCTGTCTGGATGCTTTCTGAGCATGAAAATTTGAACTGTCTAATTAACTTTCCCTGTGACAATACTGGGCAGCCAAACAATGCCCACAACTGTACATAGCGTACACCATCATGCTTAGCAAAGTACTTTTATTCAAATTTGTTCTGTCAGAAGAAAATCCTCTAACAAAACTGACATGGTTATGTGAAAAAAAAGCATTCTCTTCATTTAAATACAAGTTTAAGAGACTTAGCTAGTCACCTAACATCTTTTATCTGTGCCACAGACTATTATTAAGAGTCTGAAAGGCTCATCAGAGGAAAATAGGCCTCTCAAACTGTCTAGAGACATGGCCAGGTTGTGTTTCAGACCATGCTGCTGGCAACAGAGCTCCATAATCTCCAGGGTTCCTGGACAGAGTTCAAGGTGTTAGTTGGACTCTGTGTTGCCCTAAATGGCTTCACAGTGTTATGCTTATTTGAGAGACAATTCCAGTGCCTGTACCACACGGCTGCAGTTGTCCTTTTGGACTGGAGCCTTCTGTGAGATAGCTGCCAGCAGTGGATTTTCTGCAAGACTTTCAACCTTGCCATTTACTCTCTACTGGGATGAAAGAGTCAGAGAACATGTTAAGATTCAATTTTTTACTGGATTTATTAAGTTAAGAATCTGGGAAGACAGAGATCATCATGCAGTTGGTCGGGACATACTTAGTACATAATTCTTTCTTACATTCTGGGGAAGCTTTTAACAGACATGACAAGTAGCAACAATAGCCAGACCTTATACAAAGTGGGTTACTGTAGCTGCAAATCCAAGTACAAAAAGAAATAAAAACCAAATAGCTACACAGAAGTTTCTGTTACTTCCTGTCATTTAAGGATAGCTTTCCTTCAGATTTACTATATTCCTGAACTCAGGAGAGACCACCAGGAAGTCCCCTGAGCTACATACTCCAGGCTTTGAAATCCTAATATTTTACACATTAATAAAACAGCTTGCTCACTTCTGTTTAATGACCTAATACATCAAAAAGAGATGAACCATATTAGTGAGTTTTCTAGGTCTTCACAGTCTCAGAGTCATTTCATTCTGAACTCAGAAGTCTGCAACTTTTAAAGTAGAAATTAATATTGCAGACCAAATTTTCTTACATTTAGTTGGAAAGCCAGCTAGATTTTAGACCTGTGAACTCATGCACAGATTTCTTCATTAAGGCTAATACTTTGAGCTCTTTTGGGCCCCCAGAGCTCACACTTTGCTTTTCAGAGTCCCATCTTGTCATAAAGTTAGATCTTACAATAACAAATGCGAATGGGAATACTTCATTCAAAACTGGTGATGCTATCAACATTTGGTATTAAATAATTTAGTTTGGAAGGGATCTCTGGAGGTCAGCTAGTCCAACAAGCCCCCAGTTAACACAGGATCAACTACAGTAGGTTGTTCCTTGTCTTTTCCAAGTCAACTTCTGAGTATCTCCAAGGCTGGAGACTCCACAGTCTCCCCAAACACCTGCCTGTAAATTATTTATTTACTATTTATCCTCATGGTGACATTTTTCTTAATCTCCCGCCAGAATTTCTTTGCTGTAGCTTGCAACTACTGTCTCTCTCCCTTTTGCTATATGCCTCCAGAGTATTTTGCCTTTCCATACCTTCAAATTAACCAGCTGAAGACAGCAATAAGATCTCCCTTAGTCTTCTCTTAAATAATGCTGAACAAATTCTGCTCTCCCAGTGTCTCTCTTTGTACACAATGTACTTTAGCACCCTAATCATCCTGGTAGCCATCCACCAGATTTGCTCAGTAAGTCAGTGTCTTCTCCCGTCCTTCAGAGACCAGAACTGGACACAGTGCTCCAAATGCAATCTCTTTATAGGGCCAAAAAGAGGTAAATGATCACTCTGCTTGACACAATGGATACACCCCTGCTAAAACAGCCTATTCGGCCTTATTACCTATTTCTGCAACATCATCTTGCACTTATCAAGGGATGAGGCTTTACTTTCCACAAAAGGATTCCATGTCAGCAGATGAACTAAACCCTATTTACAATGCCCACTGGAGGCATCTGTTTTCAGTCTGCCTGCTACAAACATTTTCTCATCAGAGCTCCCACAGGCATACCGATGAGTGTATCCAAGCACAGATGAACAAATCAAACTGCTCACAGATGTAGGCAAGACAGATCAGCATTAAGAAGTCTCTTGCAACACCTGTATCTAACAAAAGGGAGCTGATTTGTAACATACTAGCATCCAAAATTTAGCAAGGTGTCCCACGTGAACTACAGATTGCTACCACAGCCTCACAAAACTTTGGAGCTGCCAGTTTTACGAGCAAAATCAGATGGAAGACCATCACTAAATATAGAGCAGAACCTTATGGAGAGACCATGCAATGTACCAACACAGTTATACTTATCAAAGCCAAAGGACAATTATTCCCAGTCCTGAAAAAGATTGGCTGCATAATTCCACAATGCAAAAGCACACTAAATCTCTGTGAGATCTGTAGTTTAGTTTCTTCTAATTTATCAGGCAAGGGTGGTTTACCAAGGATGGTTTTCACTTATAAGCGACAGCCAATTTAGTGAACAGGGCAAAGAGCTCACAAGAAAGAAAGTCATGATTTTGAATGAGTCCTGGCAGTAAAGTCAAACTCCAGCAAGTGGGCACTACCTAAATGAACACATTTATGAACCATGCTGTCTATTTCTGGAACCAGACGAAAGTCACATCAATGTACACGTGATACTAGATGTTTTCTTCCACACAACAGCTACAATAAAAAGCTACTAAAAGACAAGTGAACAAGTGACTGGGGAAACAGCAGTTGAAGCAGAAAACTCTGATTTTAATCTTTCATCCGTAAGCATGGGCTGTAGCTCAACAACAGCTTCAAGAAACCCAGACTGTAATCCCAACAGTGACAGTTCCAGAAACTCTAATGAGTCCAATTCACAGCTTGGCAAGAGCGGCAAAAGTCCAGTTGGCAGCCCAGCAAGAATGGCAGCACAAATCCCAGAAGCAGCTGCTACAGAGACTTGTGAACCCAGGTGCACAGCCGTGGGCACTTGTATATCACAGCCCTTCCCTAACCAGAACAAACCATTTCCAGAGGTGTATCTGACATTACAAATAGCTTGTATTGGAATTACTGCTGAAGAAAAACCATCTGAGGTTTTCAAATTAGTTGAAAGCTTTAAG
Source organism: Pseudotriccus pelzelni (assembly GCA_035584735.1). NCBI lineage: Eukaryota > Metazoa > Chordata > Aves > Passeriformes > Tyrannidae > Pseudotriccus > Pseudotriccus pelzelni. The sequence goes on along the minus strand of JAWMRA010000001.1, from coordinate 43,064,594 downwards.
GTGGAAAGGCCTTAGGGGATGTTGCTGCAAACTCTGGTGCTCTAGGACTCTCCACTAAGATAAAGTTGTTATCTTCATGAAAACGTTTATAGCACTTTTTATAAGAGAACTGTCTCTCATCAAGAATGAGGCCATGCACTGAATCTGGACTCAGCAACTCAAAAGTCAGCAATACAGATGACAAAGGATTGAAGAGGCTTGTTGAGAGTCAGGGCACCAACTATAATGGCAACTGGTAAAGCACAGAGATGAAGAATTAGATACTTACATTAACAGTTCAAAGAACAAAAGGAGACTAGGGAAGTAGCTTCTGTTAAAGGAAAGTAGCTTCCTCTTAAGGAAATGCAATCTCTCCCTTTTCCAGACAATCTCTGCCAAACCACCAAATTTCATTAATCCGAAAATGAAAGACCTAAGTCATAGCAAAAGAGAAATTTTCAGTTCATCACAAAACCTCAAAGTTTGATGGGACTGATTCATTGATTTCACAACTTAACACATTAGTTTTTACAGCTCATAAGGGAGCATGGCTCACACAAATGGTCATTTAGGAATTATCATGTGAGTTTTTGCCAATTAGCAAAAGGCTCAAGGATTTTATTCTTTAAGATGCTTCCCAGCCTCTGAGCTTTATCTACCTGTAGCAAGCAGAGTGCTTTTCAGGTATTTGCAATAACCTGTGTGACATTTACTGAACACCTCCAGCTTCACTGATTCTCCAACCTCTGGCACTCCTCTGTAACTTTCAACCACCTCCCAAGACATTCCTTTCATACCAGAAGAAATTACTGTATTTCTTTCATTGGGAGGATTAATAACATCCATTAAACTTTCCTGCACTCTGAACCACTGAATGTCTTGTTTTGCCTCTCCCTCTTCTCTCCCCACTTTTTTCTCAAAATACCAGTTTCCTATAAAGTAAAATCCTCCCTCCTGAATAAAGCTTCAGTTTCCTCACTATCCACCCTCAAAAAACCTATAATTGTAAGATGCAATACATTTTAAATAGTCTGTATAATCCTGCAAAAAATTTATGCAAAGGACTTCTTTATCCTGAAAGAATTTAGAACCAAATCATTTTGGTTTAAAACAGAGGTATTAGCACATATGAAGTTTCTACATTCAAAGGACAGCAGGTCCTGGGATGGTCTAGCATTCTATTCTGTATTTATCTACCCATACACACACGTACATATAAATTTATAAACAGACATCTACCCTCCCAGGGAAAAGGATGACGTATGTCCAATTTTAAAGCGTTACACTGGTATCATAAATCAAGCAAATACAACCTTAAAATGGCCAAGCCGACAGGAGAGGTAGTCTGGCACATGCTGTGAGGTAAGCCTGGAAGAATGATGAATCTCACAGTTGCAGAGGATGAGCTTCGTTACTCCCCAGGGCAAACTTTGAAAACGCCTTGTCTGGACCTTTGCAGTCAGGACAGCCGAAGTACAAGTCTTAAAATTAAGGTAGGCTTTCAAAACATTCTCATTCTGCAGCTATGACTCAAGGATAAATGGAGCTTGAGTTTACCAAAAACCTAAAATAATTCCTTAACTAGGAATTATTTTTGCATGAATGCAAAAGTCAGTGTCAAGTGTCAACTCCAGCACTTTGTACTAAGCAAAACACAATTTGGATTTTTGGTAGCGCAAGCTCAGCCTTTTACACAAGAAATGAGATCTAACCTGAAGTAATCAATCCTGATAGGTAAAAGAGAAATGCCTAGTTCATCTAAGCAGAAAGCCCCAAGGTTATGAAATCCTCCGTCAGTTTCTGCTCATCACTAAACAACTTGGTAATGAACATGCTGTTTGACAGAGCCTCAAGCTGTTACACAAAAACATTTAAAGATGCAGGGCTTTACAGTGAAAAATCTCCTCTAACTCTAGAGATCTGCCTATTCCACAAGGCATATAGAGGAAAAAATACAGATAGTGAGAAAAAAATAATGAAGAAAAAAAGAAAAAAAAAAAAAGGAGACAGGGAGGGCATGGGGAAGAGATAAGAACAGGTGAAATGCCTCATAACTCTACCAGGAAGGCAATTATGAGCAGATTACAATTGATTTTCTATCTATTTGCTAACTGAAATAACTGCAGTTTGAGACCAGGAGGTAAAAAAAAAAAGACTGCTGCTGGTTACACCATCTCACCTCTGTTCTTATTATATTCTACCTTTAACATATAATTCACAATTCTTTCAAGCATAAAAATATGGGCTTGTTCAATTAATGAGTTTCTTGCTTCAAACATATGGCAGAAGTAGTACGTTTACTGTAAATATTTAGCAAGCTTGGAGACATGAGGCATTTTAAACATTACTATACATAATAAGAGACATAAAGAATCGCCATACAACAACTTCAGTCTGAGGACAAAAACATTTCAGTTTCTTCAAGGAAACAACTCACTGCAGTCTTGCCACAACATCTGTTTCTCACAGTACCTCAGATACAGTACCACAAGTCAAAAAAACAAAGTGTAATCACCTTGATCACTAATAAGGCCGCCAGCTAGATGCCATGGCAACAAACACTACGTAAATGAGTGAACGATGAAATATCTCTTGAATAAATTAAAAAAACCCACTTATCCATGACTACCTAGCTACATGTGGGACACTGCTTCACAGAACAGCAAAAGCAGTAGAATAATATTTACTGAAGAGGAAAAGGAGAAGTTTTACATCACACATTTTCTACCCTTCCTCTTATAACCCTCACTCCCACTTTCTTACTACTGTTACTCTCTATGAAGCACTTCAGTTTTTAAGATTTAAAATACAGACTATGTATTGCAATACAGACTGATGACTGAAAGCTGAGGCTAGAAAATCCAGCCTATGATCTGTTTTAATTAAAAAATAAAGTGCAACCAAGGCAAAAACTATGCAGTCACTAAGTTTTTAAGGGCAGATTTTTTTTTTTTAAATTACTGGTTCTAAATAGAAGTTGTGAATTTGATGCAGAAAATACCAAACAAGATTTCATGTCTTCTGTAATGAAAGAAGTTAAACTAAGTCATAAATCTCCTTTCTACTGCATGGAGTTGCTCAGCCTTAGCCATTTCTGAGTACAACAAAAACTGACCTGAGCCAAAACAAGTTCTTCTTTCACTTCACATTGAATTGCTTTTTTTTCCAGCTTTTTCAAAGAGTATTTTCAACTGCATGTTCGATGTATAAGATCTCACAAAATAACATCTCATAAGGTTTTCAATTTACCTACATAAAACTGAACAGTAAATAGGTTTCATCAAATACCAAACTGAATCTCCAATCTTTCCAAGTCTTACAGACTGCAAGACTAGTTTTCTTTAAAAATATGAACAGCTCTGGAACACCAATAATGTTTTTAAAGGCTCATACTACCCAGAGAAGCAGGCAGTGAAATCACTCCAGAGAAGTGTTGCTCAACTCACCAGTCAGCCTGAAATGCACTATCTACACAGATGAGTCAAGTCTGGATAATCCCTTCATGCTCTGTCAGGCTGGGAGTATGGGGTTGTTTTTAAGTTGCATACCTTCAATAAATTCCACTTTTCTGCATTTATATTATTAGACAACATTTTTAAAAATGTGTTGTGATTTGCAGATGTATAAAAATATTGCTAGTGGAGTTCTATCAGGACTTCATAAATAATAACTGCCTTTTTAAAAAGATTGTAAATGGTAATGTTAGTTGTAACACCACTGAGTGACTGCTGCCCTATGGAAGTCCACGGTAGTAATAAAGGCGTAATAACCATGGCAAGGTTTGTAGAGAGATGAAATACCTAGATATGTTTCAACTACCTCTACTTGAAAAAGACAAAAAGAAAGGAAGTTTTTGAATTATCAAGACTAAACAGTCTAATTAATAAAAAGGAAGCGGGAGCAGGGAGAGAGAAAGAAAAATTTCCCCCTACTTCCTTAAAATAGTTGCAAATGTTTTAAACTGACAGAACAAATTCTCTTTAAAGTAAAAACATGCTTGAATTCATATCCATTCATGACAGATTACACTCTGGAGCATCACCAGATAGAAAATTATTTCACTAAAATATACCTAATACAATCTTGGAAGAAGTCTTATTTTCAACTTGCAGGCATGCTATATGGGCAAATGGTTTGTGATAAGGAGACAGTGGAAGAGGAAATACCCTGCCAGTTTGAAAACCCAGACAGACTTGAATGGTTTATTTTCCTTCCAGATCAAAAGACTATGCTACTGCTATCTTAAGTACGTCGTTAATTGCATAACCCTAAGAGCCGCAATTATGAATTATGTCTCTGCTCTGCAAACACAGATCAAGAGGACAAGACGCAGTAAACATGACATTTCAATACATCTGTTGTTCAAGAAGCGTGGTCTACTATTCAGCAGGATGGGTTTATACTTAACCCAACTTTCGGCAACACCATCGCTTAAGGGCTATTTGGCCCTGCCAGAGCTACAGACCAGAACCTGGCACGGGAGTGTCAGACGGGGCCAGGTCCGACTGCAGAAGGTGCTGCAAAGCACAGCCCGGCGGAGTTTCCTCTCCCGGGGGCATTGTAAAATAACGTCACCGCTCCACAAATACAACCCTACGTGCCCGGCGCTACTCAGACATGCCTGCAGGATTAGGTCCAAAACACACAGGTGACTGAAAATTAATTTTTAAGAGAAATTAAAACTTAAAAGCCACAGCCAGATCTGAGAATGGTGAAGCCAACGCTTATTACGGTTCTGTTAAATAGAGCAAGCCAACTTCTGCGGCCGGTCCTCTCACTCAAAGCGCAGGGAATAAACCTACACTTTCTCACAGAGTTATTAAAAGAAAACCCACAAAACCAACCCCAAAAGTTAGAAGCAGGGAGACGGCAGGGGAGGCAAGAGTACCTGAAATAACTTTTTAATTCCTTCTCAGGCTCCCGGTGCCCGCGGGTCCCCGGGACGGCGCAGCCCGGCAGTCTCGGCCCGCGGCTCCGCCGGGGTCGGCAGCGACCAGCTCGGGGAGAACTTCCCGGAGGGACGGGGCCTGCCGAGGCGCGGGGCGACCCCGCCGGCCCCCCGGGGCACAGGGCCGGGGCTGTCTCCTCCCTCCCCGGGAAGCGCCGCCGCGCCGCGGCCTCCGCCGCCCGGGCGACCTCCGCCGGGCGACCTCGGGGAGGCGCCGGGGGCAGGGCCGGAGCCGCGGCCCCGTGCGGACACACGCGCCGGC
>JAWMRA010000001.1:43048264-43059305 GCA_035584735.1 Pseudotriccus pelzelni | reverse complement strand
TGTGCTCTTCCGATCTGGCGCGGAGCGGGGCGGCCGCGGCCCGGCTCTCCCCCACCCCACCCCACCCCCCCCGCCGCCATCGCCGGGGCCCGCCCGCGGCCGCCGAGCCCCCGCGTCCCCGCGGGCGGCCACCCACCTGCGGCCCGCCGGCAGCCGGGAGGAGCGGCTGCAAGGTCGCCTTCACCTCGCCCGCCGCCGCCCCCCGCATCCCCGCCGTGCTGAGGGGGGCGCTGCGCGGGGCCCCCCGCCCCTCCCTGCTGCCCGCCGGGCAGAGCCGGGGCGGCCCCGGGGGCACCTGCTGCCGGGGCACCGTGAAACCCGGCTGGGGAACCGCCCGGCCCGGGCCGCCTTCCGCAGCGGCCGCGGGGGGTGGGCTGGCGAGGGACACGGCTGCCTCTCCAGCGCCGTGGGTTCCTGCCGAGGATTCCCGAAGGCCGCCGTGGTGACCCCCTCCCCAGAACACCGCAACGTTACCGGCTGGGGCCGGCGGGGGGGGCCGGGGTGGCGCGGCCTGGGCAGCTGGTCCTCCGGCCCGGCAAAGGTCCTGCCGCCATCGGAGAACACCTCCGGGTGCTCAGGGGCGCTCACTGTGCGGGTACCCCTGTGCCCCACTGCCCCTGCTTTGCAGCTGGAGAAAGGGCTGTCGGAGAGCTTTTTGGCAGGGATACTCAACTCCGTCTATGGCAGAGTTGGTAGAGACCTTAATTTCCGTCCCGTGTTCTAATTACGAGATGTTTCCTCCCACCCCGCAGTTACTTTTATGCAGATGAAGCAATCTACCTCTCACCATCCCACCCTACCTTCTGTGCTCCTGCCGAGGCGGCTTAGCGCCAGGAGCTGCTTAGAAGATATGAATGAAAGTCTGGTGGTGTGATTACGGCTTGTAGCTGACGGAGCGTATCGTATACAAGATAAGACATACAGCTATTGCTACTCACAGGCTACAAGTGTGGATATATATAACTATTACCCACTCCTGTTCTACTACTGGAGTTTATAAAAACTTCTTCCGGTACCAAGCAGAAAATGGCCTAGATTTTTTAAATTTTGCATCCAATTTACACAAATCCTCCACAGAAGGGCCACTTTGCAGTGGTTATTTTTCCAGTAAAATGTGATAGATTTGCCTGGACAAAATACTGTGAAGGCACAGGGCTACGCTGCTTTTCTATATAAGTTTCCATAAACGTTCCCTCTTAGAGCTGGTACAGTCTGTACAGTGATGGCATGATTTTGTTCATTTGACTCATTCATTACAAGGTGTGTTGAATTTCTTTAGTGTATCTCATCCCCATCCTAGGTATGAGTTTGGAGGGTTCAATTCTCAGTGCAAGAGGCCACTTCTCTCCCCTGTTTAGTTACTTAGACATGCAGAAGGAATTTGAGGCCTCTACTTAACAAAAAAAAAAATGCTTGTTCCCTCAGTCCCACATGCTGATGCTGTTTCAAGCCAGAATGGTGTCCAAATGTGACTATGAATATTAATTTAATAGAGGAAATTGGTGAAAGCAAGACCGAAGAATTAGACACTTTGCTGCTTATTATGGAAGCCTTTGCCGGTGATTGAGGAACATATGAGTCAGTTAAAAGCACTGCAGTGCTGGAGAAAATTATTCTCAATTATCAGAATAAGAAAGAACAGAATAATATGGAATTGATTTTGAAACTACTTAAAATCACAGGAGTTTCACATTATCTTTTTTCTTGTTATACTGTAGCTCCTGATAAGTTTGTGTAAAACATCTTTTTGACCTTATCTGTTCTGAAAAGATTGCGATCCTACAGTATCTTAAAACACGCCACCCATAAACATGAGTTACGTCTGCTCAAATGTGAGATTTACTCAAAATGAAGTGAGATGCTTGATGTCATTGCACTGCTCGTTGGTAAGACCTTATTTCTTCCCCATTGCCTTAGGAAGCAACATACTTCCCAATTAAAGTAGGCACTTGGGAGTCAGAATCCAGGATTTTTCTGTTCCATGACCACAAAACGGAAATACGGCAGTGGTACCTTAGAAGGAGGGGTTGTAAGTGTTAAAAGACTTTCTCAGGGTAGGACAGTAGAAGCTGGGGATTCATATTCCTCCAGAACTTCCCACATCTCTCTCTTCCTTCCCCATAGTATGTCCCCAGTCACTCCTACATCACTGTTCTTCAGGTTTTGATGAAGCTCAGAATTTCCGTAGCTTCTTTGGGACTTTCACAAGTTTCATAACCCTTTCCTGGTCAGCTGATGGAAGAAAAAGTTGTTGTTAGTGAATGAGAACACACTGGAGGATAATCAGTACTTAAAAGCAAGAAAAGGAAAAATGGGACCTTCTGCCCTCTTTGGAAACCAGAACTTCCTTTGTTTCCAGAATCTGTATTGGTATAACTACAGCATAACAATGCAGAATAGCAAAAGTGTATAAACAATGCTTCTTCTGTAATACTGGTGCTTTACATATTGATTTCCCTTCTGTCTTCTTTATGAATCTCTAAGTCAAACTTTCTTTTGCAGCTTTGCATCAGTTATCTTTTTTTAGTATTAAAAAAAAATGCACATCTCTTCAGAATTTGTTTACCTTCTCAATTATGCTGTGCATTTAATCTGCCACTTCCTCTCTCCCGTTATGAGCAACAGCTGTTTTTCAGGACTTGCATATTTTCTGCTTCTGACATAGACAATACCCCTTGTATTCCTGCAGTTGTCCAGAGAACTGTCCAGCCCCTATAATCAAACCTACTCCTTACCTTCTTGGTCTGGGAAACCTGCATTTTGTGCCTCTATCCACAACAACCTGCTTCTTAGGTAAATCCTGCCCAAACTCTCTTGATCCAGCTTGTGCTTGAAATTATCAGATATGCCAGAGCAGATAACAGATTTCAGCAGAATGTCATAGTATTAATGCCTGCTGCTTTTGTCTTCTTGAATAACTGCTGCTTTACTTGAAGGTCTTGAACATTAAGTCCATTTCTTGCTGGCTTTCGGCTTCAGTCATTTGAGTATCTTTTACGGGTAGACGCTTATCCTTTTCTTCCATTTAACCACAGTAATGGCCCTTGGTTCTAAACTTATGTTCTTGAAAGGCCTAGATGATTTGTCAGCTCTTTGTTTAGCCTCCACCTGGCATTATTTTACCTTTTCAGCCATAACATTTTGTGCAGATACTTTTTCATCTGAGAATCTTGTGCAGCTTCTGCCATTATTTGCATAGAAAAGCCTACATGCTTATATGACAAAAATGCTACAACAATGTACATTTTGTTAACTTGTGTTACCACAGCAACTGAGTCATACAGAAATGTAGTGTTCCATTGTCTTGTATTGCACCTTGGTATTCTGATAAAAAGCTAGGGAAATGTAGTCTGTGTGGAGCTGGTGTGGAGCTGGAGCTTAACTAGTTGGTAACTGTGCCTATCGAGTAGTTATCAACAGCTGGTGTCAAAATGGGTTTACCAGCTAGGATCCTCTAGGAATCTAAGTCCTGTTCTGTTCAGTTCTGTGAGAAATTGCAGGCGTGCTGGAGGAGGGGGTTAGGATCTTGCCATTTAGAAAACTGGTCTAGAAAACATAAGGCACAGGTTGGGGCCACGATTGCAAGCTGCTAAGCCTGGGCAGGTATAACAAATTCCACAAATTCAGGAAAGGAAATACTGGGGAAAAAGTAATCTATCAGAAAGAAATATGAAGTCTACCACAAGTCACTAGCTGAACATGAGTCAGCGATGTGTTTTCATGGCAAAAATAGTAAACATTCCAGGAAGATGTACATGTGGGAAGCAATCTGCGAGCTCTGTGCAGTATTGGTAGCACATTAGTGGAATGACTATTTTTGTTCACCATAGCTCAAGAAGAATGTGAACTATCAGGAGTCAGGGCAGGTGGCAACAAGGATGAACACAGAACTGGGAAGACCGAAGGAGCTGGAGCTGTTCAGGCTAGAGGAAAGAAAGCAGAAGGCAGACTATACTACGAGTCTTTATATACTTAAAAGGCCACTGCAAAGAAAAAGGGAATAATCTATTCTTGGTAGGTAGGGTAAGATGTAATGGACTTAAATTGCATCAAGGAGGAAAAGCTTTTCTAATGGTAACATTAGTGAGGCACAGCTTTATATCACAGAGGGTATAATAGTGTCTCCGTTACTGGATGTCTTTTAGTATGTACTGGACAAATAGTAAGTACTATTGATCTGGCATTGAAACTGGAGGATGGACTAGGTGACTAATCAAGGTCTGTTACAGACCTATTTTTCTGTGATTACATGTAATCTGAAGCTTCTCATTAATCATAATTTCTTTATCCAGTCCCACTGTACATTCTGTTTTCTTTTTAAATTGGATCCCTCGTCATTCCTGGGTTCTTTGGAGGACAAAAAACCGTTTTGTCCCATTTTTCTCTCTGTATACTCAAAGACCAAAGCCTTTCTCATTTTTCTGGCAGCCCACGACAGACACAGACTGAGTTGTACTGCATTTTACTGCTAACTATTATAACTACACGAGTCAGACATCCAATAGAAATTATTTGGATGACAGTTGTCAGTTTATTCAGACATGTTCTACATAAGCTATATGTAATGTTAACACATATCTGAGACTCTTTAGTCATAGACTAGACAAAATTACTCAATTCATAAAATGTTACTGTATTCCAGACCTACCTATAATGCACATAATCCCAAATTCTCTGATCATCACTGCCAGGAATCCATTAAAGTTTTTAATGTGAATTGTATTATGTTACTTACTCTTTAGGTGTGATTTGGTTTTGCAAAGTCTTGTATATTCAAAAAAGCCGTCCACTTTTACATTTCAATTTAAAATAAATAGCTTATATCAAGAACGATTGCCATTTGTTTACTTGGCAGATCTGATCAACAGGCAGCATTTCTTTTTTTTTTACCAGTTAGGTATTACTTCTTTCTACAGACATTTGCTGTTATAGCCTTGAATCAGCACGTCTGTGAGAGCAGACCCATAGACATTTTGGGTACCCTTGAATAAAAATAGCTATTGCAATAATTGCCAATATTGAATACATTATTTGCTGAGCTTTTAAAGAGAATGTCCATTTTTACTCTTTTTCCTCTTGAGGACAATTTTGGCAAACTGTAAAGTCATTTTGTCCTTTCTGAAAATAAGGATTTTCTTCCTGTAATAATTTCTTGTTGCAGATTAATAATGTATTTTTCAACACAGAATATGTATTGCCCATGTACCTGTGCTGATCAACATTAGAATGTGATGGGGAAGAAGAGGTGGGGAAAAAAGTGGCAAAATTTTACTATGATGTTGGATTTCTCAGGATCATAAAAACTAAATTCCAACAATGAAGAACCATTGACTTTGTGTGGGGTGAAGGATATCGGAATTGTAATGAAAATGTCAGTGTTCAGCTGTGACTGAAAAAAATATCTACTAATAAAAAGAAAGGAAACATAAAGCATCATTATGGCACTTCTTATGGTGCTCCAGTTTTTAAATGCCCCAAGCAGCTCATGTCTTCATATTTCAAAAGAGATACAGTAGAACTAGACAAGAGTATTATGGATGATCAGGGATAGCGGACAGCTTTTCCATGAGGTGTGGCTGAATAGACAGATTCTTTAGGCTGAATAGGACACAGTCAAGAAAGGTTATGAGAGGGATCTGTAAATCATGAATGGCACAAACTCCATGAATAGAGTACCCATTCTTTCTTAATAGAGGAGTTGGGCAGCGTCAGATAAAATTGTCAGTGTCAGTTTTCAGAGAGACAAAAACGAGAAATTCCCTAAAACTATCCATATTTTCAGAAAGAAAGTAGATATGTTCATGGAATAAAAATCCATCTAGAGCTGTTGAAAGCTAATATGTAGAGATCTCTATTTCAGCAAGTCCCTAAGACAGCCCCAAGTTCCAGCCCTGCTGGGGCCTTTATACATTTGTTTAATTCTTATGTTTGGCAGAAAACGTCTTCAGCTGACCACTGTCAGGGAGAGGTCCAGGGCTGGACTGAGACACATGTCTCAGTGTGAGCACTCTTACTTTGTTGTTTATTCGCCTGCTGATTGAGAAGGCTCTGACACCCTTTGACTTGTACGTGTCTGTGCTTCTGCATCCTTACATCACTGTGGAGACACAGCTGGGGAAGTGATCAAAAGAATAAGCAGGAGGCAGGAATCTGTCTTTGATAAGTCACTTTTTTTTTAAGTTTAAAAAAAAAAAAAAATTGCCTCCCACATCCTTGGACACAGTCAAGCATGGACAGATGCCCGACTCCATTATCACCTTCTCCTGCATCATGATAAAGCCAAGCAAACTCCTAAGGCACTTTAAGGCCACAAAAAGAGTCAATAATGCTGGGGGTGGGGGAAGGAGTGAAGAAATTCCCTTGCTGTGCCTGCCAGAGAGTGAATCAAGCGGATGCAAACCTACTTTCTGCAGCTGGGAGACATCACTTGGGGCATTCTTGAAGTGGGTCAGTGCAGGGGTCGTGCTTGCTGTTCTCAAAATTTCCAGAGCATCAGCAAGAAAGAGAATTATCCATTGTCAACATACCCAGAGGTATGATTAAGAACTAGCATGGGAGTCTTATTCACTGCAGAACACAAGAAAGCATGAATTTGATGTTTGAAAAAAGTCTGACTGACAGTTAGCAGATGCTTACATGTTGGCTACTGGGGACCAGGAAGGGTAGAAGTCACCTCAAGCAGCAGCCTGTTGGAAAACAGACATTGCACAGCCAGAGGAAGAAGGTCAGTGCTGAGGGATTCTTCACACATATGATCCCCTTTAGGTTGCTGAGAACACTGGCAGAGGGCAAAATCCAGTAGCAGCTTAAGAAAAACAGTTTTGTCCCCATTTTAGGAATGTCTTTATTTACCCTGTATATTCATCTATTGTGGCTGTTGCTGTGGCTTAGGGAATAAAGAGAGTAGGATATGGGAGTGTAAAATGCCTTCATCCCATGTGTTTACTACTGTGTATTTGTATTTTGAAGCAATGAAAATTCAAACAAAAATAGTTGCTACAGCATTTCAAATTCTGAATCAAAAACCCTAAAACACTGAGAACTTTTGGATTCACATGTTTCACAGAATCTTCATTAAGTAAAATAATTTGTCTTTATGTCTTTAGTTGGGTTTTTGGTTCCTTGATTAGTAAGAAATTTTTACTCTGAAATTTTCCTTATCTGAAAATATTTTAAATGCTAAAAATTCAAATGAAAGAGAACTTGGGTGATAATTTTCAGATACTCAAGTGTTTTATTATCTTCACAGCTGGCAAAAATTGGCAGAGCATTACAGAGGAACCAGCTCTTTTCTGTTCTTTTGCAGCCAATATGACGCTTAGTCATATTCTGCTGTTTCACTAGTTGGTATTTTTTATTTTAAATTTTATAACTCTGTACTGCGGGTAGTCCGTGCTTTTGTAAGGTGAAGTGATACCATTTTGATTTCCTTCATTTTGGAGAAGTTTGATCCTACTGATGCAAAAAAACCCAAAAAACCCCAAACAAAAAATCAATGCTGGTGCTTTTTTTTCCTGGAAGGGGAGTGGTGTTATTCTGTTTATAGTTCTGTTTTGTGATGGCTCGGAAATGAATGCAACAGTTACCACAAATGAACAAAATGACAAAATGGCTATTGGTTGCATTAAGAATTCACTGTGCAATTTGCCCAAAAGCTGTTAACAGCGTTAACAACACAGCTACCATTTTCTTAGTGGGTTTGCATATCATTAATAAGATAATAGTAGTATCTTTACTCCTAATGATTGCTGCTCTTTATACCTCATCTCCTTGGAGATGAGAATCTCTACTTTCTTTATTCCTTCCATTTATACAATTTTTTCTGCCCTTTTTTTTTGAACAAAGTCCTGAATGCAAGCAAGCATTGAATCATCTCAGTATTTATTTATTCATTGTACTTGAGATAGAAATGCTATGATAGTTGTGACTGAGCATCCACGTTCTTTGACTTCGTTTCACTTTGATTTCTTTACCGATTTTTGAACCAAAAGAATAGTTTCCAGTTTGTAGTTATTTGCAAGGCAATAATGACTTGAGACACTTCTGCCTCACTCTGCTCCAGTTTTGAGTCCCTTGGAGCCTATTTCCTCCATTCCTGGCCACATTTCTATGTCCTCTGCTGAGATGCTGATGAGACACTGGAACAGGTTGCCTAGAAAAGTTGTGGATGCCCCAGCCCTGAAAGTGTTTGAGGCCAAGTTTGATGCAGCTGTGAGCAAACTTGTCTAGTGAAACATGTCCCTGCTCATTGCAGGGGGGTTGGAACTAGATGATCTTTAAGGTCCCTTCCAATGCAAATCATTCTATGACTTTATGATTATAAGCAGAATCATAGAAATCATAGAAAATAGAATGAGAAGAGGCATTATTTGACCCATCGTTATACTCCACAGCAGGATCATTTCCATGCAAATTAGTCCTGAATGTCTTTGTTCTACTTCTTGAAAATTCCCCATTGATGGAGGCACCATATACTTTGTAGGCAAAATTCTCCAGTACTGACTGGCCTATGCTGTTTACTGAATAATTTCCCTGGGGAATGGCTTTCAGATAGTCATCATGCGATTAAATCTCTAATTGTACGTGTCTACAGGTATATATCTACTAGAACTGTAGGTTTCTAACTTTCTGCTAGAAGAATCAAGATGTGGATCTTCCTTCAGTTGTCTTCAGATAGGTGTTTGGAACTACTTGAGCTGGAAAGAACACCCCTAATATATAACCTATGTTGAAAGCCATTTTGTTCTGTCTCATTCTTAGGACAAGAATGGAGTGCAATTTATTCCTTTCCTTTTTGTTGTACCTTTTACGCTTATTTTTCATGTTGCTTCTGGTCTTCTAAAGGCTAAACCAGTCGCTATTTCTTTAAACACTGTTTGTTTTAAAGTCATCCTCTTTGTTCCCCTTTTGACTCCTTTCAGCTGGTTCATGTAATTCTCATAATAAGGAACTTGAAACTAAGCACGTGGTGGAAGAGAGACTGCATGGCATTAAACACACTCTGCGTGAACCCCAGCTTATCTTTTAAGATGGTGGGTGGGAAACTTAATCAGAGGAAAAGCTCTCTTCCATTACATCACCATTGAAGCAAAAGCAGTACATGCAGCTCTGAATTCCTTGCTTCAGGCTCTACTTACTGTAAAGCTGAGCCTGGATACCGGTGAGCCACAAGGCCTGGTAAGAGAGTATCAAACTCAGCAAGCATCATGTCAGCAAAACAGTGTTGGCTGTTTCTTGATGTCTACCATGCTGTAAAAAGGACACTTTCAATAACAAGATGCCATAAGTGCTCTTCTATTATCTCTATTGCAAGTTTGAGAAGGTATTGCCTTCATTCTTGAAGTTGTGGAGTAAATTTTCAGGTTAACATGTGAGGGAGAAATACTGAGAGGATTTTTTGCATATATCTAAAAAGCAAGTTGATCTAAAAATATGCTCCATTGTCATTCAGTGTTCAGAAATATTACTCTTTTCAGTTCTATTTTTATAAACAGCTTAAATAATAGTTGCTTAAAAAAATTCCTTATTACTGTAGTACATCTTATAATGGAGGATAATTGTTTCTGAATCTTCTAATTGTTCATCTGTCAATCAATCTATAAGAAACTCGGAACAGTTTTGTGAGAATAACAGAATGAACTTCAAGTAGAGCAAATTGTCTGAGGTCAGAGGAAATAAAAAGAAAATACAAATGACCAGACTGATGTTAGAACTGTGGGAGAACGCATGAGTATCTGCAAAGAATGTTTGTGGTAAATCTATACTACTTTGATCATGCCTTGATTTCAATAGCATTATGGTACTAATAATGACCATAATGCACGTGTAACCTTGGATTCTGAGTTTTACATTATTGTCATTGGTTTAGAGAAATCATCATCATTTCAAAAATAGAAATCAAGACTGAAGATAGAAAATTTACTTCATGTGCTGTTGCCACTGTTTGTTCCTCTAGAAACATCATATTTATCTCCTGCTGCTTTGATGTTATGGGTTCAAAATCTTCTGAGAGGAAAGGTAGAACATTCTCTTCTCTGTGAAGACAGTGCTGAATTGGATTTTTAGGTATGAACTGTCCTTGCACCTCCAGATCCCCAGGTGAGAGCCCACTGGAGTGAGCTTTTGGATCTGTTGTTTTGATGCAGACCCTGGGTGAGTTCCAGCGATGGCACATGACCTCATATCTGGATTAAAAACATAAAGAGAATTCTTTGTGTTTGTGATTCTGAAATTGAAGACAAATGAACATCTTGATTGGATACTTTCTGCTTTATGACACTGTCTAAGAATATGTAGGATTTTTCACTTGCACCATAGTGCTTTGAATTCATATTGTTATTCATTAACAAATCTCTCCTGCAGTATTCTCTTACTATTGTTACTGCTACTTGGTATAGTTTTAAAATTAAGTTATTGGCAAATCAGAATCAGTTTATTCACAGAATCACAGATCACAAAATATGGGGAGTTGGAAGGGACCCATAAGGACCATCAAGTCCTACTCTTAGCCCTGCACAAGATGTCTCCAAGAGTCTCACACCATGTGCCTGAGAGCACTGTCCAAACACTTCTTGAACTCTGTCAGACTTGGTGCTGTGACCACTTCCCTGAGGAAGTGCCCAACCACACACTGAGTGAAGAATCTTTTTCTAATATCCAGCTTAAACATCCTCTGATACAACTTCAGGCCTTTCCCTCAGGTCCTGTCCCTGGTTACCAGGGAAGAGACCAGTGCCTGCCCCTCCGCTTCCCCTCCTATGGAAGTTGTAGGCAATGATGAGGTCTCCCCTCAGCCTCGTCTTCTCCAGGCTGAACAGACCAAGTGCCCTCAACCACTCCTCACACAGCTTCCCCTCAAAGCCCTTCACCATCTTCGTTGGCCTCCTTTGGATGATCTGTAAGAGCTTAATGTCCTTCTTATATTGTGGCACCCAAATCTGCACAGAATATTCAAGGTAAGGCCTCCCCAGTGCAGAGCAGAGCGGGACAATCCCCTCCCTTGACCAGCTGGTGATGCTCTGCCTGATGCCCCCCAGGACAC
>JAWMRA010000001.1:43023882-43048164 GCA_035584735.1 Pseudotriccus pelzelni | reverse complement strand
CGGGACAATCCCCTCCCTTGACCAGCTGGTGATGCTCTGCCTGATGCCCCCCAGGACACGGTTGGCCCTCCTGGCTGCCAGGGCACTGCTGACTCATTTGTGATGAACTAACTGCTTCTAAGTTTCTCCCTGGCCTTTTGGGTACTGGTTTTGCTTTATAAGGCTTTACATTTTTCAAGACTTGCTGGCATAAAGAACAATCTTTTTTTTCCAGTTATCCAATTATTATTTTTTGTTTGTATTATTGTTACATTTAGTAGTAGCAGTGGATAGAGGACATGTTCTAGATGTTGTACAGGGAATAAAAAGAGGGCTTCTGTCCCCTCCACAGAACCTAACTGAGAACAAGAGAAAATAGATGATGCCACAATCAGAGGCATGTGATCTGAACAACCATTGGTTTTCAAGGTGAAATGAGAGATTTCGAGATCTACGTGTAGAAAATTCCTCTTTTCTCATTTGAAAGTGGCTTTTCTACTGAAACTGTATGACGAAAAAAACCCCAATCATCAAAAATGAACTGAAATGTCTTTTTTTTCAGTTCTTGAAAATTTTCTCCAGGTGGGAAAATTATTTGTATCTGCTTCTTCCCCAGAGGACAGTGGGATGGGGGAAGGCTTTTTGGGTCTTGTGACATAGACTGCACAAACACAAGGACGCATGCTGTAAACTGTACAGCTTTGGATCAATATTGAGTAATTTTATAGTCAATATCCCTGATTTTGGCTTCTTCCAAGTAATACCTCATAGCAATTACTAAGCATGTCATTAGTGCTTCTCAAAATTTAAAGTTGATCATGTTGTAGGTGGCCTGTGTTAAAGGACAGCTTCTCTCTAGAAGCACTGTGAGAAGCTATGTTATAAACAAACTGAAACCATGGCTCCCTGCTTAGCATCTGAGAGGTAGGATGGGGAAAATGCCCTGACATTGGTTCTCTTTTCTTCTTGTCAGATGTTAGGTTACTGCTATTGCTTTTACTTGGTGTTTGCTCTATCTGCAGTTGATCTGAATTTGTTTGAGCACTGCAGACTATTAGGCAGTGTGAACTTAAGGCAGAGTGACACTAAGTAGGGTTGATTCTGTGTTAGCAGAAGCTTTGTTATTGTTTGGGCACACTGTTGTGGGGTGAAATCTCACCATCTATTTAAAAGTAGAGATGTGACAAGATTAACAGCTTAGAGAGGCATAATTGTCTCTGATTTGTTGTTTCAGTATGTCCCATTTCAGAATTTGATACTTGTTTGGCATGATTGCTCTGTGTGCAATTTGTCAAAATTACTTATGCAAAACATGATTTGAAAGGGTGGCATCTTAGGCAGAGGCGAAAAGGCAGCTCAGAAATTCTATCCTAACCCAAATATACTTGCCTTGTGGTAGTCCTGCCCTAAAAATGGACAATTAATCTTCTAAATGTCTTGAAATCCCCAAAAGTATTCCTGCATTTTACTGTGTATAGACCATATTAACTGGAATATATTTTGATAGCCTCCCTGGTTCAAGTCGAAATAATACTGCAATTGTTTATTACAATCCAGAATTAAATTAGCACAGGTCTAGAGGAATGTACATAATGCCGTGTGGAAAGCTGCTCTTCTGAAACCCCTCTGCATGTGGGTTTTTAGTAAATGAGGACATTTGGTGAAGTTTCAGCTTTCACAGATGAAAGGTAAGAAAGATTTACATTTATACATAAACATGCACAGCATGGGGGAGGCTCGTCTGCCTCACAGCTTGCAGCAACTGTTCAAATGAAAATGAACACTTTTTAGGAGTAATATTCTGGGAAGTGCTAAGAGTCCATGCTGCTCACTGCGCCAGCGGGCCCAGGAGCAATACACCTCAGATGTATGCCACAACATGCTCTGGCTAACAAGTATCCTCAGCTTCAAAGGGCCATGGACTTCAACAAATTGTTTATTGATCATACATGAAAGAGCTCAGCAGCTAGTGGTGGAGGTTCTGCCGTATTCCAGAAACATCCAGGCCTAGGGAGAGACACAGGTTGGCAATGGAACAAAATTAGCACAATTACTATCCCAGCAAGAGGTGAGGAGGTAGGAAGAGTCTGGGCCATAGATCTGCCTTGTTCCTAGAGAGATGGGAGAAATGGTGTTACAGATTCATGTGATATTGTAGGATCCACTTATTGGGAATGGCTGGGAATTTCTTGCTGGCAATCAACACCTTTGATTTTAGCTCATGTCGGTTGGTGGGTTTTGCCCCTGCTAACCATCCTGCTTCATGAGTATGTTCAGGGTTCTGGCACCTACGTGTTCTGCATGAGGTTTATGTTCACTTTGAATACTTGGGTAATTTTTGGTTGGCAGAGAACCAAACTGTGCCTGTTTTTCGAGCAGAGGAATGAACCCTTACCAGGGAGAAAACAAATCCTGAAAACAAATCCCCAGACTGCTTTCAAGAGCCATAAGCTGTTAGAGACAGAGCTAGGTGTTCCTGGGACAATCTAATGCCATGTTAGAGGGAATCAAAAGAGTATTAATAAGAAATCACAAGGCTACTGCCTTTGCCTCCTCTAGGTCTTACTAAAAAAGAGACTCACTTGGTCTCATGTTTGCTGCTTTTTAGTAGGTAGCAGTGGGACTTAAGAGACCTGACATCAGCCAGGACTTGAATTTAGTCTTGCCTCCGTCTGCAAGGGCTAACAATTGCTAACCAAAGATTGGAACCTTGCAGCTTGGGCTTGGCTTTGCCATCTTTTTAACAATTTATAGGCATCTTGCAAAAAAATTAGCATAACATGTACCAGGACTGCCTCTAGGCCTATTGCTGCATGAGCAAAGCCTCTTTGTCCTCCAAGGTTGTTGCTGAAGGCTACAGTTGCAGGAGTTAATGGTTTGCATGAGGTTAAGTTTGTACCCTGTTGTCTGAACAGAGCTTGCAGCAAGCCTGAATGAAACTTGCTGCTCTTGCCTCATTTTCTGTTAAGACATTTTCATATCATCTACTAGTATTACTGCCAAGTATATTTGCATCACATTTAATCAGTATGATTAATCTGTCCTTTTTCACAGGTGACAATCTTCCGTATTAGGAAAATGCCAGGTCCTTACTTAGATGTCACAACATTTCTTCCCATATCAGTTCTTATTTTGAGGATTAATTAATTTTGATCTAAATTATGTCATACCCTGGGATTAACATTCTTTTTATTTAAGAGTAGATAAATATTTCCTTCTTTAATATGATTTATTGTTGGGCTGAGTAAGAGTTATGTGCCTGGAAGAAGGTTGAAGTTTAAAACAAGTAAATATGCAGCCTTCTGCTCATTGCTTCTCATCCATATAGGGACAGAAATTTGTAAGATACCCAATTTATCTCTAACTGGATTAAGACCATGCCTTCACTGTAGCTAGTAGTAGGGTATCTGAGCAGGTTTAAAACTAGATTGCTTAAGTACCGCTGGCAGCTTCAGTGTGCCAGCGTGGTACCCCATCTGAGCTGTAAAACCTGGTGGCGTGAGTTTGGGGAAGCTCTAATGACTCACAGGGTTTCCCCACTGCTCTGTTGCATGCCACCGACACCCAGTGCCAGTCAGACTGCTCATGTGTGTACTGGAACTATCTACTAGGCCTCCAAGGAGCCTGAGAGGGAATCTGTTGTCTCTGGGATCACCCCTAATTTTGGTGTATTTTAGTCTCTGCTTTTCCAGCTATCTTAAAATCACCCAGATATATGTGAGGTTCCTTCTTTTTTTTTTTTTTACCTATAAAGCTCACTGAATGAAGTCCCTCAGTGAGTCTCATCCTCACATTTGCTTGTCTTGAAATGGATTCTGATTTGGGTTCAAACTTATTGTCACAGTTTTTCTCCATAAGCCTGCAAGGAAGAGTTTAAGGAAGCTCACAAGTGACACTCTGTAAAGCTCTTTGTGGACTTTTGGAGTACAGTTTATAATGGTAAAATGTAGCACCTGAAAATTTTATGTGAACATATCCCATCTGAGACAGGATATTTATGTTGTTTATGTTTGTATTTATAAAAAGGTGAAAAATGTTAAGTGATTACTGGTGCTTTATAGGTAATACCTATGAAGATCCCAAAATTAATCTAGAAGCAATAACATATTGGTGCAAAATGACTCCTCTCTTTTCCCAATGAATGGTCCCCCAATTCAGGCTTTCTGACAGTGGGATACCGTGATGTGTGCTAAAAAGCTGATAAAACCTCTGACAATTAGTTCTGTGCTGTTGGCAACTCCACTGATCTTTGCACATCAAACAGCATTTTACACTGAGCAGATGCTGCCACAAAATCTTTACTCTGGAGGTACCCAGTTCAGCTGAAAGAGTGGCTTCATGGTGCAGCTTCTCACTGTTTGTTCCCATCCTGATGGCACTCATACTTCACTACTCTGTTGTGAGGGATGCGGAGGAAACTGAGCCTTTTGTGAATTTTGACACTTTTTTTTTTTTAAATTCCATTATTGTAAACTGCAATAACTCCAGCTGGTGCTGGAGTAAAGATACCTCACATGTGCTCATATATTTTTAAGAGCTCCAGCTATTGCTTGTGGGAGGTTTTATACACACATATACGTATATATCTATAAATATAAAATTAAATACTTTTTGCATATTCATCTGTGAACCCCTAATATTATTCACTGAGTAGCAATCAAATGAGGTATATTTTAAAATGTCTTTTTTTTTGTTTCACTGGGCCCTGACATCCATATAGTATCAGCGAGGGTGGCATTACTAACCCATACCATGTGATGTTCTGTACCTGTTGCTTGTGCTGTTTTTTACTTTTGATCCTCAAAAAGTTCACTACTTAACAGATACCTTGAAAAATTGTTTTACCTTACCAGTTTTTTCTTCATATTTGATGAATGTGGTTTCACCAGGAAAGATTTTGATAGAGGGTTATTTTTCCCCTCTGCTCAGCGATTTTGTGCCAGGCTTTATGAAGGGTTGATCAGTTTTCTGTCCAGAGAAAGCGTTGAATGATGGCATTAACATATAAGGGGAAAAGGACTGATCACAGAGGATACACACTAGTGGCTACAGGAAGAGCTCTGTTCACTTCTAATGCAACTGCTAATGGGTTTTGCATTAAACTATCACAAAGTTGTCAACAGGCTTATTGCAGTAACTTGCAAATCATCCAGTCATGTTTCTGTTAATTCTGCACATGCACTCTTTGCAGAAAAGTGTTGCTATAACCTATCAGATGGTGTTAATCACAGAAGCTCTGATGTGTGTCACTTTTTGATAAAGTGTCCTCAACTGCTGTCACTTTTGGTGGCATTGCTATCTGCAACTGACAACTCCAAGCAGTCATTGTGCAGAGTTGCTGCTACCTGGCTTCATCCACAGCTCTGGCTAGGAAGCAGGTGCTCCCAAATGGCAGCTCAGGGTGCTCAGAGTGACCTTCCCACCAACACCTCAATATGTGTCAAGATCATAGAACACTTCCCACATTGTTTTGACCTGGGCTAGCTGTTGATGTGTCAGACAAAGCTTGATTTAGCACAGTCTAGACTATTAGGGACATGGTTTAGTGGTGTACTTGGCAGTGCTTAATTAACAGTCTGACTCGATTATCTTAAAGGTCTTTTCCAACCTAAATGATTCTATGATTCTATAACTCTGCTCCCTGCAGGCTGTTTGTATGAGGCAACTCTGTTTTAGTGCATGGATGAAGGAGAGTATCTGCATGCATATAGACTGTGCTGAGCCAGTTGGTCAGACAAGAGTTCCTGAGCTGTTTTATTTCCTTGTATAGATGTGCTGAAATGGATAAGCAAATGAGACTCACTATCTGTATTTTAATTATTTCTCTGTTATGTGAGTTTAGAAAATATTACAGAAATGCTCTGAGATGAAGCATACATTGAGAAAAGACTATGAGAATCTCAGAAAATGTGGCTACCAGGACTACTTAAGCAATGTTGGTTATCTGGAGCACTGTATTTAATGAATCTCTGCCATTTCTTCTCCTACTCTTCTCCGACTCAGCATAAATGACACTCAAAAAGCATGGAGAAGTAATAATATAATATATAATAATGTAGAGGATGCATATAAGCCATTCTCCCCAAAGTAAATGATAGGAGAAAAATAACCATGTCATCAAGGGCATGTATTACTTTATTGCAAGGCGTGTGAATTTTTCAGTTGCTGTAGGAGTGAGTAAACCTCCTGTTCCTACCCATTGTTACTCTTTGTTACTTTGTTTGACATAAGTAAAAGCATTTATAAGGTCCTCTTAAAAAGTTAGGCAGTGTACTACCACCAAAAAAGCATCTCTTTCTGCATACAAGGAGTCCTTTTACTCTCTTCTGCAGTACTTTTAGGATAAAGCCTGACTAGAAGAATACAGTGGGCTGTCCATCCCCGCTATCCCAAGGCTGTCCGTGACCATGTAGCCACAGCCTGTGGTGTGCCATCTGCCATAGCTCCTACATAGGTCTCAGTCAGCTTAAAAACCACAACACTTGATTGTGCCAAGTGACAACATATTTGCACTGGGACTGTGCCTGTACAGTGCCTGGTCTATGGACAATGTCCCCTGAAAGACCTTTACGACCCTGGCATGAGCCTCCTGGGCCCCCGCTGCTCCTGGGGTAGCGTGTGATGGAAGATGCTGTCCTCTTCTGAAGGACATTCTGGGCTTGTCCCATAGCCAGGCATACTCCAGCTCCCTCAAGGTCAGAGGCAATGCCATGCTCTGAGAGAGGAATATTTAAAGCCCTGAGTGTGCTGGAGCTTGTTTAGTATCAGAGGAACTCACACATACTAGCAGCTAAATAAATACCAAACTAACTGCAGGCTCACAAACATGGAAAGCCCTTCCCAGCTGAGCTTTTAGGTAGGAATCACCGTTCCCAAAATATCCGTGTAGCATGTCACGTGGGTCACCACAGCTATCTACTGTATTAATGAGACCAGGAATCACTCGCCCTTCCAAGTGAAAATATGTGGCAGGTGTCAGCATCCTTTCCAAGGTAGAAGACCAGGCTGAATGCTTCCAGCCCAAATTAAAGGTCAGATGTGCCAGCAGAGAATTGCAGGAGCCAGAGTAAGACGCCACTAATCAGATATTTGAAGTATCTTGGCTCACAGTAATGCATGGGATGGAGGAATAGGGATCCAAATCCTTATCTCTCCTGTCCCTCAAGATGTCATGGCCCTGAGCTCCAGCTCTCTGTGTGCCATGTGTGCTCTGCCTATCAGCTTCCATGGTCACTGTGCAGCAGGTTGCTCATCCCTCATACTCGTCAGGGACTATCTGCTAGTAGCCCTTTCAAAGTGATTATTTTGAAGGGCAGCAGCTCAAGGGCGTGGGGTGGGGTTAAGAACTGTAAAGATGTTCACAAAATTACCAGAATCAGTTGTTGAAAA
The DNA here is from genome assembly GCA_035584735.1 of Pseudotriccus pelzelni. NCBI lineage: Eukaryota > Metazoa > Chordata > Aves > Passeriformes > Tyrannidae > Pseudotriccus > Pseudotriccus pelzelni. Next base: position 43,040,796 of record JAWMRA010000001.1, on the reverse strand, counting down.
GTTGTGACTCAGATTCCCACACCTCATAGCCCAACCTCTCTTCTCAAGGTACTGCTTTTTTCTTTAAAACAGCAATTTATTTTTTCTTCTGGCCCTCCCTCCCCACTGCCTGCTCATGTCTCCATACTTTGTTCCTCCACGACAAGAGTTAGAAATGGAATTAATTTGCACTAAAGGCCAAACTCCTCACATGATTGCTGGCACTGGGCTTTGAGCTGGAAACGGGCAGGAGTTCAGATAACAGCCAGGCAGCCAAAAGCAGGGACATCAGCCAAGACTGAGGGGGAGAACCCACTCCTAGACCATAGGCAAATTGAGAGAGCAGAGGAAAAAGGCAAAAACAGGCAATAAAATGTATTTTAGCAGGGTCAGAGGAGAAGGGCTGTGGGACTCAAGGAACAATTTTGTAGTTCTGTGCAAATCTGAGGAGGCATTAAGGAGCAGCATCAAGATGTTTGCCTTCCTGACTCACTAGTGGGATTGCCTATGGCAAGTGCTCATCTTACTTTAAAATTGGTCCCAAAAGGATTGGGATTTTCTTTCCTGAGAGTAATTAGGATGCCCAGAAAAATATGTTTTTCCTTATGCTTTTGCTGATGACCGTTGTCAGCCTGTTGCAGACATTTTGGCCTGTATATGTCAGAATTAGACCTGCTGTTAGCTGGGGTCCTGCATGGGCTCCCTCTGAGTCCATTTTATACTGCATCCTGCTTCCTAGACCTGAAAAACCATTCTGATAAACTCCAAATGGATTTGGGAGAGTTCAGTGCCTTGAAGGGGACACTGCTGGTTGGGGCCAAAGATGTCAAGATGGTTTTATTCCACTAACTATTTAAACCAGTGCTTATCACTCATCTGCAAAATATGTCCCTTAAAGATGTCAAAAATTGGTATATACAATAAAATTTTCAAAAATTGTGCTATCATTTGTTATCTTTTTAGGTTTTTTCGCTAACAGGATTGTGAAAAAGAAATGGAAAATGGGTGAGCTCTAAAAATGGAATACAATTTTTTTTCCCCCTTCTTATGAAACATACCTGTTCCGTTAGCTGAACTCCTCTCCTGGTGGGTCAATTCCAGCAGCAGGGCTGAACTCTTCTTGCATTTAATACCTCTGAATGCTCCTGTGGTCATTACTTGTGGTGATACCCAGAATTAATTTGTAGAAACAATAGGCAGGAGAGGGGAAATTCAGTCTGAACATTTTGTCCGTGAAATTACGGGCACGAAGTTAATAGCATAGCTAAACCCCTAATTAATGTTATTTTTAATCTTCTTTCTGAACCAGAACTGCTGACATTTCTGGTGTAATCTTCTGAATGCAACCCCATAAAAGCCTTTGTCCACATACCCTGTTCTAGGAACCAGAGCACCTGAACACATCCTTGTTTGTTGTCCTGTTCAATCAACCTTATGAACCAGCAGCTTTGCCTCAGCAGCCATGCCTTGGGCATGTTTCCTCACACTCTGTGCACTGACTCAGTACCCTGCACTTTGCCATGAATCTAACCTTCCCTTTTCTTTCTTCGAAGCCCTTGAGGGCAAAAAACAATTTTCTGGTAATAGTTCTGCTTTTTTATGGATGGAGAAAATATTCTATTTATTTGTGGGTATGTCCATTTACCTTTCATGTTCTTTTCCTTTTCTTGTTACCTAAAAAGCTATTGCAAGAGTTTCTTTTTCTCTTGCTGGATTTTTCCACATAATTAGTGAGAACACTGTAATTGCAGTGTTCATCATGTACTTGTGCTGTGGACAAATCACATTCAAGCACTGTGAAAAATGTAGTGTCATTTCCCACCAAACTTAATGAACAATATCGTGTCACCTACTGAGTTGCAATCTGTAAAGCACTGGCTGCTCAGGAGTTGATGAAGAATGGTAATTTAGTGGCAGATATTCTCTGTTTACTTACAAAGCCTAAGTAACATAAATTTGTAGTCCACAACATTATGTATAGGATACGATTTTTATTTCAAAGAGTCCTTTCTGGAGGGACTGTCATGGTTGTGGTCTGTCTGAAAAACTCTATCAAACAGCCTCAGAAGTAAGGGTCTTACAGGGCAAACATGTGGGCTAGCTATAGCCAGCCATCTCAGGTACTGGTAGCAGGACAACCATGATGCTCATCTTGTGCTGCCTGTTTGCCCTTTGTCCCAGCCTGCTGGTTGAAGCTGGCAGCTTTTGGAGTGCAGATAAATTCCTACTAGTGGTGGAACTGGGATCAGAAACCTAGTCATTTCTATAATTACTTCAGCTTGAGAGGACTGAGATAAATGGGCATCTTGGAGGATAAAAAGTCCTCAGCCCCTTCAGCTAATCCTTCTAGTGAACCCACTTAGGTTTTTTTTGAGATGAAGCACAGAAACACTCACTGCCCTGTTCACTGTCTCCCCAAACCAGCCAGGTAAAGCTGAGAGCTCAAAATAATGGAAGGACATTAAGTACCATGCAAAATCCTGGTCCCTCCACTGAGTACTGTCCCTCAAACAAAGCAACACTTCACTGCTGCTCCACCATGCAACAGATCCTCATCTAGTTGGTATGCAAGGGCACATGCTGCATAGCTGGAACAAAATAGGATGCAAAGGTGAAAAAAAAAATTCTCAGTCTTTTACTGAGAATTTGTCTGTTTGACAGCCCTAATAACAATAATATAATAAGTGATTCAGTATCTTGTTTTACAGGGGACAGTAAAAGGTCAGTTCTTCACTGTTAAGAGAATGAGACTTGTATTCCAGGTGTGCAGGGTGCTGTAAATGTACTATGTGCAATATCCTGAGGATAAAATCTTAGTTTAACTCTCCTGACCTGTTTCTGGTTCAGGAATTCCTGACTACAAAGGCCTGATCCCATAGTCCTTCAAAAACAAGGAAATTACTCCAGTGGACTTCCATTTAATACAGGTAACACTCTATCTTTAACCTCTGTTGAAGTCTCTGAAATTGCTCAGTATTTATCTGGGTATAGCAGAATATGAAATCCAGTAGGTTATTTCTGCACCAAACCTTAGTTCTGAAGTCTGTGAACTCCCAGCCTGGTCATAGGAGATGACCATTGCCATGTGCTTAGAAATCAGTGCATCACTGCTTTCTACTCATGCCTTTCATTGTAAATTGACTGTAATATTTAACAGCTTTCACCAAAGAAATCTTCCATGCCTTTATTGAAGAAGCCATTTCAACAATTCCTTGTTAGGTTACACGGAAAGCATAGGAAAGCAGCTGCTATTTGTTTTAAGTGAAATCAGAATCAGTACCCTGTTAAACAAATGTTTTTCCTGGCAGTGTCAAAGTTGTGGATATCATGGGACATGCTATACTCCTAATTATGGGATGGGAACCCACGTGTGATATTGGACACACTGTCCCCTTTTCTTGTTCCAGTTTCCTACCTAGCTGAGAATTATAGCTGGAAAAAACAGGGCTAGATGGCTCCTTAGAGGTCACCTACTTGTCCTTTTATGCAAGGAAAAATGAACTGTAACTATGACATCCCTGAAACATGTTTATCCAATATGTTCTTAAGGACAATGGGGATGAGCAGGTCTAAGCCGATGCCTCAGCTGCTCTGAGCCGGTTCTGAGTATCTTCCACAGGTTTTCTGCTGGCTCACCTTCAGTTTATTCACTCATGAGATGATTTTTGTATTTTTGAAGGAATTTGACTTCATTTCATGCTTCTCTCTAGCTTTATCCTTTCCTAAGCAGTGCTTCATCTTCCTGTCTGTATATTATGTCTGTAAATGGGAATTATGGATGTATGGAAGCATAAATATTACACTAAGGAAAAACAGAAATGTTTTTCTGATTCTGGGTTGTTGTGTTTTGGTTTTTTGTTTGTTTGTTTTTTTGTTTTGTTTGGGCTTTGTTTGTTTGTTTTTCTTTTTTTCCCCCCTGTTTCTCTTTTTGTCTTTGTTGAAGAGTGTTTCAACACAGGAGGTTGGAGAAAAAGGGCAACACTTTTCATCTTGGTTTGGCTAACTCATAGGAAGTTCCCAGCTGTACTAATTCAAAGCCATTATCACACCTCTTGGTTGCCTGGATAATACAAATTAGCTGGACGCGTTGTGACTGGATGCATCAGCTGTAATGTCCCCCTGTGGTAGGAGAAACATGGAAAGTGACTTACCTTTTTACTCAGATATAAACCTGGTCCAGCCACTCTAATTTTGAAATAAGAAGAGAAAGTGTCACTTGGGACAAGTTCAAGAGATTAATAAAGGATTTTAGCTTTTGTAGCTAAAATTGAACATGGTCAACTTGCACCACATTTATGAAGACATGCAAACCTGGAGAAAACAGTATTATTTATAGGAGAGTATCACAGATGGAGCAGATTAACCAAGATCATGGCCACATCTTTTTAAAATTCAGTAGCAGGTCTACATTTCAAGGGGTAGTTCCTCTCTGTTTTCTCTCAGCTTAATTTCAGCAGGGCTAAACTCCTGTTTTCAGACTGATTTGCACAGATGGATTATCTGGCAGAACATAATACAGACGCCTGAAGAATTAGACTTCTGTAGCTGGTTGCCATAATTCACAGCATATTTGAAGCTGTAAAATTTCGCAGCAGAGGGAAAATAGAGAAGAAAAAATGGGAAGCAGAAGAAATTATGCCAAGGTCATTTCAAGATCATTAAAGTCATGGCATGAAGATTCATTGATTTCTATGACCTTTGATTTGGGCCCATAGGAGACAATTTATGAGAGCACCAGGGCATTGGGGTGAGTTTGTTTCTGCAGTTTACTACAGGGAGTGGGATTACAGCAAGAGTGAATTTAGTGGAGTCATCAATCTCTCAAACAACCCCTCAACATGCTTCCCCTTCCCTCCTTCTGTTTTGGTGTTCCTCCTTGGCACCTTGATTTTGCAGCATGTGCCTTTCAGGTGAGACTTGACTGGGGTATTGAAGACTCATTTGATTAATGTGCAATGGGAAAGGAGGGTAGGTCAGGGGAGAAGAGGTGACATCAGGGAAAGTTTACTTAAGGGTCCTCTGCTTGAGAGCTGCAAGGACCATCAACTTCTCCCAGTGCACCTGTGAAAAGAGTAGAAAAGAGAATTTCTCCAGGCCTTTTGGACACATAAGTATTGCTAATCCCTTGAGAAATTAAACTCCCCAGATGCCTCTCCAGCTTCTTCTGCAAGACAGTAGAAGACAAGACACAATTGTCTAGCATTCAGGGTAGGACTCAGTTTGAAATTACGAAACTTCAGTGTAGGAGACTGAGAGCTGCAGTGCCAAGGATCCCATTGCAGGTAATGGCATCCCAGCTGAGACAGCCATGGGCTGGAGAGAGCTGCTCAGTGGTCAGGCACTAAAGACCTTGCCTGGCCTCCAGCTGGCCATGGTTCCTCATAGGTCATGGGGAATGCTGCCAGCCACGCGTGGATGTCTTGGATGTCTCATGGCATCCCAAAGAGCACTAAATCCTTGTCTGTGGAGAACTGAGCCAAGCAGTAGGCAAATATGTCAGGGTGAACTGAATTATTCTCTGGGGTCTGTTGGCTGTGCTTCCTCAGAATTCAGTCCAGTTGTCTGCATATAGGAGCCTCGTGCTGATCTAGATGTCCTTGAATATCTAAGACATCCATGTGGGCTGATACACATGCCACAGGAAACCATAGGAGATTAATGACCCATGTAGCTGCAGCAAGGGACCAGACATGTCAGACAGCACTGAACACCTAATCTGAACTGAGCTCTACATCTCTGCTGACTGCAGTGGGCCCTCAGTGCCCAAGTCACATGTAGACTTCTCTCAGCATACCCCTAAATGTACAAGTATACTCTGAAGTTGCTGCCTGCTCCGGGTTAGCTACCCTTATCTCCTTTGCTAAGCATGCCTTGAGACAGAGACATCAGCTGATAAAACCAAAAGGCACTTTGACTAATTAACACTGTTATGACTGTAAAGTACATCCTTACATTTGAACAAATGCGGCCAAAATAATGGAATATAGACCAGAACTTTTAATCTCTACTTGGGCAAAACAACATTCAGAGTTGTTGGCAGTGCTGGTGAGGGGCATTACTTCACATGGAATAATTATTTAATACTATGTAATCATGCTAAAATATTGCAGTCATTTCCCAGGAATTAATCTCTAACCACAGAGAATGATAAATTGACTGACATCTATTGATTTGTTTATGACAGTAGTGAAAAAGTAGAAGTCATCAAAGCACTGTTTTGAGCAATATGACTTCACTGATTATATATTTCATCTATCTCACTGGGTTGATTTCCCTCTATATTATCAACTCTGAAGCTTGGCTTCTTCTAACAAAGAGTTATTTCTAAATTCAGTGTTTCCATTCTCCAGTTAATTCCATCTGTTTTTTGCACATGTGCTGGTTACAGCTGAAAAGTCAGTGTTGGCAATATAGTGTTATGAAAAGTGCCAAATACAAGAGATGAGGTACCCCAAAAGTGCTGACTGATTAGTGACAGCCTCCCTTCATATCAACGTCACCAGGACACCACATCACCTGGGACATTTTCTTCACACCTCCAGTACCTGTGTGGGGGTCTGTCTTTGCAGTCGTGGCTGGCAGACTTCACCTAACTCCAGTCATCCAGAAGTAAGGTCCAGGCCGAACTTTTGAAATAACCTCCTTCAACGGCCAGAGAGGCAGAGAAAGACATTTCAAAGGGCGATTCACTTCCCCCTTGACCAGAGAGGGAACTTAATCTTTAACTGAGGCTGGATACCAGACTGCTAGTTGGCTGAAGTTATGTGACATGAATACCTCCAAAGTCTGAAGTCTGTAGGAACATTTGCAACAGCTCTGGAGCCTTTTGCCCTGTACTTAGAAAATTGCTTCATCTGCTGTGATTTTAACTAAAGGCCTACAGTCATTTAAATTGAGGCTTCAGTAGTAGGCCTGATGTTTAAAATTGTCTTAATGAATTGAAAGACTTGGAAAGACATTTAAAGTTCTGTGTCTTTATATCTGTGCACTGAGTGGTTTGGTTACTAATTTCTACATAGTGTAGCAGGTTACTCAGCCTATTATCTTAGTCATTTCATCCAGAGCAGAATTTGAGACTGACAAGTACCACTGTGCATATTATCAATCACTGCCACTCTTTCTGCAGTTGTCTCAATTGTGCTTCACTGCTTTTATCAATATCTTGTATTCAAGGACTTTAAATGAAATTATCATAGTTTTAATGGTGCTAGTGGAGAGGTTTGTTTGGACTTCAGCACCTCTGGAGACTGTTTAACAGCGGAAACAGTTTGACAAAATGCAGACAACTTGCAATTCTTTTATTCTATCTCAACTTTTCTCTGAGCATGATTTCAATATTTATTTTCCATTTCAATGGTGTAATGGATTATAATTTGATCGTTGTCTCTGACATTAGAGTGTGGTTTGAGTCTCTTAAAAGGACCTTGATTTTCAGTCATATGAGCCTACAGCTTCTCTTTGATGGCAGCACTGAAGTACTGGCCAATGGCCTTCAAAGCTGACAAATCACTTAAGACATCTTATTTCCTAAGTACACACCTTGAGTCCTTGACAAAAATTGTTGGATTTAACAAATGTGCCAACTCCCAACCCCTAAAAATCAATTCCTTTCATTCAGTTGAACTAAAACCCCAGAAACATTGACTGTTAAATATAATGATCTTATGTTTAGGAGAAAAAAAGCATGCTCCTTCTTTCCCAAACTATTTTTGCAATCAATCAGATTAATGAGAAATCTTGGCTTAGATAGAGATTTTCTGTACAAGTTTTCTTTTGACCTTGAATATTAAACTTGGCTCTGGCAAGCAACACCAGTAAGAATTTAAATATACCTACTTGGGATTTCAAGGTTTGTTTTTATATTTGTCCCCTTTATCTGATGTCAAGAAGCCTTTTATTGCAGAATTATTTCTCAGCTTCTTTTCAATGGACATGTAAAATTCTACCTATGGCAGAGAATGATTTCCCTTTTGAATGGTATGTTTGCAATATTTTTTGCCCATTTTCCTCTCACATCCCAATGTGACAAAACTCACAGTTATGATTAACAACAAAAGTAATTCAGTTTTCGAAATGTCTGAAAGAAGTCTGATTATCTCAAAACAGAAGCAACAGGAGGATTGTATTTACAAACTGTGTGTTATTAAGACCAGCGAATGGAGTTGTGATATGAAGTTGATTAAGGTTGCTTGTGATACAATCTCATATCCAAAGCTTAAGATTTTCTTTAATGAGAAGAGGAAGAAACTCACCACCTATGACTCCAAAAAGGATTTATTACACAGGAGGGCATATAGCCTATTATTTAGCCTTGTTATTTTGATGTACAAGCCGGAGAGCTCCATCAGACACTGCTTCTTTTCAAAGCTTCTTTTTCTTTCCCTATTGCTGCCAGTAGCTGATGGGAACTTCACCTTTCCAATGGCAGGCTCAGTTTTTGGTGAGAGAGCTTTTTTTCTCCTTTGATTATAGGCCAGCCCCAGACAGCTCAGGACTTGGCCAGCTTGCTGCTTATCTCAAAGCCTGTAGATAGACACTACTCCTATAACACTGAAAACTTCAGCATTCCCATTATATGCCATTCCCTTGTATACCTGAGGTGATGGCTGATGGGCCTATTTGGTGCACAAGAGCTTGGAGGAGGAGCAGATGTAGCAATGTTCTTGCCTTCAGGTATGAACAGACTCTGCTGTATCCTGAATGAACAGAAATTCAAAGGGTTGATCAGATTTTGAAGATTTTGAGATACTTTATATTGAGATTCAGTGGAAGAGACATGGATATTAAGAGATTAGGCTATGAGTTAGTGGATTTGTCTGCTGTTACTCAGAGTGCATCACTTAAGTCAACTGAAAGTTTCAGCTTACTTGTGGAATTTGGATCGTGATGTGAAGGAAGAGGTCACAGAAACAGTTTGTTAGACATTTCAGTGAGCACATCCCTTGGAAGCACATGTTCAGGAATTGATTCATTGACTCACTGGATTAAATTATGTTTTAAGCATTAAACTGGCAGCTGCAAAGCAATTAAAGGATATACCTAAGTGCTGATATAAAGAATATAGTTAACATCTTTAAAATGGTGTACGATTACAACATACTTTGTGACAGGTTTTAGTCTCTTACACTTCATGAATTATTAGCAAGTTTGACAGTGTAAAATTATTAGCAAGTTTGAGAGTATAGGAAGGCTGTGATCAAGTCAGTCCAGGGCTTCAATGTTTCCCCAAAATGGCACACAGGAATTCCTGGAGAAAAATTTGGCCTCCCTGCTTTGGGCTACAATCAGGAGCCATTCCCACATAATTTTCAGCAATTTTCTATTTATAAATAGAACTTTGCTCTTTTTTTTTTTAATCCCAAAAAGTCAGTACCACTAAGAGAGGATAAGTTATTCCTAGACATACCTTTTGTAAAGGCTGATTGGGAGCCAGACACCAGCTGCCAAATTCAGTGCAAAGCCTCCCACTAAGTTGGATGTCCTGCACTGGTGCATGAGTACAAGCCCCAGCACTGCGTGGGGGTGACGAGAGCTTTGCTATCAGGCACCCACCAGAGACACTGCTGCAGCTTTTTTGTTATCAGAGACTTGGGTTGTGGGGATGAACTTCCCAAACTCACCACATCCTGGCAGCATCTTGACAAGACACTGTTTCTGTCTGCCTGTTAGGTTCAAAATACAGTTTTTTCTAATAATTTCCACCATTTTTTTCAGTAATTGTGCCTCTTCCCTTGTCTCCCCTGACATTTCTTTGGTGAAATAAAAGGTTCAGTAGCAGTCTGTTTGAAGAAAACCCCCTCCCTGCTTCTGAAGACAAGCAGACGGTACTTTTGGTATAAGTTTCCGGTGTTAAACCCTAGTTTGAAGAAGCTTATGATTCACATATTCACAGTATAAATGCTATCTACCCACTGTTCACCACCTCTCGCTGTTATACAATCTCTCAAATCTGATAAACACTTCTAGAGCTTTGTCATATTCTCTTTGTTCAGGTACGTGAACAGCCTTCTGCAGGATAACACATAATTGATATAGTTTGACTTTCATTGTACTGCAGGTTTAAATCCCCACGGAGGATCCTAGTTTATAAGAGGAGAGAAGTCTTCCATTTGGGAAAAAAGGGCTCAGTTCAGTACCAACTGCTCTCTAGTGAGGCTGAGAGGAAAATAAAAAAAGTATTTTAGTGAAAAACTAAAACTGGGAATTAAGAAAAAGGTTCATCATCATGACTTTGAGGTAAATCATAGAAAAATCTCACCTCTAGGCCAGCTACACAGACTGTTGCAGGAGAAAATACTTTAATGGCAGACAGGCAGAAAGCTGTCAGAGAGGAAAATTATCCTGTTAGTAGATCTCTTCTACCAAATGAGGACTCTGCACTGGAGATAATCCTTTTGGAAGTGCTGTGGGAAATTTCTCCCCATGGATGGGAAGAGGCAAGTTAAAACGAAAGATAGTTTGGTTGCCAAGTGTTTAGATAACGAGGTTTGTGATGCCAGGTGGACACAACAGTGGGAGATCTTGTAGATCTCTCTACATAAACTTTTAGGGAGTATCTGCAGGGTGGTCTCCCTTTTCCCATGGCAATCTTTGCTCCCAGTGCCCCATGCAAGCACAAAAAGACTGGAAATCAGTCTCAGATTTTGATTTAAGAAACGAAGAAAAGATATCATGCAGACTTCACGCCAGTGAAAAGCTTTTGAAAATGTGGGTTCTGCATCAGAAGTGGTAGAAATAGAAAATGGCATTCAGATTGAAAAAAGTTGTATGGGAGATTAATAAAGTGAGAAAACCAAGGGCTATGGCATCTGAAAGGCATGTCCGCTGGCACGAATGGAATGAAAAATAAAAGCTGCAGATGAGTGTAGTGTGGAGACTGATAACCCAGGAAAGAAACAGTGAAGAATAGTCTGGAAGAAAAAAATTTCTATTTAAACAAGCTGCAGGAGCATGTGACCATGTGCACACACACATACAAAAAACCACACACACACACACAGAGGTAACTGTATCAAAGGGTGTGTGCCTCCATTGAAATACTAGAAGTCTAAAAGCTGAAATCAGGGAATAGGTATGTTTGCTTTTAAATTTGCAAGTTGCCAGAGTAGACACCTCAGGACCAGAAAGGAAAACAATAATAATTTGATATTGTAAAAACTAGGAAAAATATTGCCAAAAAAAAAAAAAAGAGTGCCCACCCAACTCCAATAGTGCTACTGTATGTTAAAGAAGAAAAGAGTCAAATCAGATAAACAGTTTAAGTGATTGACTCAAAACACAAAGTCACCACTCATAAAAACTCTAGACCTCAATAGCAAAAATGCAGTGTTAAGACTATACTTTACCCCAGGATGGATGGATAGAATGACTACAGTGATGCAGAAAACCCAATGAGATGTGCAAGTTGCTTTATATAAATTTAGTACCTGCAGTATGATTGCAAGGCAATGCCTGGAATACATTTGTAGACTGCACCAGAGGAGCTATTCACAGAAAAGGCAGATGAAGCAGCATCTCTCCACTGAATCTGGATCTGTGGTCAGGCCTTGGTTTAAAATCCTACTGTCAAAGCCACAGTATTCAAATAAAAAAAACCCCAACCAACCAAAGTCAACAACAGCAATATAAATATGATTATGTTTGAAAGGAAACAGATGAAAGGGTGGAATGTTCAGAGGTGACATAAGAATTGCCTGAAAATACCTCAGATTAGAACAAATGCATGATCCCTCTCAACAGCATCTGTAGGAAGACCAACAAAAAAACCCATCATCAAACTACTGTGGTTCAAGACTGAAGTAAGGCCATCCTCACCAAATTAGCATGGGAGTTAAAGCAATCCAGTTCACATACTTGGATTTCAGGAAGATCCAACAATAAGACTTTTCAAAGATAAGAAGTTGCCAAGCATTAAAGAACACATTTGCTCATGGATTAATAACTCATTTAAAAATAGGTAAAAATGAAAACATGGATATAGAGATATTCAAAGACTTTTGAATCTTTGTAGGAGTTCTTAAATCTCTTGCTGGAGGTGGGAAAGTATCAGGTAAGTATTTTGATGAAGGTCATAGCTGTACTTTCATGTAATAACATTTCCGTCTAGAGGGACACATAATAAATAAAACAAAGACTCTCAGTTGCATAAAAGCAGTAGTACGTAAGGACCTCACAGGATTTCATTCAATTTCTTCTTTTCCAATTTTGGTCCTATCAAGTCTTTCAGTGAAAGTGATTCTGCACTGTGAAGACCAGTGTTTACTTTATTTATCTTTTTTTAATGTATTTGGCTAAAAAAGAAACTTTCCATAAAATCCATAGACTCATTTAAGTTGCAAAAGACCTTTAAGATGATCAAGTCCAACCATAAAACTAACACTGCAGAGTCCAGCACCCTGTGCTGAGGTTTGATTGCACATATCCTGACGCCACAGGCCCTCCAGGACAAACACTTATGCGTGGACCTAGGCTGTTCTCCAGCTGCAGCAGGAGTGGCAGGAAGCCACTGATTTGGATATTTGAGACCCATTGGGCTGGATGGTGCAATGCAGAAAAACTGACTGGGTCTCCTCCACAATTTGCAACAGGGGTTTCAAACTCTGCTTTGGGTCCAGAAAAGATGAGGGCAGGGACCAAATTTATCTCCTCAGTGCTGAGAAGAATGCAGTGCGAGGCAGAAGAGCTGAAACTTCATTGGCTTCCTCACTGTGAGCTACAATGAATGCAAACCAGTCATCTGCCAATGAAAATTTTAAGAATTATTAAAAAAATCCCAGATACATGTTTTGTTATTAAAATAAAACCATGCAAAAAAAAAAGTAAGTTGTGATGAGAACTTTCAAAATGTGTTCCCTTATTTTGTGCAGCCTACATCAGAGAGCTAAAAATTATACTTACGTTTCAGTGTTGCTGTGGTTACTGATACTATTCTTCTGAGTCTTCAGCGGAAATGAATTGATTGTGTTGAGAAGGAGGCTGTATACAGGAGGTGACCTTGGACCTTCACAGTGGTTTAATTTATATTGGTCTAATTTCAAACCTCCATGGCCTAAGCTACTCTTAGCTGACGTAGCTGTAGTTTAATTTTTCTGGTTTTGTACAGACAAGTTAAAACTCTAACAGTAAAGGCCAAAAGTTCTGGCCTGAAATCACAGAAGACAGAATTTGTTGTTCATTTACTATTGCTTCCCAAACCACTCCATGAGATAAACAATTTGTCCAATGTCCGGGTAGACTTTCCCATTTAATTTGATGAATTCTATGCATTTAGGAATAGAAAGATATGTTTTCCTTTTGTAGTAAGGATCATCTGGCAACCAAAACCATTTATTCCTTGAAGCCTTTTCTATCCCCTTTCTCCCAAACCCACACTGACTCCACGTGCTGTGAATCACAGCACCACGGGATAGCTCAGGTTGGGAGGGAGCTCGGGAGGTCTACACTCCAATCTCCTGCTCACAGCAGGTTGACTCTGAGGTCAGACCAGGCTGCTCAGGGCTTCATCCGTCTTAGGCTTGAAAAATTCCTAGGACAAAGTGTTGGTTCCTGCCCCAAAACATTTGTCACTTCCATGTACAGGAGAGACAAAGGCAGAAGAGAAGCCAAGTCACAGGAGGGGATTAGGACCATACAGAGGGCTGGTGACAGAGCCAGGAGCGAAGGCCTGATCTCTGGTACTCAAGTTAAGTCAGCAAAAGTCAATAAACTATTCCACAGACAAAGATTTTGTGTAGTTCCCAATTTCTCCAGAAGCAGCACGGCTATGCAGCCCTTCACTGTAGGCAGGCCTCTCCCCGGGGCATGAAGTCATGTGACGGTTAAGAAGACAATCTCATAGCTTTGGTGCCAAAACCCTGCAGGCACATTTAGTTTGTGGCTGTGCTGTGAGAAGCCGAGTACATTAAAGCAGACACGGTTCTGCATTAATCTTCCTACCTGGTTGTGCTGGATGAAGTGGCTTATGGCTGTTAGCATGTGATGGCGGAGGGATGCCCCAGGGGAAGAAAGATAAGAGGTGCTGCTGCTTGATGATAATGCCTTTCAGTGATGAACTGCAAGTAGTTTGAGTACATGGATGATTTAAAATCAGGAGACATTCAGAACTGGCCTTGCTCTCAGTATGCTTGTGCTGTAAACACGTTGCACTGATGACACTCCTCTTAAGCTAATGTATCAGCTGCTTTCAGAGCCTACTCATGGCAGCTCAGAGCTAATGCACATCTCGTCCTACAGTCTCCCTTGCTAATGAGACCATTTGTTCCTTGGCTGGAGAAGGTGAAAGCATATGCAGTGATTTACGACTAACACAATATTGTAGGGACAGCTTAACTTTGTCTAAACCTAGTTTAGCTTAAATCAATTGGGTAGTTGTTTGAATTCATACACACAGTGCTTTATTGTTTTCATTAGCTGTGTTTGGAAATCACTCCAGCTAAATCAGGGCATCCCCTGGTGTGATATAATGAGGTCTCTCCTCAGATGAGTTGCACTGATATAAAGAAGCTATACAGGAATGGTTAATGCAGCACAAAACTGTCTGTAAATAAGCCTTAAGGCACAGCAGATTTAGATGGCCTGCTCAGGCATTTGCACTAGTTTAATTAATTTGGTTTGTTAATTGAATTCCACTAAATTACAGAAAGTTTTGATTTTAGACAAAGCCTCAGGCCCTGATCTTCCGTTTGGACCTAGCAATAGCACTGGCTGAACTGCTTTCAGTGAATGCTTCATTTGCAACAGCGCAGTGTTGGTCATCACCAGACTGTTAGTGAGTATGCCCCAATTTGCAAAATGGTTTCCCTGAAAAGCAGATTTGGGGCTGATGATGAGGTGGTCTCCTATTTATGGTCTCTGAGCTCACTACTATGGCAGAACTCGGGGCAAAATCCAAGTTCACTTTGAATTGTGTTTATGAGGGTATGTGATAGCTCCTCAGCTAAGCAAAAAGGTTTTCTTCCTCCTCTGCCTTGAGAACCACGTGCCCTATAATGCCATTCCTTGTAGGGCTGGTTTGCACAGCATCTTGGAATATCCTGGTTTGGCTGCTCCAAGACCAAGAAGAATTAGAGGGAAAGAATGGGAGATCAAGAGGAACATATTGGCTGAAGTCAGGAAAGAGCCTTGTCAGTGCCCCATCTGGGAACTGTGTTAGGTTGCTGTGCCGTGTCTGAGCAAAAGCTCTGGGCTGTGCTGGCTGCTCCTCGGACATGGGGTGACACTTTAATCTGGACTGGAAAATACCTAAAAGGGGTTTTCTTTTGAAACTACTGTGAAGACTTGATATGGAGATTGAACCTCATGTCCTAACTCATATAGGGTCATTGTGTTTCTACCTCTGTTTGCTTCTAGCATGTTAAAAATAAACAATGAAACAAAAAAGCAACCAAACACCTAGGAGTTTAGGACAAGAGGGTAAGTCACTGTAACCGGGATGGGCATGTGGTATAGAGCATAACAGTTATTTCTGGGAATTGCATACTTATAAAAAAAGGCAAGAAAGTATCTTCCCTCCAAGTAAAAGCACATAAATGTAATGTAACTTGATTAAGCTTTCTGTGAACAATAAATATTTCCGTAGAGTGCCAAATAAGAGCAAAAAGGGATAATCCAATGAGTAAACTGCAGCATTTCCTTGGAAATGACTCCCTGCTCTGGGAGATTGCACTGGCAGCAATGATGGTGCACATTCCAAGGGTCTAGAAATTACCTGTACCATAAATGGAAGTAGCTATTTGGGTTACTAACCCTTTCATTTTCCTCCTCAGGTGTGCTGTCTGGCTACATGAGGCGTTCCTAGGGCAGCATATCTCTCAGGATGCCTCGTGGTGGTGGCACAGCCACTTGCCATGGAAAAAGAGATGGGATACATCACAGGAAACACACCCACTCCAAACAGCCTGGTTCAGAGAGAAGGGACCAGAGGGCCTTAATTTGGGCAGGGTTGTGTTATGTACTTACCCTGCCTGTTTGGTGCAAAGTGGGAAATACCTGACAAGAAGTGGCTGATAACAACGTTTCATGTGCTTGCAGCTCTGAGATGCCGTCAGGATGATGTGAAACCCTTTCCTTACCCTGGAGCAGAACCCTATGTGAGGAGGGAGAGCCCTTTATTTCACTTATCAAGGGAGAGATGGATGGGATAAGATGCCAGGAGGTACATAGCAAACGGACAGGTTGCTTATTTCCTGGAGCTGCAGGTACTGACTTCCCCTGGGTCAAGGGCAGGACTGCACAGCAAAGGCTGGGCTCTGCACTCTCCAAGGGGTTTTTGGTCTGCCAGCTTTGGGACTGACTGTGCAGAACTGATTCCTGGGTGAGGAAATACATCAGCACTTCCTTGGAAATTTTGCTCATTTTGTTGGGGTTTTTGTGTGGTTTTCCTCTCTGCAAGGATGGATGCACCTGGCTGTATCCATATGCTGTTGCATGGGGCTGGTGTTGCTGCTGGGGCACCCTGGAATCCCTTCATCTGCAATAACGTTTCTGCAGTGGTACCTGTGACTGGACAGATCTCATGGGTGGGTGCCCAGGCAGGAATCTGCGGGCAGAGGACTGGCAAGGGGGATCCACTGCGGACCTGGGCGCTGTTCCCGCAGCAGAGCAGAGGGTCCCCGGTTCACATGCAGGGCATTTTCCAGAAAAAAAAAAAAAAAAGCAAAAAAAAAAATCAAAGCAGAGCTGGAGTCTAACAGGGCTTTTTACGCCTTTAGGACGGCACCGTCTAGCGGGCTTTGTGAGTACTGCTGATGGCCGGAGGAGCTCCTGTCCCAATGAATCCTCTCAGAGCTCGTGGCGCGGCACGATGCTGCGGTCCGACTCCGGAGTCGGACCGGACGGATTTAGATTACGCAAACTGGCATGGAAACATATTAATACTTCTCCTCAGATAGGCTGCTTTTTCTGTCTTCCCCCCCCCCTTTTTTTCTTTTTTTTTTT
>JAWMRA010000001.1:42998801-43023782 GCA_035584735.1 Pseudotriccus pelzelni | reverse complement strand
TTTTTTTTTTTTTTTCTGTGTGTGTGTGTGTGTGTCTCTTTTTTCCACCTTGTAGCTCTCAAGTGCTACCCCCTACTCACCTCAGACAGTGTTTTGGTCAGGTTTTTAAGCTCTCTTTAGTCCCCAGAAGGCATGGAGAAAAGAGAATAGGGAGAGAGAGAGAGGGAGGGAAAGGGAGAGGAGCTGAAATTGTTGAGATGTGCCAATGCAGATGCTGCAGATGGAGGGGAGGAAGAGTGCTGAAGTCCATAGACCTGTGCAGTGCTTCTCTACCTGCAGAGACATTAGGTAAGATGTGGAATAGTAATTTCAGGGTCAGAGGACAGAGGAGACAAGAATTATTCACTGAAAGATCAGACTCGGAAAGCCTTGAGCCACCTAATGCTGTTTTGAAGTTGTCTGTTAATTCTGAGGGGACTACATGACTAGCAGAGATGCACTGCAGTCTAAATTATCTTGTGATTCTAGTTTTGCTCTACGTCTGCATTTTAAAACAACAAAATTCTCCTTTGATGATGTATGGTCTTTTGGGAATCATATTACAGGCATTAGTCTCAAAAAATTGACCAGCTGCTTCTCTAAAGCACTGACACATCTGTCTGTAGCATGGGCACATTTCAAATGTCACACCTCCCTTCCTTTTTTAAAGGACATTTTCTGACAGCTGTGGAAAAGGAAGACTACACTGCAGGGTCCAGCTGTCAAATTAGGGTTTTGAACACTGACTGCATTCCTGAAACCATATTTTAAGAAGCAGAAAAACATATTTTGCTGATCACAAAATTACTCCACCTGGGGCAGAAATGAAACAGTTTAAATTAAATTGATATTTCCTGGCTCCTCAGAGTTCATAGCAGTAGCGCTATTCCATACATGCAAGATTTCCAGAAAGACAGTAAGTGCATGTTTCAGGGAGATTTAAAGTGAGTAATAGTTGAATTTCTGAAGAAAAGCTGCAAGATCAGTTAAAGTCTGTTAACACAAGCAGTAGGTGGAGGAAAGTCTTACTTAATTTTTGAGATCCGCTGGACTTGAGAGCACGAAGTGCTCTCTGCTGGGGAAGTGATACCGTCAGTAATTTTGTCCCCTTGCAGGACTTCAGGGTTACAAATGGTTCTTTGAGGGTGCAGTGACTGAACAGTGATCAGTGCAAGCAGATGAGAGCGAATTGCTCTCAATGAGAGCTGGGCCACGTTGTGCAGACCAGGGTGTCCTGCTCAGTCCCACTCTCCTCCCCTGCGCCCACAGTGGGGGTGGGGTTTACCTCTTACCTCACATTTCACAGAATGATTTGGAATAGCTGCATATGGTTAAGTTTATAGAGGTATGAGAAATAGAAACGGTTGTGATTATTCGGCATAACAAAGATATATGAGGCAGGGAGAGGGAAAAGAAACCCAGAGAGAAAGACCATCTCTGTAGCTGTCTGCAGCATCACACAGCCATGGCACTCCCTATTCACTAAAAGCACATTTTCCCTTCAGTAGTTTCCACATTTTTAATGCTTAGGAAGAAAAAGGTGAGCTCTACAGAGATCTATGTGATGTCAGACATGGCAGATGCCCAGTTCTGAAGCCCACACCAAGTATCAAGGCAGGACCTCACTGGACTTTTAGCCCTGCTGGCTCTGCGCCTCCTCCAGCAGCTGGATTTTCTCTGGGGTGACACAGGCCCATGCCAGCATCCAGCTGTGTGCCCCCTAGAGCAGAGCTGCCTTCTGAGAAGGAGCTCAGGGAAGCAGCTGATACCTGGTTCTCTGTGCCAATGGTAGAGCTAGACCTGCTGCCACACAGGCCATGGTCCTGCACCCCCTGTAGGCTGCTGAATAACTGAATTTCAAAAAGGAGATCCCCTCAGAAGCAATATAAAGAAAAGGATTTGTGCTCCTCTATGCCTTCTAATATAACCATGAAGCGGAGCAATTCTGCATATTTATACTCTTATTCTACAGGCACCTGCTGAATATTTATTATAGTTACATCTCTCATGCCTTTCTGTCTGTTCATGAACAGTTCAATACCAGTGATTTGAGCATTCATTGCTTTAAACGGAAGCCAATAGTTACTGAAAGTGCTTATTCCACACAAGTTCCCCACATCTCCTGCAGAAAAGATGATTAAGGGAAAACTGTAACTCTAGGATATGATAATGATGACCTGCCTTTGGGAAGGAGCCATAATTAATTACCTGCCTTTGGAGTGATTTGATTCTTGATGGCAGCTTTCAGGCAAGCCAGCTCCCATGTGCAGATCTCCTTTTCCTTGTAAGGGAGGAAGCACCTATATAGTTGAACTCAGAACTGGTGAGGCCACTCTTCAAATCCCATGTTCAGTTTTGGGCCTCTCACTACAAGAAAGACACTGAGGTGATGGAATGTGTCCGAAGAAGGACAACATTGCTGGGAAAGGGCTCAGAGATTAAGTCATATGGGGAGCAGCTGAGGGAGCTGGAGTTGTTTAGCTTGGAGAAAAGGAGGCCCAGGGGCCACTTAATCACTCTCTACAGCTACCTGAAAGGAGGCTGTAGCAAGGTGGGGGTCAGCCTCTTCTCCCAGGCAACTAATGAAAGGACAAGAGGAAATGGCCTCACATTGTGCCAAGGGAGGTTCAGGTTGGATATTTGGAAAAATTTCTTCATTCAAAGAGTGGTTAAGCATTGGAACAGGCTTCTCAGTGAAATTGTTCTGTCACCACTGATGAAGTGTTCAAAAAACTAGTGGATGTGGCACTTTGTGATACGGTTTGGTGGGCATGGTGGTATTTGGTCAAAGGTTAGCCTTGATCATCCTGTAGGTTTTTTCCAACCTTAATAATTCTGCGATTCTATAAACATTAGTAAATTAACAGTCAAAGCTGAAGATTTATTTTTCTAAATTTTTTACTGAAAGTGAGAACTACACAAGAAGATCCATTATTTTTTCCCCAAAAGTGGCAGTTGGCCTTGGTGGAAAAAATAGCTTCATGCTCACTTCTTTTCTTGGGCTTCACAGTTTTGTGAACATGCTTCTTAAGTACTTCTTGGTCAGATCTGCAGGATGTGGGATGCCAGTGAAGACACCCAGACCAGGGAGTATGTGCTTAGAGCTGAAACCGAGCTGGATACGTGCCCTGAGTTCCTGCTGATTGCCAGGGATGAGGCAGCGCCTGAATGCTGGAGCTGAGCTGACCATGGGATCACACCCTGCTCTGGTTCCTGCTGGCAGAGTTCTCTCAGGATGCTCATCCTGATTATTCCATCAGAGCTGTGACCTGTATCAGTATGGGATCTACAGTGAAAAAAACTCATCATCTGTCTTGGTCAAATTTCTGTATTTTTCTGAATGCATTTAGCTTTTATTTTAGGGTCATTTTACTTGTTTGGATTGTGCTTTCTTTTCAACACAGGATGGAGAGAGGAGGTGTAGGGAATAAGGTCAACGAACCCACACCAAGACTGTGACTGGTTTTGGCTGTCTATTCAGACAGACTATCCACTGTTTCTTGGCT
The DNA here is from genome assembly GCA_035584735.1 of Pseudotriccus pelzelni. NCBI lineage: Eukaryota > Metazoa > Chordata > Aves > Passeriformes > Tyrannidae > Pseudotriccus > Pseudotriccus pelzelni. Next base: position 43,020,297 of record JAWMRA010000001.1, on the reverse strand, counting down.
TTATTTTCTCAGGAAGTGAGGTTTGCAGGATTGTCATTGAGCTTTCCCTCTACTCTTCTCCCACTCGTTTCAACCACGCTGGACAGGAAAGTAGATATATCAAATAATTAAATAATCTGAAATGTCAGCACATTTATTGTGGAAATAGCTGGAGAAGCTTGGTTTCTCATGGAGGGAAAAACCAAGGAGGTCCTGTCTAATCAGACATCAAAGAACCCAGCTTGTGTGGCTGGGATCAAGAGTGAAATACTGGATGCTGGGACACCCTGGTTCTTCTGCTCACACAGCAGTGAGAGTCAGTGTGAGTCAATTCAGCAGTGGGGAAACATAACCCAGACAATCTCCAGTCACTTGCCAGTGGGGCAGTGCTCTGAGCACCAAGTCCTGGTCTCTGCTGTCATTTGTGGATGGGTGCTTAAGGCAGTAGGAGTTTAGAGGAAGGTCTGACCCCAGTGCTTGAACAGGGATGGTCAGTGACTGGACCAACAATGCCGTCAGCATCTAGTGGAAGAGACTGCTGGACCCTTACAAGGTGGCTGGATGGTGCAGACTTGGCTCAGACACCGCCCTGTGAATGTGATCCATGGTGGTGACGTGGCACAAATATTTGGCTGTACCCATTTTTTTGAGAAGAGGGATGGAGGCAAGAGGGGCAGAGTGTCTTTCTGTGCACCAGAGGGGATTATCATCCAGTGAGACTCAGAATGTGCCACTGCAGAAAAGGAAATAGTGCACCAAGCTGTTAATCCTATCACCCTCTTCAGCAAAAGGGAGTATAGTTTAAATATGATGCTCACCTTCTTTTTCCCCGAGCCGGGTGCAGCACTGAGACAGATGGGTGCAGTCTGTATTGACAGGGGCACTCGCTTTCTAAGAAGGAGTTTCGTTCATCTATCCATCTGCTTCGTATCCACGCAACAGTGAAATGGAGCAGCTTTTGCATATTTATACCCTTGTTCAGCCTGCGGCATTATGAGAGCCAAATGACACGATCACAGGGACATTTGCCCACTTAGAAACACTCCAGCAACCATAGCAGAATAAATGTGAACTGAATGTTATAATTTAATTTTTGTTAATCAATAGTAGAGCTTGGCAAATTCTGCAAAGAAGTATTCGTCGGCACTAGCTCAAACAAAAATTGTTCTTTTGCTTTGGTATTCACTCCTCTTTTTAGTGGCCATTTAGAATGTGAATACAAATGATTTGTGCTCAGCTGGATACAAGCAGTGCAGAGAGGCCGTTCCCCATAAGGGAGGGAAGTCTTGTGGTTTAAGTGCCATGACCCAGGAGTAGGGGACAGCTACCTACTGCTGTTGCAAGCTTTCTTTCAGCAAGCAATTTCAGGGAAGCATTTTGTAGTACATATTGGATCAGGCACTTGACCATCAGAATATGAGTTCTGGGTCCTTGGAGAAATTTTGCCACCTGTGATGCCGTGGGAGGCCCAAGATGGAGCAAGGTCCTGCAGAAGACCTGTGGCCCGTGGAGAGGGAAACCCACGCTGGAGCAAGTTTTTCCTGGGTAGGACTCTTGGCCCTGTGGGAGACCCATGCTGGTACAGCTCATCCATGAAGGACTGCACCCCCATGGGGAAGTGACCTACGGGACAGCAGACTGGGAAGAACTGCTGCCCGAGGGATGGACTCACATTGGAGAGGTCCATCAAGGACTGTCTCCCATGGAGGGACCCCCACAGGAACAGGGGAAGGACTCAGAGATGTGGCTCCCCTGTAGCTCACGGTGCAGACCATGGTGAAGCAGGATGTCCCCCTGCAGCCCATGGAGGACCATCGGAGTGCAGAGCCTCTACTGCACCCCATGGGAAACAACAACTGACTACAACCCTCCTTCCCCATCCCCTGCACCACTGGGGGAGAGGAGGGAAAGCATGGGAGGACGAAGGGCTGGGGTGAAGGTGTTTTTAAGACTGTTTTATTTCTCACTCTTTAAGTCTTATCCTGTTAGTAATAAATTTAAGTTCTATTCCCACTTTGAGTCTGTTTTGCCCGTGAAAGTCAATCATTAAAGTGACTTCTCCCAACTCTTATCTCTACTCATGAATTCTTTAGCTGTTTTTTTTTCCTTCTCTCTCCTCTGCCAAGTTGCAGAGGGAGGGTGATAGAGCGGCTTAGTGGGTATCCTGGCATCTGGCCAGGGACAAACCACTACACCTACATGTATCCAAACAGCTTCAATTCCCTATTTGCAAAATTTGGATAATCACATTTCCTTGTTGTCTGTCATTTGTCTTGTCTCCTTACACCATCGACTATTGCAGGTGGGGGCTGTCCCAACCTGTGTGCGACCTTGGGCTCACAGAGCAACTCTGAGATCTCTGGAGCCACTGTTATGGAAATAAATGAGCAGAATGAAAAACCTTTCCAAGGTTCCTAGATTTGCCATCTTCAAATTCCTTTGATTTCCTTCTAGCCATGTGTCATTCAGGGCAGGGAGCATGGGAGCATGCAGGGGCCAGATCTGTGTGATCCCTCTTGGTTCCTCCTGAGCTGCAGCATCTCAGGCATTACCTCCAGGCTATGCACCCACAATGGGTATAAGATCTGAGAAGTCCAGAAAGATCAAAGCACCTGGCACAGAAGTTTTTTTCCCCACTTTGATATAAGAAGTGGTTCAAACACCATACTGAAGAAGAAAGTACAAGACCAGGCCTAAGAGAGGAAAGCCTCAGACCAGTTCTACAGTGTTGTGAAGGACAGGGAACCCAGGCTTCAACAAGACTGACCTCAGCCTGTCTGTCACTTCTGCTGGTTGCTGTTACTATCCCTCTGACTCACCCTGTTTGGGCAGCACTTGGCACATGCAAAGACAGACTGTGAGCAGGACATGCACAACTCTGCACCATTCCATGTTGGGGTATCCCCAAACCTCGCAGCTGGTAGTGATGCCATGTCACCACCTTGCCTCTACCCACCACGTCACCTTTGTAATGGATTTGTGTGGCAAGGTTTTGCAGTAGGGAGACTACAGGGTTGGCTTCTGTGAGAAGTTGCCAGAAGCTTCCCTCATACCACACAGAGCAAATGCCAGCTGGCTCCGAGATATACCCACTGCTGGCCCACGGTGAGCCCATCAGCAATGGTAGTAGTGCCTCTGGGATAACGTATCTAAGAAGGCAAGAAAAAAATCTGTGCAACTGCAGCTGAAGAGAGGAGTGAGAAAATGTGAGAGAAACATCCCTGCAGATACCAAGGTCTATGAAGAAGAAGGGGGAGGAGGTGTTCCAAGTACCAGGGCAGACATTCCCCTGCAGCCCATGATGCAGCCCATGTTGAGTCAACTGCGCCCCTGAAGTCCTTGGAGGTCCATGGTGGAGCAGATATTCACCTGCAGCCTGTGGAGGATCCCATGTTGGAGCAGATGGGTACCTGAAGGAGGCTGTAACTCGAGGGGAAACCCACACTTGAGCAGGCTGCTGGCAGCACCTGTGGCCCTGTGGAGAGAGGAGCCCATGCCGGAGCAGGTTTTCTTGATATCCTTCAGTTCCATCTTTTTCCGCTGGTAAAAAACCCTAGTGGCAATGTTGGCGCGGTACTGTGCTACTTCTGACATGCCTCTTCCAGCCCCAGTGTCCCCAGAGCTGGAGGCCTTGTGGTTCTCTGACCTCTAACCCTAACGCTAACTGTAACCCTAGTGGCACCTAGGGATTTTGGATTTTGAAGGTGAGATTCCCAGCATCACAACTGGTCCAGACTAGAAAGGTGTAGAGCCAGCAATGTTGGTGCAGTGACATGTTCCACTTGAAATGCCTTTTCCAGCCCCGGTGAATGCATTTTCCCAAAGCCTGAACTGAGATTGATAAGACTGATGACACATCTTCTTTGGGACTATTCAATTTGTTGTGATCAGCGCTTCAGTTGCTGTTGCCCCTAATAAAGTATGGATGGGTCTGGGTAGGAGTAGCTGAAGGTTTTGAGCTGGTGGACATCCCTACAGGCAGAATCAGGTCCTTTTTTTGGGTCAGGCTTTACAGCTTTTTCCTTTTCCAACTCTTGTGGTTTAGTTAATTTGGGTTGTTCTTAAAAGGCAATAAAGGTTGCCCCTCTGCCAGCATTTATGGTTTTTTCTTTCAGTCCTAAGCTACATGATCTGTTGGAATTCCCTCTTCTGTCTTCATCTTCAATGCTCTAGCAAAATTTCTGGACTTTGCCTCACTAGTTTTCTCCATTAACCTTCTTTTCTATGGAGCAAACAATTAGTGGCATTGCTACTGCTTGGACTGTTTCACAGACCCTTTTCTTTCTCTTTACATCTTCTGTCTCTCTAGATCTCTATCTGTTCATGCCTGGTAAAATTTTTCTGCCTGAATGACTTTTCTCTCAAGCTAGAGCTGAGTCAAATGCTGTTGATTTACGGGTTCAGTAATTGCCCTAGCAGTTGGTACCAATCCATCCATCCTTGCAGGTTTAATTCTGAACCTCAGCATTAGGTTGCTGTATTGGTTCCTTCTGCATCAAAAAAAATCTGCATTAGTACTGTATTCAGTACCTGCTTTCTCAATTGAAAAAAACCCCTCTGGTCCTTCCTCAGCTTGCTCTTCTTCCAAGCTGAACAACTGCACCGTGGTTAGGGAGAGCAGCAGTGCCTCTGCAGTTCTCTGCAGAAGACTCTGGTGTTCTCCCACAGCTTCTTCCCAGAGTGCTGCTGATACTGGGATGAGGTTTGACAGCACTGTAGTGGGGTTATGATCACTCACAACTGTTCCTGGGGCTCCTGCCAGTCCCACCACCCCTGTACAGCAGTATCCACACAGGGTACTAGCAGCCATCACACAGCTCTGGCTTGTTCCAGGCTCTGACTCAGATCTGGGTCAAACCTGCTGCTGCATCTCTTCATCAGTGTCTCTGTGCCAGTGGTGACTGGGGGCATGCAGAGGGCAGGGGTCCAGCCCTTTGCCGAGAAGAGCTCTGCGAGGAAGGAATAACCTGGCGGCTGCATATCAGCCAGCCTGGGATCAGATCACCTAGCTCCCTCCCCTGCCCAGAAGTCAATATCCTCCTGGAATTCATCTTGGAGAACTGCAGCAACAGTTTGCACAGCTCTTCCAAAGAATTATTTATCCTCTGGCAAACCAAAGCTTCAGCTCCATGCTGCTGAGTCTGTCTTGCTATTGTCCTCAGAAGGTGTTGCCAAACTGGATCCAGATCTCAAGTTTCTGCTGTATATTAGCTCTTGTAAGCCACCTATCACATCCTGCCTGGGTTTGCTCCCCCACTGGTGTGGATGAGGACCTCTGCCTCAGAGATACGTGTTTCTGCTTCAATTCCTTCAGCAATTCATCTCTTATTTAAAATCTGTCTTTCCCTTTTCTAGACCTACAGTTTTCTCTCCAAGCCTTCCCTTTACCACTTTTAGTAGTCAATGTAGCTGGAACTTTCTTTCCACAAAGCCCACTGCCAACAACCTTAATAAATCCTGACTTTAGTGCTCTCCTGGCAGAATGTAAATGCTTTTTCTGCTTTCCCTGGAGCACTTATGCCTGTGAAGTTCACCAGCTGCTTTGGTTAGGCTCCTACTGCATGACTCAGATCCTAAACTTTGCTGTGGATGGAGAGTCTGTCTTCCCCCCTGTGAGCAGCCTTGTTTGTATCTGGTTTGTGGTGCTTAGTACAGAAGCCCCACAAGAAGTGAGATCTGAGCCTCATCCTGGTGTCGCTCTGTTCGGGCACCCTTCAGCACTTGCAAGGATGTGCTCCGAGTGGGACACAGACAGCTCTGAAGCACAAAGCTTCTATTTACTCTCGAACACACACAGGATAGCTGGGGCTAAACAAGCTACCCATTCAAACACAGGGAGCTCCCAACCTCCATACAGCACCTACTACCTTTGCTTCTGCACAGGCACCTCCTCACGGGAAAAGTTGGTCTCTGCAGCCCCAGGGCATATCCTTGATGGAGCTGAGTTTCCTTATTTCACTTCCCTTTTTGCTTCTTGAGGGTTTTACACTTTCCCATAATGAGACTTTTCTCACAAAGCCTTGAGCTGGTAGTGATGTCACCTCAACAACCCTATGTTCCTGTAGTGTCACCTTTGTGCCCTTTCTTGGCTCTGTTCTGCAGGTGTCCCAAGGCTTCCTGATAACTCTTAACACCTGTTACAGCCTCAGCCAGAGCCACGAGGGTTGTACCAGAGCTGGGCTCTGGGGCTTTGGGTGTAGACAGTCAGCCTCGAGGAGCTGAGAAGACGATGACTGAGTTTGCAGACAGAGGTTTATATTCCCAGCTCCTGCTGAAGACAGTGCAGCAGCTACAGGGGAGGGAACTCTGGTGACCTCTCTGATTAGCTCATGCAAACGAATGGGTGCTGCTGGTACCGTGCCTCCAGGACCACGTCATCTCCTTCCTGACTTCAGCAACATCACTCTTGGGATAGGTGCTGTGTCCACCATGCAACCTGTCACACACTGAACTGGGACCTACACTAGTGAGCACTAGGAATATCATCAAGATTTTTCGCTCCCCCACAGAACAGAAAGGTTTCTTCTGAGCAAAAGAACTGCCAGCAATTGGTGTGCATCAGCGGGGTGTTTGAGCAGCAGTGATTATAGAGTGTGGTAAATAACAAGACTGAGCTGCAATGGTGCAGAGAGAGCTGGAAGTTGTATGTTTTGTCTGTGTATGTAGGCTGGTACATCGCTTTTGTAGCTCATCTGTATGATTTACCTTCTCCTTCTACCATCTCCCTTTATTAAGTTAAATCAATCATGCCACTGCTCTGTGATTTATGGCTTTATGTTTTGCTGGGAATGGATTGCAAAGCAAAAAGTGGAAGTTTTGATGTATTCGTAAAACTAAACTTGCCTGTCTAGGATGAGATTGGAAGAATTTAGTTTCCTCTTGGGTGAATTCTGACAGATTATATAAATTTCCATCCTCCCTTCTTCTTCCTCCTCCTCAACCCACACCTAGTTACAAAGAAAGGCCTTGAAATAAGTGGTGGCCGAGCCTCAGCCATTTTCCAGTCTGTCAGCCTGTCCTGGCACACCTTGACCCACATCCTGCAACACCTGTAACAATTTAGCACTCTGTGGCAGCTCTGCATTAAATCACGGATGGGTGAACGAATAAAGCTGAAGAACTCAGCCCCATCCCGAACTGCCCTGATGGCCTCCAACATCTGAGTGTGACTGACATCAGCCATGGCCAACTGAGTGTTCAATGACTCCAAGGATGGACATGTCATCAGCTACCTGTCTGAGCAACAGTATGTGTCATGGTCAGTCTTTGTCTTCACCAGGTTCATTTAAAAGAAAAACAGTTAATCCAAAGAAAATCTGATCAACGCAGGAGACTCTGTGCTGGGAAGGAATGGAAAAGGAGTTTCCCACTGAAGTGGAGGGGGAAATGGCTGGTCAAATACCAAGGTCACAGTCTGTGGAGCACTGCACTGCAAACATACTGGCTTACCCACCACCCCGTGTGCTCTCCACTCCACATCTGGACATTTTTGTGTTGGAGGAAAAGGCAGAGGGGCAGGTATGGCCCTGTTCCCTCTTTCAGAAATGGAGACATTGTCTGTCCCTATCACATCCCTATAACTGTGCTGAGCAGCTCCTGTCACCACTGTTCTCTCTATGTTATGGGGTATGTGTGGCCACAGGCCCTAAGAAACCACATAGGGATGTGAAGGTTTTACAGCTCCCTAAATCTGCCAAAAGCCCTTTTTTTCAGTGGGAATGTCTACTGTGTGTCTAAATTATGTCTCCTTGCGTCCTGTCCTTCCCAAGGCTGAAAGCAGCTACTCCCCAAGTCCAAAACTTCTCCTTTTGCCTGGAGACTTGAGAGCTAGTGGACTGAGATACTAATAATGTTTATCAATTAGGCAAAACACACATCTAAAAAGCTTCTAACACTTTAACTACCTTATGAATACATAACTTTAGAGGCATAATTCCCAATTATGTTACTGCAAGTAATACAGAGTGACATTTCTACTGCTTATTAAGTACTGATACATAACTATATTACCACAAAGAAATCTTATAAATCAAGCACTTATTAAGCTGCAGTTCTATTGCCTTTCTTCCTGCACTTAGTATTAAGGTACCAAGTCTATTTTCAAGGGTCATATGTGACTTAAGTGAGTATTTCTTGATTCTTGCTGAATGGTAAGATAATAAAATCAAAAAATTGTCTTTCGATCTCCTCCTGGCAAGGGTTCCTGGTCCTCTCCCTGGCCCAATGGATGCTCTAGATCTCACCCGTGACCTTTTGTCCTTGCACATGGGGCCAAAAGCCATAGCTGCATGCCCCACTGCCCAATATGGTGGAACAGTGACAGCCAGTGTGCAAGGCTACCATCAGGAGCACGGTAAGCTCAGGTCTGCTCAGAGGGTATTCAGAGGCTGCTGTGGGGAGCCCTGCTCTTCAGCCTCCTCTGCACATCCCTCAAAATCCTGACTGACAACCCTGGACAGAGTCATCAGCTAACCCAGCTCATCCTCACCTGCAGTGGGTGACACAGTATCTGGGATGCTCCACAGGGGACCCAGTGCCCACTGAAGTTAGCATTGCATTTGGTCAGGCCAAGCTCCAGCACTGTGACCGTGGAAAACTCAACTTTGCCTCCTGCTAAAAAGATAGAAGATAAAATGTTTGTCCAGGCCTTGCCTCCTCACCCACAGTTCATGCCCCAGCCATTGCAGCACAGACTTTTACTTCATTTCCTCTTATGCAACTAAGAAAGAAAGAAAAGAAATTATGTCGCTACATGAAAGAGAATAGCAGGTGAACTAAATCCGAGGCATTTGTAAATTCAGCAGAGCATAACGGCAGCTGGACCTTGTCTGTCCAGGAGGAGCACCTTACCCATGGAAACCACATTCAGAGCAAGAGGAAGAGCAGTGAGATGAAGGCTCAGCACAGCAATGAGACTGCTGTCTTAGATGACTGGGGAGAGGCACACCAGTGAGCCAAGGAGATGTGTAAGCAGGGTCAAAGGGACCGCAGTGCCTGGGCAAGCACGGACTGCCAACACTTTCCCCCTCACACAGTAACGCAGATGTTGCGCTGTTGAACAGCGAGTATCTTCCTTGTTGCAGCTTTATCCAGCCCCACTGAACAGACAAGCTCCCACAGCCCACCGCTCAGCTCACGCTTCACTCCTGAGTGCCAACAGCTTGGGCTGGACTGTTGGTCTCCTGTGCTCCTCAGGCTTCACCCCCAGCCTGGAGTTCTCCACTGCACCTTCAAGTTTCATACCCATGTGTGGGGCAGCCAGTGCCCAGCCCAAGGCCTACAGGTGGCAGAAGGCACATGCACACCTGGCTGCCGAGACTCGCTTCTGGTCCCAGGAGTCGTAGGTGCCTTCCAGCAGAACAACCACTGCTTCTGATACCTTCTGCCAGAATGGGATTGCTGTGCCTGCCAGCCAAACCCAGAGAAAAGGCATCTCTAGGCTCCTTAGGAAGAGCATAGAGGAGCTGCCAGTCTGTCACTGAAAACATTCTATAAGAAACAGAGTTGAAAAGCTGCCAGTGTTGACTTTTTTTCTGTATTTGCTGCTTTATACGGCTGCAAGTGTGAGAAAGGAAGAATGCTGAGGTTGAAGCAAAACCAGAGCATTATCACATTCTCTTTGAACATATGTCTATATTACTCTATTGAAGCACTTGCTTGTTTTACCTTTTAGGGTTTAAATTTTTGTAAACCTTGTATTTAATTTTTTTTTTTTTTAAAAGCCAACCAACCAGCTTATCAAAAGAAGACACTGGAAAAGTAAAATACCCCTGTGGAGTTTTCAGTGTTTGAAGCCCTAAATCCTGCTGAGAACCATGGATATCAGATTTACAATACATCATTTTAAATAAGCTCTTTGCGTCAAGGGATTCTTCAAACAGAGCAGCAGACACTACGAGGTATGTTTTGCCTGTTTCTTTATCAAAAAGCAAATATAAAGCCTGGTTCTGTAACATAAACTACACTATCTAGAAGACTATTTTCTCTGTTAACATTAAACTGACATTTGCCTTATCACATTAATATTATCTCATCACTGTACCAAATTTTAAGACTAAGGCATGAGCATTTCAGCTGAATGACCTGTCAGTTTTACGTAATTTACGTTTACTTAAATCATTCTTGCCTAAATAATCTTTTTGTGCATGTGTATGTGCAGAGGCTCAAGTACGAAGAACTCTTCTGCTGGGGTTTTCAAGTAGCAAAGTTATTTAGTCCTAGTGATGGACTAAAGTATGCACTTCGAAAAAAGTCTCAGCCCCCTGAGCTAAAAGAGATTATGTAGTTTGATATCTTTTCTCCTGATCTTGTTAGAAACTGCCACTTTATCTTAGCGTTAGAGCAATACTGTGGGGAATGATTTGTGTGGCAACGTGTTATGGTTTAACCCCAGACAGCAGCCAAGCCCCACAAAACCACTTGCTCACTCCCCCCATATTAGAATAGGACAGAGAATTGGAAAAGTGAGAAAGCTCGTGGGTTGAGATAAAGTCAGTTGAATAGGTAAAGCAAAAACCATGCATGTGAGCAAAGCAAAGCGAGGAATTAACCCACCACTTCCTATAGCCAGCAGGTGTGCAGCCATTTCCAGGAAAGCAAGACTCCACCACACATAATGGTGACTTGGGGAGACAAATGCCATTACTCTAAACATGCCCCTTTTCTTCCATCTTCCCCCAGCTTTATAAGCTGAGCACAATGCCATGTAGCATTGGTCAGCTGGGGTCAGCTGTCTCGGCTGTGTGTCCTCCAACTCATTGTGCACTCCCAGACTCCTTACTGGTAGGATGAGGTGAGAGGCAGAAAATGCCCTGACTTTACTGTAAGCCCTGCTCAGCAGTGACTGAAACATCCCAGTATTATCAACTGTTTCCAGCACAAATCCAAAACATAGCCCTGTACTCTACCCCAGCCAAAATCAGCACATTTGCTACCACTTATTCCATACCATTTATGTCATGCTCAGGTCCCACACTATCCAACACATCCTCTGTAACAACCCCGCTGCCTTCCCATCCTTTGACACACACATATCATTCCCCCAGTCCGTGGATCACCCCTGCATGTAAATCCATGTAAAATGCCTACAAATGTCCACTGGGTTAATTTAGTCCATGGCTTCGGGCTCCGTCTGTTATGGTGGTAGCTCAGGACAGGAGAGGTGATGTGCCACATGGAGTTACTGGGCACCAAAGGCAGCTTGGGCTGGTAACTGCTGCACTTGCACTGCTCCTTGCAAGGCTTATCCTGCACTGTCTGGGGTGGTTCCTGCTGATAGTAAGCAGCACAGTACTACAGCAAGCAGTAAAAGCAAAAATCAACCACTAATGAGCACTGGGCTCAATACAATCAGACAGTCAGTCAAGCAAGTCCCATGGCAAGCACAGGAGCCCATCAATTAAAAGCTAAACATCAAGAACAGCTATAACTTCAGTCTAGCACATTTCAATCTTCCATTATCTTGAACCCTTCAAGCCCCATGTTGGCAGTCAAAAACGATTGTATGGGTTTAACCCCAGCTGGCAACTAAGCACTACCCAGGATGGGGGAGGGAACTAGAAGAGCGTGAGTGAAGAAAACTCCTGGCTTCAGATTAGGGCAGCTTAAAAAATTAACTCTATCCCAGTCAAAACTACCACACAACAAATATAGATTAGCTGACTGAAATAACAGAGTTTCTTGAAATGGGGTCATTGTAGGAGTCAGCCCTTAAAAGGTTTTCATCTCTGCAGAAGTACAAGTAGAAGAAACCAGCTGCTTGCAAGGCTCATATCATTCAGTGTAAGTGAATGAACTGTGAATATGCAGAGCTAGCTCTTTACCAAGAAAATATTAAAGTGATTTTACTTGTTAGAAAAATATCCATTTTAAATTCATGGCATTTTTGTGAAGTTGCAGTGCTTGGGTTTACCCAGGAAGATTGCTTTGAGTAGCAACCAAGTGTAAGCTTTAGGCTGTAAAGTAATACTAATATAATGTCAAAGAGTGCTGAGGCTAGTATGATGTATGTGAGAGACATACATGTGAGATTAGCCTGTAAAATTCAGATGCTGTAGTGTGTAAAGCAAAACTACATCAGAGAAGGCTTGGGAATAAAAAGAATCAGTAAAGGTGAAAGTTTATGTGTAGACAGTATATATATGTTCTGATATGTATCTGAATCTTCCCCTTAGCTTGCCACTGCAGTTAACATCTTAGTTTGCTATGCCATGTTAGAAACCTAAAGAGTACTAGCATGCCATGCCAGGTCATGAGCTAAAGTTGGTCTTGTGGCTATTTTTTATCCCTTGATGGAGAGCAACTGCTTTGGCTTAGTGATGAAAAGGTATTAACTCATATCAGTGTTTGCTTTCTGTTGTGTGAACACTGAACCTCCCAAAGGAAATTTGAGAGTTTGACAGGACAGAAATAAGTTTACCCTCTGCTCTTTTAAATAACCCAGCTCTTGCTCCATACACCGCAGACATCTTAATAATCCCTGTCCTCACCAGTCAGGAGTTGGGTCTAGAAAACACTATTCTCAGGACCAAATCCTCGTATGCCTCTTGAAAATGAGCTTGCAAATTAATAGAATCAAAATATTCAAAACATTGAAACGCAGCAGGATAACACTTCGTTTTCCTCATAAGAAAAGCAAATCTTTCTTGATTTGATGTAAGTATAGACTTCAAAATCACTTTGCTTTAAATCATGAGTTTGCACTTCTGGAAAATCAAATCCTTTTTTTTCTCCATAAGGTGGTAGATTTTGTTCCTCTTCTCTCTTTCTTTTATTTTCATGTTTTACATCTTCTTAATCAGTGAGACTTAGTCCTGTTGCATTTTCTAGGGAGTGAATGTTCTGGTGTAGCAATGCTGCTTAATGTCTGTATGAAAACTTAAGCCAACCCAAACATTTGCATCTGAGATGTATGAGGTTCCTGATCTAGGTACTATTTTAATCATGGTGCTGCTTTCATGATCATCTTATTAAACTAATAAGAATCATTAGGAATGACTCTGAGGAATCTGGAAAAAACCCCACCCTAAAACATTGTACAAGGCACAACATTTGTTTTAAATAAAGGAAAATCCTACCATGGCAATACTGCAATTAAAATACCAAGAAAAGGGTTTAATAAACATCAGAGACATCATGGGTAACTCTTGCTTTAATGATCACTGATTAATTATCATATGGCACTTATGCTGAATGTTTTTTGGACAAATTAGAAATTCTGCCTCAGGCCACCAGACACTGCACTCCCAGTACTGCACAAAATGGATGTGTGCTAAAGAATGACAGAATTTGGTTCAAAATGCTGAAAGCAAGCCAAAGCAACTGCAGATGCTTGCTCTGTAAATTGTCCCAGGGGCATCATCTGCAGGAGGAAATTACAGGTTTTCAATTTCCCCACGGCACAGCTGTACCAGTAGTTTGTGTGAGAGTCACATGGTAGGCACGGAAGACATATTTTAATTCTAGAGTCTCGCCTTCTTTGGATAAGGTTAGAGGCTGGAGCTAAACATCCCTGCATCTCATTTGTGGCACCTTGCTTCTGAGAGATTGCCAGCACATACAGACAATGCAGTAGGACATACATTTGTGTGCACTAAGGCACTTCTCAAGCATTAGAAGAGCTCAAACAGAGCAACTTACGTGCTGTTTCTGAAAAATCGTGTGCAGTCTGTGCTGCCAACTCTTCATAGTTTGTTCTGAAGCTTATTTAGAGGTCAGTATTTTCTCTCCTGATTCGTCACTGGTATTATGCTTTACAGCACTACCTAAAGCTTTGCAAAATATTCAGAGTGAACTCAGCAAAATGCATATGCCAAATTGAGATATTAATCTGATAAACAGAGGGTGCAACTTATTTACACATCAAGAGACCAAAGAGCTATGCTTAGTCTATAGCCTTATAGATTTTTCCTCACTCCCATAAAACTTAGTCTCAGATTCTAATTCTGCAAGCCATTTTTTAGCCCTGTGAATATCAACACAAGTTCTGTTTTCTTACCATGTAGTTATAACGTGCAGTAACCTTTAATGGGCAATAAACCTTTAACCTTTAATTCTCAATGGGCAGAGTTCAAACTGTAGTTCTGTTCTCTCAAGTATTTTAGCAAAGGTTATTGTCTTAGTGTGGCAAGCTCCCCTGGCTGCATCTCTTCAGTAATCTTTCTTAAGAAAGAGAAATTAGGTCTTAAGTACTTTATGTAACTAAAGCCTCTGTTAAATCATTTTGGCATATTAAGAATAGATCAGGAGAAAAGTGAAATTCTTTCCCCCCTCTGTTATAATCTGAATTGTTTTATCTCTATACTTACCATTGACCAATGATCCTTTTCCTTCCCTTAGGGTGTTTTCGGTGATGATCTTTTTCTGATGACAAAACCCAATACCTTTTCAAAGAGCAGGTTACTTTGAGGGCGCACAGGCTATGTTTATGTTATTTTACTTAGACACACATTTCTTTTGTCACTGGAATTTACAGCACAGTTAATATTTCTCCGTGTTTGAAGTAACTGCACACCAGTTTTCCCTGAAGGAGGGAATAAATGAGTACTGCTGGGGCTGCCCAGCTCTGGTCCTTTCAGATAGTGTTAGTCAGAGCCACACAGCTGGTCCATACGCAGCTTGGGACATGCTGAGCTACCCAGTAGTTTCAAACTGAGCAAGTGCAACATTTTGTGAGCCTAAAAGCTCAGTGAGTTTTTCTGCAGGGTGACATTCTCCAGCACAGACATAGATAATACTGTCTACCTCCTGCAGGTTGCCAAAAGCAAGCGTGCACTTGCTGGCAAAGGACGGCAAGCGGCTTATCAGTTACTCAGTAAGGATCACCACTTCCCTCATATGAAAATTTCAGAAGTTTCATACAAGCACCTTATTCAGATGTCATCAGTGCTTCAGCTGAAAACCCCTCTTCTGTCTGCATCTCAGTCTGAGGTACACTCACAGGACAGCAGGGTAAGAACCTCTTTGTCACAAGCAACAGTTGCAGTCCAGCACACCCTTCATTTATGTCTGAATTACCCAATCACCTCGTGTAATTTAATGTGTCTCTGTGAAGATTATTTGTCACTTAGAGCAATTTATCCTCAGGTGCTTTGTAGGTTTACTCCAGTAATTTGCTGTTAATTACTTGTTACTTCTATAATGTTGTGTAAATAAAGGGAAAGTGGGAAAATCCTATTTAGGTTCCTAAATAAAAGCCAGCTGTTTGGCCATATTTACCTTCACTAACTCCTGTTTTCATAGCTATAGAGTTGTTAAAGGCTTTGGCTAATGCTACTATATTTTTTATTAAAATCCAGATGTTTAACAAGGTAACAATAAGATATACTGACCACTCCTGGTGTGCTGGTTTTAGCTCAGAAATCATAGAATGGTTTGGATTGGAAGGGACCTTAAAGATCATCTAGTTCCAACATTCCTGCCATGAAACAGGGACACATTCCACTAGATCAGGTTGCTCAAAGCCCCATCCCACCTGGCCTTGGACACTTTCAGAGATGGGGCATCCACAGCTTTTCTGAGCAACCTGTTCCGGTGCCTTACCACCTAGACAGTGAATAATTTCATTCTAATGTGTAGTCTAAACCTACACTATTTCAGGTTAGAGCTGTTGCCCTTTGTCCTATCACTTCATGTCTTTACAGAAAGTACCTCTCCAGCTCTCTTGTAAGCCCCCCCTTTACGTACCAGAAGGGTACTGGAAGGTACTAGAAGGGTGCTAGAAGGTCTCCCTGAAGCCCTTTCTTCTCCAGGCTGAACAGCATCAACTCTCTCAGCCTTTTATTATTGAAGAGGAGTTCTATTCGTTCTGATCATTTTCATGTCCATCATCTGGTCTCACTTGAGAAGGTCCATGCTCTTTTTATGCTGGGGGTCCCAGAGCTCCTGGTGGGGTCTCATAAGGGGGAGAAGCAGCTTCTTCAACCTGCTGGTCACACTCCTTCTGATGCAGCCCAGGCTTTCTGGGCTGCAAGTGCACATTGCTGGGTCATGTTGAGCTTCTGGTCAACCCACAAGCCCAAATCCTTCTCCTAGGGGCTTTTTACAATGCATTTAAAGATATTACTTTACAAGTTCATCCATCAGGTTAGATCAGAATGTGTTTTCCTCCAAAACTCCTTTCCATGTGTCAAAAAAAAATAGAGACCTCTGTAGCTGTAAGAAACTGAGAAAAAAGATCAATGCTTTGAATATCCTCCTTTTCTACAATATTTCCTTAGTTTGTAATGGTAATGCTTAAACATTTTTTCACTGTATCTTTGTAATCTTGAACTTATTCCATTAAAGATCATACCTTTCTCTTCTCAGAGGGAGCCACTGCCTGTTATTTTTTCATGAGATTTATTAAGGCAGTTGGTGACCTTTCCTATATCCCCTATTGATTGTCTGAAATGGCTTGGCCTGACAAGGGGAAAATATCTACAGCGTTTTAGGGTGTCTAGGACTTGTTTATTTACCTGGTTGTGCAATGTAATTACAGACTGGCTGGCTGATTGATTTAATGCTGCTTTGTACTGTTGCTGGCATCCTTCTGGGAAACAGGACTGGAAAAGGCCTTTCTGCAGCTGTTAGACTGCCTGGTGGCAGTGCAACAAGTTACTGTTGGGACAGGCTTGTGTCAAAATCAGTTTAAATGAAAAAGTGAAAAAGTATCATAAAACACAGCGAAAGAGCCAGTCTAACTTCTGTCACCACTATGTAACAGAGCAAAGCAGACACAGGACAAAACAATGTCTTCCTTCAGCAAATCCAGATCTGGATTTATTCTGTGAAGGCCTAGGAAAGAGATGTTGAGTAATTGTCAGAGTGGGGATCTGCGGCCAAATTGTGACTGCAAAGTATGAACGGATGGAGGAGACCTTATGTTGCCCTGGCAAACCGTATGGAACAAAGAAAAAAGAAGGTGGGCAACAGTTAGATTTGGGATCTGGGGAGTGGGCAGTAGCGAGCTTAGAGATGCTCATGCTCCTCTCTTTAGGGCAGATGTGTTTCTTTTGCCTCTTAGTACTAACCAGGGAGAGAAAAGAACACCTCAGAGGAAGAACTATATACTACTGGAAGTGCCTAGTTCCATCAGAGAAAGTTGAAGCTAGTTTAGGGTTTTGGTCTTCGGACAGGGCACGGTCACAGCAGGCGGCAGTGAGGTCCTGGCTGCAGGACATGCCCGCCCTAGAGGCGTCGGCCGCCGGCGACTTCCAAAGTCTGTGCTTTTGTGGTGCCACTTCCAGTCTTTCAACGCTGGGTGGCACCAGCAATATAAAGAATCAGGGCCACGTCTCCAGCCGTCTCCTGAGCAAAGGGAGTTGTGATCCTGGGAGGGTGAGGTGCTTAGCTATTTATATGTTTAGAGTCGTGACGCAGTGAATGAAAGAAAAACATTATTCTAGGAAGACACCTCAGGTAATGGTAGGATTAGGAGCAGCTGAGGATATAAGATAGGAAAATTGTCTGTATAGTTTGATTACTTCCACTGTTAAATTATTACAGCTAAAAAAAAATCCCACCTGTGATTAAAGGTGTTTGATTTGGACTTTTTATCCTGTTGTCGTAGATGAACCTTCTCCTCAGGCTCAGAAAAAAAAGAGTAAAGCAGTGGAGAGGTATGGCCAGTCCCAGGTCCTGTGCCAGTGTTGTCCATGTCTCAGAGATTGATGGAGCTAGGACTGGCCCTTCTGACTCCCCACTTTCTTGGCCACATCCCCCTGTGCACCAGGCAGCAAAGCAGGACCCGGGTGAGAGGCAGAGACACATCTTGTCTAACATGAGATGCCAATGGCACCCCTTTGGCAGATAAAGCCAAGATCTTTGGGAAAAATACTCTGCATGCTTTTTTTTTTTCCCCCCGCTTTTTTTTGGTTGTTGGTTGGGGTTTTTTTGGTTTGAGGTTTTGGTTTTGGTTTTTTTTTTTTTTTTTGGTGTGGGAGCTTAGAGGCAGCAGTTTCAAGATGCCGAACTGGAGGAAATAATGTGCTCATTATTGATAATTCCAAGAGTTTAGTAACACAGAGCAGAAAGTTGTGGAGTTACCACCTTACTGAGTGCTTTGTATGCCTTCCTTAACATCTGTCATTTGTAACCAATGGCACTGAATACGGTTATCCAATAAGATGCCAAACTGTCAGCATTTCATCAAAATATGCTGCGGGGAGTAGTTCAGTAAACTACTTAGCATGCCAAATGCATAGTATGTGCCAACATATTTATCGTATAATGTTCTTAAGAGCTGCAAGCCTCTGTTCATTGGGAGTAATCAATTCTATTTTCCTATGCAGTGGACCTTGAACCTTGCACTCACATTGCAACAATTTAATTTTTCCAAGGGACGATCGGGATAAGTAGATGCAGTACGTCTACCAGGAGCATTGGCAATAAGCTCTATTGATATGCTGGGCTAAAAAAGCCAAGCAGACCTCCGCACATTGTGGGGACAATCTGAAAATACAAAATAAAAGCTTGATTAGTACAGCATGCAACACGGTGAAGAGTGTATGCTGCTGAACAGAAATAAAGTCTTGACAATGTAAAAACAACAAAACGAAATAAAGTGCTTCAGCAACCCGAGTATTCAGCTCAGCCTTACTGCCATATGAAATAAAGGACAGTTATGTTTTTATGCAGCGGAGAGAATCTACCCCACTGACAGGTAATTAATAGTTCAAGGACAGCTTCAGTCTCCTACTCAGCCTTTGGGTTGCCTTATTAGACATTGTCAATTTCTGGGACATGCAAATCCTGTGTGTCAAAAAGCATGGTTTTTGTACACTTAGTGACCTTCCTCATCTCCTGTATCCCTTCTTTCCCTTTTGTCTGAATACCGCAAAGTGTTTACAGAGACTGTTCCCAGAGAATTACTTGGTGTGCAGCTCTCCCACAGCTAAAAGAGAGCCTCTCCTCTGATACTGAAAGCTAGGCAGCACTTCCTCAAGGCAGGACTTGTACATGTGTTCAGCCACCCCCCACCACCTTTCTCGATGGGAAGCCTGTCTCCTGAAACCTGAGGTTTTCATCTTTTCTCAGTATAAGGTGCTGCCAAACAGTTGCAGTCAAGTCCCAAGGCCAGCAAAGGGGCATCAGCATGTTCCTGAGCCTTGTGTCCCTAACCCTTTCCATCCCTGGAAGGGGCTCCAGCACCTCATTGTCCATATCTCTTTCTAAGGCTGAAAGGAAATATCTGTGATATCACATATCTCCTTAAATCCTAAAATGCTACTTGGGCTCTACAGCAATACTAACAGATGCCATCTGGGTTTTTACAGCTGGGAGGCTCACAGAGGCCCTACTGCAGTGTTCTGCCACTACACTTAAACAATACAAACCTAGAAATGAATTTGAGGTAAAAATCTCATCTCTTACACCTCTATTGAGCATCCTGGCCCATATCAGCAACAGTGTGGCCAAGCAGGATCAGCAGGATTACCCCCCTGTACTCAGCACTGGTGAGGTGACACCTCGAATCCTGTGTTCAGTTTTGAGCCCCTCACTACCAGAGAGACATTGAGGTGCTGGAGTGTGTCCAGAGAAGGGCAACAGAGCCAGGGTCTGGAGCACAAGTCTAATGAGGACTGGCTGAGGGAGCTGGGGTTGTTTATCCTGGAGGAAAGGAGGCTCAGGGGGGACCTTGTCACTCTCTGCAACTACCTGAAAGGAGGCTGTAGCCAGGTGGGGGTCTGCCTCTTCTCCCATGTAACAAATGACACGACAAGGGGAAACAGCCTCATGTTGTACCAGAGGAGGTTTAGATTGGATATTTCTTCAAAGAGTTTTGTCAAGCATAGGAAAAACGCTGCCCAGAGACAGGTTGGGTCCCTGTCCCAGGAGGTATTTAAAAGAAATGTAGATATGGCACTCAGGGGCATGGTTTAGTGGGACTTGGCAGTTCTGGGTTAATGGTCGGATCTGATGATCCTAAAGGTATTTTTCAACTCAAATGATTCCATTCTAGTCTAGTCTATTCTAGTCTAGTCTAGTGTAGTCTAGTCTGTTCTCCCTGACCATGCTTCTGGGGGCTTTATTTCAGATCTCAGTGGGATCTATAAAGATTTGCAAGATTTACAACCTTGAAATTCAGACTACATATTAGAATTCCAAAAGAGGATGTGGAAACCCAGTTCTAAGCTTCAAAAAACAATAAAATAGTACATAGGCACACTTATACTTGTAGAGAGTATGCATACATTAGAAACATTCTCATAAGATCAGATAAGGTTTTTTCCCAAAAATGGGTATCTCCTCAGAACAAGCTTGCTGGAGGGGAAGATGTAGAGAAGAGTGGAAGGAAAGAAGGCAAGAAGCACAGGAATAAATTCAATTTAAATATGCACAGAAGGAGTAAGGAAATCTGTAAACATATCTAGGGTTATAAATGATAACTGAAGCAGAGGGCTTTTAAAGATGTGAAATCCACCTGCCCTGGCAAGGAGAGCTGAAGACAAATAAAGACTTATGATCTGCGTCAGACAGTTTGCTGCATGTTTGTCCTTCCCAGCACTGCTGTCTATTTCCCTCAGGAAAATGGACTTGTTTGCTGCTGTGGAAAAGATAGTGGCCCGGAGTGCTGCTTGGAAAGCAACTCCTGTACTGCTGCAGAGCCATGATACATACAGAGTAAAAAGGTGTTCTTAATTACAAGGCTCAGACTGCATGCATCAAACCAGAGCATTTACTACTTTGCCTATGTTTACAACATCCAAGCCCAAATCACAGGTATTTATTGTGGCCTTTCTCCCTCTCTGATCCTCCATTTTGGATGTGCTGTTTTGGCCCTGCAACCAGAGGATACATGCTAGTAGTACATGTAAGATAGCAGGCAGCATGGCCCCTTTCCTGACCTGAGAGTGCAGGCTCAGACCTTGATTATTTGGAGGATAATATTTGAGTGGTCAGCTCCTATTACAGTCTTAATCACAGCAGAAACATCATTAATAAATCCTTCTTCTGCATTATGCAAACATTTTTATGGGTTGTGTCAGCTCTTCTGTGAGTGAAAGCTTGTTTTAATCACTCGAGAGAGAATCTGACTGACATAGATGCAGATCTGCTGAATACAGGAGTGAGTAGTCTGGTAGAGTTGCTTTTCAGAGCAAAGTTTTCAGACTTTTCATTTATTTCCAGCTGCTCTTTTGTTTCATGCCTTCAATACAGAAGACATGACACAGAGTCAATGCCTGAAGCAAAGACTGCACCAGACTAAGAATTAACTTGAAGGAACGTATTTACTTCACACTTAATAGAGGAATATGGTCATGCACTTCCTGGGCAGTTTTTAACAGAGGAATTGACACTTAACTGGTAAAATTTTGCTGTTAATTGTAGAGCCTATTAGCATAATAGGTTACTTATAGTCATGCTGTTTACTGGTGTATCTATGACACTGTATAACACACAATTCCCATGTCTTTACTACAGTAATTCCTTCCTTCCTTCCTCTCTCCCTCCCTACCTCCTTCCTTCCGTCTTTCCCTTCCCTTCCCTTCCCTTCCCTTCCCTTCCCTTCCCTTCCCTTCCCTTCCCTTCCCTTCCC
>JAWMRA010000001.1:42953808-42998701 GCA_035584735.1 Pseudotriccus pelzelni | reverse complement strand
AATATGCTGACATAGGTACCTACCAAAGGAGGTCAGTGGTGATCAGACCAACTCATTTGAAGTGTTGCTGTTGGAATGGCACCCAAACGCTGCTGATACGCTCTCCTCTCCTGCTTTCCCCATTATCAGTGGCTACAATGGCCAACAGGTTAAGGCGCAGTCAGAAGGCAAGGTGCAGTCATGGTGCAGCTGGGTATGTCACCATTTCTTCACACCTGCAGAAACATCGGTCCCAGGTCTAGCAGCTTATTTGAGTTTCTCCACTACAGCTTTGGCTGGGTAGGACTTGAAAACGTGTACAAATTCTGGCAAAAATAGAAGGAGGGGGGCATACCATTTGCAGTGAGATTTTGTGTCGCACCCCTTCTCCCGCTGCTTTTTTAATTAGTTTTGCATCTATCCAGCAAGGAGGGTAATGAGAGGCTCTGTCTCTTCGGTTTTGTTATTGTTGTTGGGTTGGAGTTTTTTTTGTTTTGTTTGGGTTTTTTTCCAGATTATACCTATCATCAGAGCAGGAAAAAGACTTGCTATGCTTTTTTTTTTTTTTCCTCTTTTTTTTGTAGCTCTTACCAGGTTCACAGGCTGTGACTTTTTTTTCCAGTGGGTCAGCTACATTTTTCACGGCCTGGGGAAGAGAGACATGAGAGAAGAACACAGTGGCCCCAGCAGGGCTGGTAGGTGTATGTGGTGAGAGAGGGCAGTCTCTGAAACTCTGTGGCTGCTCTGGTCCAGTCAGCCAACCCTGTATGGCATTTGTTCACCACCTAGCAATGTTTCAATAGCTTGCACTGAATTTACTTACTGATGGGTCTTCCAGGGAGGCAGATGTGGCATTTATCAGGTGCCAGTTAGCAAACTCTGCTACCTTAGCCAGTAAATTGAAGAATCACTGCTGTATCAGGAAAAAGATATTATATACAAAGCACCTATTAAGAGTCTTATGTCTTCTCTGTAGTGAATCAGTGTGAAATACTCAGGCTCCTACCCAAACTGCAAATTCAAAATGTTGTTTGGGTTGAGCAGACTGCAGGGCAGAAAAGCAGTTTCATGCAAGCTCCTAATCCAGTATAACTGCAAGTATCCAGACTGAAGCTCCAGGTGATAAAGATTGCTCTTGAACACATCCATCAGGCTCTGTGCAGCCTGACATGGCTGCCCTCGTGTGAGGATTGACTGTTCCCTTTTCACTGGTTTTCTCCCTGGTATCACAGGTTGGAGGATATGGCTGTTCTCCAGGAGGTGGGTTTTGCCCTCCTACTGACAGATGCTGCCTGTGCCCTTCTCTGACCGAAACCTCCTTCCTACCTGTTTGGTATGCCAGTTCAATCACCAGTGTTCGTGGCACTAACTTCTGTCTAGCCATCCATCACAAGACATTCAGGGCATCCATTATGATATGATTCATTTGAACAATCTATGTTCATTATTAATCTTCCCTTACTGCAGAATAAAGTAACTCTGGCTTGAAAGGTCTCTCCTCTTCTCAAAGCTGTCTTTACTATAATACTATAATTGCATTTTGTGCTGTATCTGCTTGCTTGCTTCCTTGCTTCTTAGTGCTTTTCAGGATGTTGTCCTTCTTCACAACTTCTGAACTGTGCCATTTGTCCTGGAAAATATTTATTGGGGATTAATATGCACACAGTCAGTGCTGTGACTGCAGCTTCTGCAAGCTGCTTTGGAATATAGCTCACCCTTCATCAGGCTGAAGGGGTTAAATAATGCAAATCTTGATCTTTTTTACTAAGCTCTTGCTCTCCTGCCACCATAAAGAGAGGAATCTGGAACCTCAACAGAACAGGGACAAGCTGTGGGGTTTTTTCAATCTTGTGCTTCTCAGTGTTAATCTAAACAAATTCCACCTGGTTTCCTCACTAACCATCCAGACACTGCTTGGTGCACAACACTATTGAATGTGTTTGTGCACCTTTGCAGGTTGCCCATTCTTCAGGGTTAGTTCTTTTTTCCCCCGCAGAAACAGCAGGATCTTTCATGAGATTAATTCACATCTGTGCTCAGCCAGTGCACTGGGAGGGAAAAAGTGCAGGAAACCTGAATTGCTCTGTTGCAAGTCCAGACATTGTTACTTAGGAGGGGACAACATAAATGGGTGATAGGACTCCTAAAATGCAACAGGGAGATGAGCTGACCTTAGGCAGCACATGGGACCCCTTTGTATCAGGGATACGATATCCTGGCCATTGATTAGGATCCCCAACGGCACCCGAGGAGTAACAGACAGTGAATATGCAACCAAACTGTTCTGGATCTGCTACCAAGCCCTGCTTGCTGTTACAGTAACTGTATGACTTACTTTGGTTATTAAGAGCTGGATTGTCCCCTCCCTGCCATGCAGAATCAGCACTGTGGCATTTTTATCCTCCTAGGAGCAGAAGGAACATCAGTTCCCTTTGCCTTCATTGTACTGAAAGAGACTGCATTTTACGTTCTAGAGAAGAGGTGCAAGCTCTTTCAGTCAATAAGACTGAAAGCAAGGGAGCTGAGAATAAAAGGCAAGTACCTCTCAGGAGAAAAGGCAGAGGGAATACACAGAAAACTTCTGCTTGGCTGATCTGATGCTCCTCTCTCCAGCAGTGCCCTTTCTAATCACAGCACATTGTGCATGCTCGCAGTGCTTTCCTCACCAACAGTTTCATTCGGGCTGTCAAATTAGCCAGGAGAGCAGAGTGGATAAATGAACAGCAACCAAGATTGCTTGGTAGGTCTTGGCTCTCCTACAAATTCGCTAATCTCCTATTCCCTTCCTTTCCCATCTTTGTTATCCTTATTTCTGGGGTACTGCCTAGGGTCCAGGTGCTTCTTTAGGCATCTGTAATTCACGTTCTTGAGAGTGCCACTGCAAGGTACAGAATAGCCATGTGTTTGGGCATCCGGTCATTCATATCAGCTCTATTCCCAGCCATGAGTCTTGGACACTGAGTCTTCACAGGGAATCTGGGAGATCATCTAGTCTATCCTCCCACCCCAGCCAAATTGTTCTTCAGTATCTTGGACTATGTATGTGTAGAATGTAACTCAGGGGAAAGCTGGTCTGGATTAGACAGAGGAGATGTTATCCCCTGAAAGTTGTTAACAATAGTAATGAGAATACAGTCCGCATGCCAGGGTCAAATAAAGAGAAGAGAATATTTGTTTTCTGTTACTGCTGTAAGTTAAGTTGTAGATTTAGGTATATAAACCTGGGGACTCTTGGAATGCTGTAGCTGTGAAAGCCAAGAATGAGCACAGCAGCTACAGCTTTTCAGATACAGCAACTTCAATCTCTTAAAAAGGAAAAAAAATGTACCTTGAATGTGACTCAGCATTTAGCAGTTTCCTTTCCCTTTTCAGTTGATTAGATGTCCTCCTCTATTAAAAAACCCTTGATTAGACAATGAGACCTGTTAGCAGCTCATAAGAATCTGGGGTTGGTGTTATGACCCGCCCCTGAAAGTGAGGGTAACTCAGGTTCTTCTTAATAGATCCCTTGGGGTGGATTAGAGTGAAACAACACAATGATCATTGTTTAATGTAGTTTTCATTTTAAAACAATTTGGTTGCAATGGAAAGGAGGTATGTAGCTGTTTTAGTTAATATAAAGGTATAAAGGTATAAAGATATAGCTTAAGAAAATATGTAACAAAGAGAAAGAAGGATAAGAGTAGAAAACTACCACCACCCGTGGATCCAGCAATGAGCCTTGATTGTTGCAATTTAGATGTCCATTGGTTGAAGTGATGGTTGCAGTCTTGATGCATCAGGGGCATGGGAAGCCCGTGAAACACAAAGTCCAACGCTTAGATTTGTATGGGAACACCCAGGTACCTCTCTTGGGCAGGCATTTTCACACTGTCTGTTGCAACACGGTGCAAGCTTCTGGTAGAAGACCCCAGAAATGAGTCTAGGGGCATTTCAGGGGTCTTTGATTGTTTTTTAACACCTTCTAAGACATGACAGCTTCCTCTCATGTCAGAGGAGTTGAGCCAGTTATGCCCCATCAGAAGGGATGAATACCTTCAGGCCTGTGTGTGAATGACCTAATACCTCCTCTGGCAGGGAGAGGGGAGTTTTACCACTGAGGCGGTTCCCTAAGGGAGGACACTGGCATGATAAAAAGCATTATCCCGCCTCCACAAGGTGGCTCAAAACCCAGCTTGTAGCCTCCAATGTGGGGTGTTCATCCCCTCTGTCTTGTTCGGATCAGAGGTTTCACCATCATACACAAAAATCGCTACTTCTCCCCTTCAGCTGGTGGGGAGGAGTGGTGGTGTGCAAACCCGGCCTCAGCAAAGCACCCTGCTGCTTTTGCAAATGGATGATTGTTTGAGTCATTAACTATTAACACTTCAGTCTCTCACGCTTGGTAAATAGAATTACAACTCGGAGAAGAAATACTGCAGATAGCATACAGCAAGGAAGTAGCATGGCACTATAAGTACATTAAAATACTGTGTTATATTAGCAGGTGAATTTCTAGAAGACGATCAGGGAAGCTGTCACAACCAGGCTGAGGTCATCATTGAGTAACAGCTGCAGAAAGAGAGAAACATATCGCCTGTACAGCTGCAAAATCTGTAAGCAACTATCATCCATTTAATGTGCTCTGACCTGAGCTCCAGCAATCCCCTATTTAGGGTAGGCAGACTGTGTCCTCTGTGTGTGACTGCAGACCCAGCTTGGAAAGGTTCCCCTTGTCTTCCATGGATGGCAACTTTCGTTCAGAAGGCACTAAGCTCAAATTAATCCCCCCTTATTCTAGTGCCTGCTTCCTAGCATATTAAAATCCTCTTCTGGCTAGTTCCTTTGGTGATGGAAGCACGTCTTCCAGATGACTGTATCTTTAGTAGATACCCAGCTCCCTCTGCCTCAACAATGCTGAAATCAACCCAAGTGCCAGAACTGTCCTTCAAAATATTAAATACACAAATATTTTACAAATAGTATTTTAGCCGTGAATAATAACCTGGTGGTGCCTGGAAAAGGCAGACAATTTACATCCTCCCTTTCCATATGAGCTGTTTTGCTGTGACTTCCAGATGCCAAATAAATTATTAATCAAGTCTGGAAAACACACTGAAGCCTGCCTTCCTGAGAGGAAGGGTGATGCTAGTTACCAGATGAATTTGGCATGTAAGTCACATTGCCCTAAGTAGCTGATCTACATCTTTCACCACCATTTTGTTGTGTTCAGGATTTACCTAACTCAGAATATGTTGCAGATGTGCACTAATTCCACCTTTTCAGTGCCACCAGTGATGATGTACACTTGCCCTATCATTGGCACGTATGCAGACACAATCTACAGTGCAGATGGTAGAACTGCACAGGATTTTGGCGAGGCTTTAGAAATCACAGGAGAAAACCCCTGTGGATCCATGTGGTTTGGGTTGGTTTTTGTTTGTTGTTTTTAACTTTTCTAATTTGAGCCATGATTAGTGGCTGCATCAGACATCACAAATGGAAGGATGTAGTTTGCGAACACTCCCCCATTGACTTGAGGCCAAGGTGGTAGCGAAAAGGAGGAATTTCTCCTATTTTCATTGCTTTTTCCCAGCTTACTTTTGTGGTGTCACAGGCATTTGATCAATCTTAGTGTAGAACAGAGAACACAGAATAGCAGGCAAGAAAGCACGCACACATCAGTTGGACTGTTAATGTATGCCCTGAGTTAGCTGAGGACTCTTTCTAAGGAAGTGGGCTCCAAGATCCTCATCAAATAAGCAAATCCATTAGGAAAAACTGAAGACAGTGATCAACCACTGTCCACACTGTTACTATTGACCATTAACCACTGGTCAAGCAAGTGATCCTGTAAGAGGCTCTCCTTGAGTCCTAACATTTCTATTCAAAGCCTGATGGAGCCGTAGCTGTGCAGCTGGGTTCTCACATCTCCATGGTCCTGGTCTCTATGCAGAAAGCCTAGGCCTTCTGAGTACGGCTGAGAGAACTGGTGGTAAGTAATACTAAACAAAAACTGGCCTTTGGTGGCCACCAGAAACACGACTCTGGAGTTCCCCTGCTGCTAGTCTGGCATCAAAGTGAGCAAAGTTATGACAGCTGTGCACAGATCACTCTTCTTTTATACAGAGAGGGAGAGAGAAAGAAATCAAATGCTTTCCCTACTGATTCTCCACTGCTTTCTTTTAAAACAGATTTAGAGTCACCTTTTAAGTGGCCGATTCTACCCTGAATATTTTGTATCTGTAGAAATACCTTACTACAACCAGAAAGCACAAAGATAATCCACAAATACATTCACACGCAATATATCTTGAGATGCGTGACACTGTTTCTTCATCCCTCTGTATGTCCCCAGTATTTCAGAATCATCTCTTGGCATCTTGCTTAGTGATAATAAATAAGGCTTAGCTGCTATGATCCAGAGCCAGTAAGCATCCTTGGTACATACCTAGCTGCTAACCCACCCTGTAGTAACCCAAAGGTTCGCCTGTGTGTGTGTATTCATAGTGTCTCATTTCCTAATGAAGTGAGTCATTGGAAAGTTAGACAGATGAAATCCCAGCAAAACAGTACAAATTAATTTTCTTGCCCCTTTTTCCAGACACAGCAAGGTGTAGTGCTTCTCTCTTCAGTGAAACCATCACCTGTTTGTGTTAGGTACTGTATAAAAGCACAAAAAGCATCTGTCTCAAACAAATAACTTATGTATAAATTAGGAGGCAACACATGGAAGAACAAAATGGCAATATCAAGCTGTCAGGAAGGATCTTGGTGCACAGCTGCCTGCTCACTGTCAAGATGTCTGTGACAAAAGATACATTTTACAATTTGTTGTTTATAACATAAATATAATTTGTTGGTGATGATGAAGGAATCCCAGACACTGTGTAAATGAAATCACACTGAATAAGACTCTGGATGAAGACCATAAGCTGGCGAAAGCTTATGATGTGTTTCTGATGCCTTTCTTCAAAAAGAAAAATACATTGCTAATTAATGACTGATGGCATTAATATAATGAAATACTTTTATATGTTCAAACTCAATTCCACCCAGAAGGTTTGATGCATAGGAATACATATCTGGACCAACACAAATGTTTACAGTGAGTGAAGACACCAAATCTGTCTCCTGTACAAGCGTATCTGCTGGTTTGATCATTATTCCCAGGAAGTAACATAGCAGTTAGAGCCAGTTCCTAGCAATGGAAGAAATATTAGAAACAGGGAACATAAATCAGAAGAACACAAACAAAACCTGAAAGTTTGGGCTTCTCTTTGTCTTCCTCCTCCTTTTTTCTTTCACAGACTTTATTTCAGGGAAACATGAAACAGAAGATTTCATCTACCAAACAAAAGGCATCTCTGATGCTTGCAAAGGCATTGTAGATCACAGCAGCTAGTGGGACATCCCCTTCAGGAAGTGTAAGGAGAGTTGAATACAGGGAGGGCTCTTCATCCTGTATTGATGCCTGCTGTACTGTTTACCATGGGCATATAATCATGTTCTGTAAATCCTCAATGATTTTTCAAGAGATGCTGTCCTTTATCATAGAAGACATAAAGGACATCCATTTTTCATGTTATCAAAAGCACAAAAACGGATCATGAGACACCTATTTGTGAAATTAATGTTAGCATGTCATTCAAATTTTTGTTTGGTTTAGGTGACTAATTTGTCTGTTACACAGTATACAGGTATGATAAACAATGGGTTCTCTATCTTGCAATGTTATTTTCTGTTAATAATGTTTTCTAAGAGGTCAGTAGGTTGGCACATATGACATATAAATGTGCTTCCAAGATAGACAGAGGCAGAGACTTCCTGAACAGAAACTCCTTGGCCATTTCAATGTCATGGAACATGATACTCCAAAAAATTGATCCTTGAACCTGACTGAGAGCTAAAGAAAAAAAAAGTTCCAAGTTTAACCTTTTAGGCATCTCAAAGGCCATGGAAGTGATGTGAGCTTGAAGAGGCTCTAGTCATGTAGTGACCTTGCTGACAAACAAGCAAGGTAAAAGTTGCAAGCTGAAAGATTGGCATTTTGTTATGATGACTTTTATTTCATATACTATAAAACAGTTCTGGTAAATATTCTTATAAATAATATCTTGTAAGTCTACTCACAAAGAATAGCAGTCTGACAGCAGTTACAAAGGAACTATTTGGCAGGACTTTTCAGAACAGCTGGGTTTGGAAGAATTTAACTACAAAAGCAGTACACAGGAATGAATTTAATTAGATGACTTAGGGACTCTTAAACATCACCTACTACCTTCCCCTCTCCACTGGCACTGCTTTCATGCATTAGCTTGCTCTGGACAGGGTGCATTGGCAGCCTTTCTCCCTTTCAGTGGCTCTCAGTGCACATGATAAATGGACTTTGGCCCATTGAAGCAAATGGAAAAACCTCTCATTTCAAGATGATTTTGCAGTGGAATTCTCCTTGAAGAGGCTCACAATTAAATGTTATCTGTGGTTGCCTTTCTGCTCTGATGCTCCTGTTGAACCAAATTCCAACAATGCGCAAACATGCACCCTTGGAAGTCTCCATATACAAGCTCTACAAGGAAATGCAGCCCTGTGTGCTCCACAGACTTCACTACTTGCCTACAGATTTTAAGCAGAATTGATTCAGATGTAAGCTGAAGGCTCTTCCTGTGCCTATTAATCACCTTTCCTCACACAGTGTTTTTGCAGCTGCCACTACATACGCTCCTTGGGCACTGGTCCACCTCCCAAAGTCATGCCATAATCACTAGCACTGATTTTTCATCCTAGGTGGTAGGACAAATCTTCTAGGGTAGCTATAAATGATAACTAACTTACATAATTATCCTGACACTTCACTGCACTCTCGGTCAGTTGATTAGTGATTTAATTTGTAATGATACTTTAGCAATATTCAGATCAATCAGCTTTCTGCCTGAGATATTTTATTTATATCTTATCTTAGAAAATAAAACCAGAAGGACCCACTGTGATCATCTATTCTGATCCTGAAGAAGGTTCAGGGTTAAGACCTGAGCCTCAAAAGAACTACATGTTATTCTGTACAGACCAGTATTCTGTGTTTGCCGAGATGGACAAATTAATTGCAAGCCTTGGGAAGCTGCTTCAGTGTTACACAGGAGAGTGGCTAAGACCAGATCATTTTGTGAGAAGAAAATCCTTTTGAATTTGTAATTACTATGTAATTTGAAACTTCTTTAAAAATAAGATAAAAAGAAAGCATTCACATGCATGGGGAGTAGCGTATAAAGAATGCAGGTTTCCTTTTATATCCCTATTACTCTGTTTGATCCTCTTCAGTTTCTGTAATTGCCTCCATGCGATTATCTCCAGCACAATACATTTTGAAGTCAGTGCAGAGTAAAATTGCATTGTAATACAAGGGCTGCTTTGTCTCCAGTAGATCTTTAATAAATTTGTGGTCAGCAGCAGCGTTATTTGGTAAATAATATAAAACTATGGCAGGTTTACTCAAAGCCGGAAAAGCCTCAGGGTGACTGAGGTGTAAGAAACAGCTCTGAATAAACAATTCAAATAGAGGACGCATTTAAATAATTAACTTCCTTTTGATAGGATTTTCCTGCTGCAGTGGAAGAAAGGGAAAACAACTAACAGCTGAAACCCTCTGCCTGAGCTGTCCCTGACTGTATGAAATAAAGGGCTTGACTTCAGGAGAGGAGTTGCATTCAGACTATTCTCATAGCTGAAGAAAACCTTTATGAAGGAAGAGGAGAAAGAGGTAAAGGGGCCATAGACTCTGTGCAAAGATGGGTGTCGTGTGAGTTCTTCTTAATAACTGTATTGATGATCTGGACTAGAGGATCAAGTGCATATTCAGTAAACTTGCAAATGACACCAAGCTGGGCAGGAGTCTTGATCTGCTCGAGGGCAGGAAGGCTCTACTGAGGGATCTGAACAGGCTGGATTGATGGGCTGAAGCCAGTTATATAAAGTTCAACACAGATAAGGGCTGGATCCTGCACCCAGGTCACAAGCCCAGGAAGCGCTACAGGCTTAGGGCAGAGTGGCAGGGAAGCTGCCTGGTGGCAAAGGAGCTTGGGGTATTGGCTGACAGGAGCTGAACATGAGCCAGCAGTGTGCCCAGGTGGCCAAAAAGGTAAATGGCATCCTTGCCTGGATCAGCAACAGCGTGGCCAACAGGTCCAGGGAAATGATTCTTCCCCTGTACGCAGCGCCAGTGAGGCCACACCTCGAATCCTGGGTTCAGTTTTGGACCCCGCACTACCAGAAAGACAGTGAGGTGCTGAAGCATATCCAGAGAGGGGCAATGGAACTGGTTAGCTTGGAGAAAAGAAGCCTCAGAGGTGACCATATTGCTCTCTACAAGTACCAGAAAGGAGTTGTTGTAGTGAAGTGGACATCGGTCTCTTCTCCCACCTAACAGGAAATAGGACAAGAGGAAATGGCCTCAAGTTGCACCAGGGAAGGTTCAGATTGTATACTAGGGAAAATTTCTTCGTGGAAAGGTTGTCAAGCATTGGAACAGGCTGCCCAGAGAAATGGTTGAGTCACCATCGCTGGAGTTACTTACAAGATGTGTAGATGTGGCACTGGGGGACATGGCGTACTGGTGGACTTAGCAGTGCTGGGTTAACAGTTGGACTCAATAGTTTTAAAGGTCTTTTCCAACTTAAACAATCCTATGACTCTATGGCACCACAGCACCTTCACCACCTCTGAGCCCCCCAAGCCAACTATGCTTCTCAGCATTCGTTGTGCTTCTTCCAGACCACCCATGGACAATTAATGTCTTCCAGGAGCGGGGCTGAGGTTAGGGCTGGAGCTCTTTTAGACAGAACAGTAAAATAGGTGGAAATAAAAAGGGAGGGAGAGGAAGGTGAATGTCTCAGCTTCAGTGTGAACGTGCTTCACAAAACTCACCCAGTGCAACCAATAATAACAGGCAGCAGCAGTCATCTGCAGTGCCACCTGCCTTACCTAGCTGGTCACAATGCACGTGGGATTTAGATACACAGCTGCTGCAGAAAGCCACGTACACTCCACAGTGTTCACTTATGTGAATAGGAGATATCCATCCCCTTTTAAATACAAATTGTGTCAAACCGTACGATATCATCCAAAAATAGAATAAGCTCAAAAACTGTCTTTTGAATTGTATTCTGCTTGATTTGAAACTGGGGGAGGAGCAGTAGGCCATGAAGCAAATGCTTTTTTCTTCAGAGACCTACAGAAAAGCAATTCCATGACCCACTTACAGAAATCAAGCCACAAAGCCACCCAGCATTTTCTCCTAACGCTGCTAATTGAGAATTGACCAGTTTACTGTTGCTACCTAATTCAATTTCATCGCAATCATTTGCATTTGGGAATTTGCTTAAAAATAATCTTGAAAAGAACAAAGAATATTAAGGCACATCCTTAGGAATAAGACTAAGAAAACAAAACAGAAAGCATTGATGAGAAATGCAGAGTTTGCAGTCAAACTCCTAGCAGTATATGCCTAAATGGTAATCCTGGTTCTTTAATATTATATTTACAGCAGTCATTACAGAAAAGCAAACACCTGCACACATACAAAACACACACACACATGCACACTACAAAAATACCCAGTGAAAATCAGCCCAGTCTGAAATAATGGGAGGAGTCTAAAGGGAGGGGGAGAGTTCAAAGATGTAGGAAGTCTGGTATCACTGGTATTCAGTGACAAAATGTGTGGCAATGGTTCAAAGCTGTGCCAGAAGAGCTTCGTACTGGACATTAAGAAGTACCTCTTTGCCAAGAGAGTATTCAAACACTGCAACAGGATTCCCAGTGAGGTGGTGAATGTCCCAAACCTGCCAGTGTTCAAGAGGCATTTGGACAATGCCTTTGATAACATACTTTAAATTTTGGTCAGCCCTGCAGTGGTCAGGCTTTTGGACTGGATGATTATTGCAGGTCCCTTCCAACTGAAAGAGTCTAATCTATTCTGTTCTAGTGGGGTGACAGGATGGGATGCTACAGTGGAGATGCACACCGGCAGTGCCTGGGCCTGAGCCCAAGGGAGTCTTTGTCACTGGTGTTAGCATGGGGCGTGCTGATGGAGGGGCTCAGGGTACAAATGCACACGACCTATAAGATCTGCAATATGTCCAATTTATTAAAAGAGTTCTGATCTTTTATAGTTTCTCTATACAAGGTCTCGTGACCAGGTGCACATAATTGGTTACAAGCTACTGTCCAGATGTAAACATACATTACAAATACACTTTTAATTGGTTTATAACAGGTATCTAGTCAGAATGAGGTAATTATTTACTTTATCAAATCCCACCTTCTTTTTGGCGCTAATTTCCTTTTGTTCTAGCTAGGAGACTCGCAGCCATCTTGGCAATTACAGTTTACAGTGTCCATAAAGCTATCTTAAAGCAAAGTTTATAAAAACGACAGAACACAATATAAATTGCTCATATTTTCATCATGTTCCTTCCACAGGGGCGGCACCTGCTTCTCACAGGAGGGAGTATGAGAGTAGGGGAATCCCCATTTCCAGGAGAGCGGTAATGCTGGTGACCAGGTGGCCTATGAGGAGATGGTGTGCATGTAACTGTGCACACTGTGGGATTAGAGCTTTGTGAGATTAGCTATAAAGTCTATTTTATTTTGAATTTGCAGCCAGCAACAGCTCTTTGTAAACTTGCAGTGTGTGCGAGGGAAAACTCAGAGGAGTTTGTGTCTATTGAGTGTATTCTGTCCATTTCATTTTAGTCTGTCTCAGCTTGAAAGACAAAGTCTATGCTTTGATTTACAACTCATGGAGGTCTGTTTTCACTTTTCCCTGGGGATAAATCTCCTGTCAGGGCAGAACAGGTAGGCTACTCCATGTTACAGAGGACCTGCGATGCTATGTCCTCTCCACAGCCTCCTAACTCACACTTCATCTTGCTTTTGCCCTACAACTCTATTTCTGCAAAGCACTTACATGCAGATTGCAGCTGACATTTATAAGACTACAAGTTAAACACGTGCCTACGTGTCTGTGAATCTGCACACTGCTTCCCCTCGCCCCCACTGACCTGAGCTAGTGCTCAGCATTACAAATGATGGGAGTTTCTGAAACATCCTGTGCAAACCAAGAATTGAGGAGAGACAGATGACCCAAAGCCTGAGAGCAGCCATAGGCAGAAGGGCATAATGGAAATGTTTGTGACAGTTGGATAATGGATAACTAAGCCTTTGGAAAAAAACGTTTTTCAAGTTGGATGGTGAAAATGGCCTTGGAGATATTTTCCCCTCAGATAAATCACTCAGTGCCTTGGGGTAACAGTTATGCTCACTTCTCACCATGCCAAGGGAAATGGCATAAGGAGGATGCCCTGCTCATAGGCAAGGGGCAGGGAAACAGGCCAGTCTACAGAAGGCTAAGGCAAAGTGATCATCACTTATTATAGACAGACTTTGAAAAGTAAATTGTGAATGATCAGGGGGAGCAATAAAGGCAACACATAGCTGCTGCAGGTTGGTGCTCCTGTCCAAAAACACGGCTTAGCTTCTGCAAGTCTGATGCCCGTGGTGTTCAACAGACGCTTGTACCTAGTGATGATTACATGGAGACAGAGAAAGCTGCTGGGCAGCTGCCATCTATCACACACTTTAGACAGAGTGCGGAAAACAGGGACACTGAGCTGAGCACTAAGGACTTCTTCGGCTAAGACGGTTCCATCTCAGTGGTGATGACTGAGGCAAATATGTAAAAAAGGTTCATTAGCAAGCAGCAAAGTCTTCAGGGTAGATCACCAGTAGCCTTGACTAAATGGAGTTAGTCCCTCAAGAGAGATGCTTTGGGTCACCTTGCCCTGGTCCCCTGCAGTGTGGGCATATTCCCATGGACAGATATGGCCCAGACCAGCGCTGGGGTCAGTGAGGCCAGACACTCATGGGGTTTTATGGAATCAACATTTCATACGCACAGAGCAGGAGTAGGTGAGGGTTTCTAATCTGGTCTCCATGTAGCCAACAGAGAAAAACAGATGCCACGGAGATGCAATTGTCCTGTCTGTACCTTTTGGACAGGGTAAAAGGAGGCCCTAAGTTCTCCAATTTCTCTCATCAGGTAAGAACCGGCTGAGCTCCAAAGGGAGCCTGGGTTGCAAGCACGTGTGCTGCAGACATAGAGGCTTTGGCAAAATTAGGGAAAATTCCTTTAGAGCTGTGAGAGGCAGCAGAACTTACAGGTGCAACTGTCAGTACGTCACCTTGTAGAAGGTGCTATGAAGAAGCATCTACACAAAGCTCCTGACACCTAGACAGTCAAGATGAAGAGGAAGAGCAGTGCTGGGACCTGCCCATAGAACTGGCCTGTGGTAGATGGTCATGGTAGTTTCAGGTCAGTGCCTTCTTGATCAGACCTCACACTCTATTCCTTAAGGTACAGGTGGCTCTCAGGTCTTTTCCCACACTTCAGCAGGTATGGACAGGTTACTGTTGCAAGTACCGTCAGGGTTGCAAACATGTGAAACCCATAACTCCTAAATACTTCCACACGGCACTGCAGAGTGCAGTCCTGTCCTAAATCTTGCTTCACTGGAGGGGATGAAGAATTCAGCTTTAATACCAATAACTGCAAATAGTCTAAATTTTAAGGCTTGAGCTTATAAAATTATCTTAATAGATGCCATTTATAAGAGAGCACAGCTTCCAGTACTGCCACTACAAATTTGGCAAAGCACTGACCCTCTCCTGCATGATGCCTTCAGAGAAGCAGCAAGAGCACAGCTCAGCTGCATGCACCAAGCAGAAGCCGCTGCTGCCACATCCATTGCTGGAGAGTTACAAACAGGGCCACCACAGACACGGTCTGCCTCTGAAGAAAGTGTATTTATTTAAATATTATTCAGGATGTGATCTGGTGTCATTTTTGGCTTTTGTACAGAAATATCTTTTGGGGTCCCATACACAAAATGAAATGAAGGAGCCACACATGCTGTGCATTGAATGTTCATGTCCATCCACCTGGGTCATCTAGGCCACCTGGAGCATCTCCATCTTGGGCCAACACCTACATCTGCGCCTATTCCTCCTTATGGGTAGTCACCTGAAAATCCCTGGGGAAAGGGAGGAGGAGTGAGGGGGAAGAGGGAGATAATAATAGTTGAATAATTTATTCAATGAGATTCATGGAATTTATGGACTAATACATTCTATGAATAATATTTTCATTATTTTCCCAACTCCAGTGCTAACAGAAGTTATGAATAATGATTGAAGCAAACACTTGAATTATATGACAATCCTATTGAACTTTGGAAGCATATATTACATGAAATGAGGGGACTCTAATTCTGCCCATCATCAGTTTGATGTAGATGTTCTCAAAAATGGTGAAATGTGTATTTGACACTTTGGCCTTTCCTCACAGAAAGTTTGTGCTCAGATTACCTGACAGTAAGAATCAATCAATAACTCGCATGCTGTTTCTCTTCCAGAAAATTGTTAGCAATTGTTTTCTTTCAGCACTTCAGAAATTACATCGCTGGAAGTGGCAGACCTCTCATCTCTACAGTCCCCTCTCACCCAGGGCAGCATGTCCTTGTCTCCAGAGGGGAAACTTCTTCCTGAGGGGAACTGCAACCTGCCACTGCTCTGCAGCAGCATGTACTGACAGCCCCTGATGCTGTGGTAGGTCTCTCTGCAGCAGTTGGAGAGGGATCATAGGGGAATGCTGGCAAGGCTGTTCTCATATCTCATCTTTCCCAAGATCTCCTCCTCATTGGAGGTGACTGCTGAAAGTGGTCTTTAGACAGAAGGGCAAAAGGAGGATTAACAGATCCCTCTGAAGTTTGGCCAGGAAATCCAAGCTGCTGTGAGATGCAGTAGTCAGAATCTTTCAACTTCTACAGTGCTTCTGCTCCTGCTCCCCAGTCCTTGGTGGGCAGAGCCACTGACTTCAGCATGCAGTGGCTAAGGGACTGTTTCCAGCCTATTTGCAGAAGTACTTCCTAATAAAATCAGAACAATCTAAGACTTTAATACTTGTGTAGATTTTAGCCCTGAATTAATTATAATGTCCTCTTCCCTTTGTCTTAACAGAAGAGCTGGAGTGTCAATGGATGTTTCCTAACCAGCCTAAGAAGTTGTGGTTGAACAATACATATATGTTATACTACTAGCCTAAGCAGATTTAATGATTCCAAACGATGTGGGTCCTGCTGCATCTCCTGCTATACCCTGAATAAGGTTCATTACTGAAGCTAAAAGATAACATGAATTCACTGACACCAGATGCACAACTCCCTTTGACATCAGTGATGAAAGATCATAATAAACAGCCAATAATTTCTACCCTCTAAAATTCATAATCTAACTGATAACTGAGCTTGCTGCAAGGGACTGACTGTCATTCATCAGCTAAATGTCGAATTCTTCAGTTCCTGGAGGGCATCTACTCAGTCAGAAATGAACATGGTTCATACACATATTTAATTCTAACTTTGAACGTAGAGAGGAATTTAACAGAACATTAAAGATTGATGAATAAATTATAATGGCATTAATGAGGCTGATGCTTATATCTAAAGGGAAAAGTCCCAGAGGGTTCTGGGAACTCCAAAATTAATAAGTTATTAGTAATTTTGGAGTTGATAGTAGATAACAAATTAAACATGCTAAGTATGAGTATGCACTGTGATTTCTGCTGCAGAAGACAAAGTCTTTCAGCTTATTGTACTATGGGGTATCATTTTTAAGAGCAGAGAAGTAATTATTCTTTTTTATATGTCTCTAGGAAAGTTTACAGTTGGATAGCTGTATGCACTTCTAAGCACTTAACTACAGGAGGACAATGATAAACCAGAAGAAATTTAAGAGATTCCAACAGTGAGCAACGGAAATGATAAAAAGTCTCTGATAAAAAGAGTAAGGGACAAATCCTCTTCAGAAAGATGGAAAGAACTAGACATGAACAGAAAAGAAAGCTGCCAGAAATCATATGACAGAAGAAAAAAATATTGCAACAAACAAGCCAAATAAAAGTCACAAGAAGAAAAGAATTCTTTACCTAATAAATATGCAAAATGGCCATCACTTCTTACATGAAGTACAAAACACAAGGTGATTAATCAGAACTAAGTCACCAAAGAGACAGGACATTTCCAGAATTTGTAGGTCTTAAATGTACTGAGTTGTGTCCAGAGGCTTCCTGCCTTTGCCTCCTGACTTAAGACCATAGTCGGCAAATGTTTAGACAAGCAAGTCTCTTAATGTTCATGAGGTTTTCAATTCAGTTCGATAGATTTTGTGCATATTAATGACCCAGTTGATCCTCTCAAGGGTGGCACTTTGCACTTCACTGCCAGTACACTGGTAAAATCAGCCCTATTTCAGCACAACCGTACCATTGTCAACATGACCACACAGAGCAGCAGAACTGGGGTAAATTCACACATATCACATATTTTTTAAGAGGCTGTTGCTGCGGAGAGGCACATGTATAGAAAAGAGAGAATGGTCAAGGAAAAGGATGATCACCAATCTCCTGCTTCATTGAAATAAAAGGTAGTAACTTAATTATGAAGAAGCAACACTCTGTGAACTGCCTTGCACAGCACACTAGCACACTCTCTGTATATGTGGGGTCAAAAAAACCCAAGCCTGTAACCTGCCTTTATCCTTCTAAGCCCCTGAATGTGCTGTGAGCACTTTGACTTTAGTGAAGGTTTGAGTCCACACAACAAAAAAGGTTCTTGAACATGGAATATGTGGTATTTTACATCAAAAATGAAAACGTTAAATAACAGCTGAGAAACAGATTGCTCCTTACAGATGCAGTACTGGGTCTCTGTCCTCCACTGATGGAAGTGATGGGATCTTTTTCAGCTAATAGCTAATGGATGTACAAGGAAAGAAGGGAAAGACCCAAAATAAATGAGATTAAATTCTGGACAGGTCTCTAATACTTTCTTTAAGTGAGGATTTTCTTGCACCTGAATGTGCCAGTATAACTTGAAAGGAAGTATTAGTGGGGATTGTGACAGCCTCAAAGGGACCTGTTTCTAAAGCATACTCTAAGGAACACTTTCCATGAAAATCCAGCTCCCAATTGGGGACAGAGGGAATCTGGCATTGGGGAACCTGGCTTTAGGTAACCTGGCTCATAAATGGGGGGGAGGAGTGCCAATTTATATGTAAATGAAAGATATCGAGAGTAATAGAGAGATTGCAAAGACTGTGGGTCATAATTTCCTCTTCCACCTGGCTGATTGCAGCAATAGGGGTCATCTGGCTTCTCCCTTCAACCTGAAACACAGCCATTTTATCACGTGTGGAAATCAGGTTGGCCAGATATGACTGACCCTTGGTAAATCCATGCTGACTGCTACCAGTCACTTTCTTCTCCTTGCTGCACCCAGAAATGTGCTCCAAGAGGACTTGCTGCACAACCTTTCCAGGGACCAAAGAGAATCTGGCTGGCTTGTAGTTCCCTGGATTTTCTTCTGTCCTTTTCTGAAGGTGCTGTTTTGAAGATGTTTCAGAACAAGTGAGGAGGCAGACCTTATTTAGGCCTCTAAATCTAGACATTTCCCAAATTATCTTTATTCATCATTATACACAG
Source organism: Pseudotriccus pelzelni (assembly GCA_035584735.1). NCBI lineage: Eukaryota > Metazoa > Chordata > Aves > Passeriformes > Tyrannidae > Pseudotriccus > Pseudotriccus pelzelni. The sequence goes on along the minus strand of JAWMRA010000001.1, from coordinate 42,980,151 downwards.
ATATATCTCATACCCATTTAAAGTTCTCGATAGTTTGTTCAGTTTTGACCACAATTTTATGATACTGTAATTAATTCCAGCTTATGTGAAAAAGCATCTCTATTGGGAGTTGTGAGAGAAGATGAGGGTGTTTCTGTATAACACCGTGTAAATTTCCTTATATATAATCTGATAATCTGGGAAATTATAGCACACACATGTTTATCTGTTTGATGTAAGTCCATATTTTTAGAGAGATGATAAGGTTGTTCTTAAGAAGCTGTCAGCTTCAGCTTTTGAACATCTTCTTTGTGGGTAGATTTATTATAGTCTTTTAATCACAGACAGAGAACATCAAAAGGTTTACAGAAGTTCATGAGTCTCCTTGCCCAAGCTGCAAGGCATCTGGGACTAATTTACAGCTCCACACTGAAAAAACAAAATGCAAATGTCGAGTGTAAGCTCCTCATACACATCTAGGAAGAAAATAAAAAACCAATAAAATCATGCAATTTCTTCTGGAACAAATTATCCTGGAATTCCTGGAGAGCATATTGAAATATGTGTGGCTCCAAGTACAAACCCTCAGAAATCCAAGTGGAAGAACTTTGATTGTCATTACAGGACTGGTCAGGATGTTATGAACACTGCAAGTGCAATACCATCACTTTTACACATCATTCAGCCATATAAGGGAACATCTATATATATCCTGTGGAAGCCCAAGGGAGATTGAAAGCCTTCACCACACCTCAAGGTGCAGACTTTAACCAGCAGCCAGCAGCTGCAAGTTAATACTTTATTAAATAGCTACTATTTAGATGCAAAATGCATGTTTCTCCATTGAGACCCACTGGTGGGTGGGGATAAAAGATAGGAATTAAGGTGATTAAACTGAGAAAAGGCGCTACATTTGTGTCACTGTAAAAAATAGAACAGCAGTTAACTTATCTGAAGCTACCAAGAACTTATTAACATCCTGCCAAAAATAGAAAAAGTCTAAGCTAGAGGTTAATACTACAATATGTTTCTTGCAATCATTTTTTTTATTAATTAGTTCCAGCCTGCAAATTTCTGGGGAAAAAAATTACTATCAATTTCATCTGCTCCCATCTAACTAAACATGAGTTCAGATAGTTGATTTTATAGTCTATTTTAATTATTTTAGGTAAGATATGAGTAATAAAAATAAAGGCTATAACTACATCTTTGGCAAACAGCAACAAGACTTGTACCCAAAAGCCTGTGTGATTAATTTAAGAAATAGCTTTTCTGAAATGATCAAATATTGCTTCTAGTCATGCTATAAGCTATTCTATGGCTCCACTATGCTGCTACTTATTCATATTTATTTTTACTCTATCCCATACTTTTATACGTATTACTTTTCAGTGAAATGCTTAAAAATCAGTTTGAGATGATTTTACTTTTTTTAGGTGAATAAGTAGTTCTGAGTTAAAATTGAAAAAGCATGATGACCCTATCCCCATCCAGTCAGTTTTCTCCTGTGCTGAGAGAACCAAAGAAAGGCTCATGTAAAATGGAAAAAAAAAAAAATCTACTGAAGAGTTAGTTTGTCCTATAAAAATGAACCAAGCTCTCTACAGTGTTATTATTTTGTCTTGTGCAGCAGGCTGTTATTTTCTGAAATAATATTAATTTGTGAGACGGGAGGGAATTCCTTCTGCTAGCTTTCATTCTCAATATGCTAGCTGCCTAGACTAAGCCATATAGCCATTTCCTGAAGGAGGTTTTGCTCCAAGACTCAAAATCATTTGGCATTTAGACAGGCATCACTCTCTTCTTTGCCTACTGGAAGCCCTAGTCAACTCACTTGAACAGGCTGCTTTGCTTTTAGACATCTTGAATTGCATTTGAGAGGATGTAAGGATTCTACTTGTATGCAGGAAGCTTAGTTCATAAGGAGAGTGAAGTGTCATTAATAAAATGTTAAAATGGCACAGTAGTGAATATCATCTATGGCTGAGAACTTACAAATGCTTCTGGAGGTGCATAACTTAATCCCTGGTGGCATTTCTACTCATGTCACGAGTACTAATCCTGTGAACAGAGGTATGAGTGGAAGTGTATGGAGAGTTATTTGAAGTGCATGTAGCCAACAGCAGGAAAATTTTTTGCATTAGCCTTTTCCATCAGAGAGACCTTGGTACGAGAAAGTTGTTTAAAACTCTAAAATTTAATTTTATTGTATCAAGACCAAACAATTCAAGTTGGAAAAGAAAAGATGAATGCAAGGTTGAGCTTTATACATGAGATGTTCTATTCCAGTTAACCAAATGTGAAAGAGTATGTCACCATGTGATTAATAGCTAAATATAGTATGGTGCTGCATAAACAATCACTGTAAATCTAGCTAACTTCACAGCAGGGGAAGCCTTAGCACATATAACAGCAGGCTAGCTGACAGCTAGAGAGATTACAGTATTTCATTTTCAGGCACAAGTCTCTGTCGGAGTGGCTGTGGTCAGCAAGAAACTGTTTCTAATGTGTTTGGCTGGACCTTGAAGTTAATCTATTGGCTGCTGCCAGACTTACCAGGCAGGCTTTAGTGGTCCATTGATTTTAATGGACTCTTAATGAACATGGCAAATTATAAGGCCACCAGGAACAGAGAAGCAGGGGACTAGAGGCAGCAATAGTTTGATGCAGACAGGAGTGGTGGAAAAGAAGTATCTTTGTTACATGTAAAATATTACTATTCTCTTTCCATACCATCTGAACATACAGCAAGCATAAAAACAAAATATCTTACAGCTGCCTACTGTGGCAATATTTAACCCCCTTGCCTACATCAGAAATAAAACTTCCTCCATGGATTTAGGTTGGCCAGAAAATTACACGCTAAAAAAATGAGTTACAAAACACTGTCTTAAAAATATAAGGGTAGGCCATAGAGTAGGGCAAGTTAAAGCTTGTCTGCTCAGACTGCTCTGTTTCCCATCCCCACAAGAAGAAATACAGATGGCCAGCTCCTCCTTATTTACACCAGTTTTCAGGCTTTGTTCTGAGCTAATGCCTTCCTCAGAAGAAATCATACTGCCTGTCTTCAACACCTCTTCTCCAAGTGAATGTACTTTTGCCTGAGGGCCCGATAGGTAAGACTTCCCAGATGCTTGAACCCCTTTGGCTTTTAAACAGAATCACAGAATCACTTAGGTTGGAAAAGACCTTTAAGATCATCAAGTTCAACCCTTAACCCAGCACTGCCCAGCCCACCGCTAAACCGTGTCCCCAGTGCCACATCTACACATCTTTTAAATACCTCTGGACAGGAGTTAGAAAACTTGGACATGTGAACCTAGTGCAGAGTCTCTCCACAGCAAGGAGACGCTGGCAGCAAGAAAATAAAGGTAAAACCAGGCAGGTGGTTGTTTTGGACTCCTCATCACATACACAACTGTGTTAGTGTAACAGATGCTATTCCTGTAGAAGATCAACTTTGTAGTGCTAAAACATTGACCAGAGGGGCAGAATAGTATAATTGCAAATGACAAATAGTTTCAGCATTGTAAAAGCCATATGCACTTTGTTTCCTATATGCATATTTGTTTTCACATTCCAGAAAGATAAATTTAGCTTAGCGCAATTCCCGATTATACACCTAGGAGAAGTGGGAGATGTAGAGATGCTCATACAAGAGATGTCAGGAAGAATTTGGCTCATTTAAGCAGGAAAGTAAAGACTGAGAAGAGAAACAGTTTGGATTTATGTGTAACATCAGGTGGTAGATGTCTACCAGGAGAAAAGCTTCAGGGCAGTGCTAGCAAAAGAACAAATGAGTACAGCCATGAATAATTTCAGAAAAAAATTAAACTGTTCACACAGAGAAGAATTCTTTCCCGAAAGCAGTTTTTCAATGGGAACAATGTGAGCAAAAACCAAAGTTACTTTTAATGTGCAATTCAGAAGAGCATTATATAATGTGGTGGCATGTGATATCGAGATGGAGCCTGATAAATCTAGAAGTCCCTTCCGATCCCATATTTCCTGTAGCCAGCACGTTGCAAGGCTGGTTTGACGGTGCAGAAAGGTTACAGGCTGTACTTTTAGTAATCCTTAGACAGAGCCTGATTACATGATGCAAAGAACAGGGATGATGAGTCCTCCCAGAAGAAAGATGTCCTTGGGAAAGCTGGAGAAACTACAAAGTTTTTGTTTGGTTGGTTGTTGTTTTTTTTTTTAATTAGAAACCAGTATCCCAAGTGTCCATGTTTTTGAAAGCTGATATATACTGAGATTAAATTCAGCAGTTCTGAATTCCTGTGCATAGTATTCAGCTGGAGATGGAAGCAAAGATATAGTCATTTTGGCAAGCTGGTGAATCAAACACAATGCAGACTTAGACCAAGGAAGCTGTTTTTTAAGATGCCAATGGACTAAACCCCCAGGCTTCACAATGTTTGAAAGATTGTGGGAACAAGCTCTCACCTAGATCCTACCTCCTTTGGACTGTCACTGTTGGATGGGTGGAAGGAGTAGACAAAAATGCTACTGTTATTTTTTTTTGGCACTTCATTTTCTAACGCTGACCAGAATTCAAAAATCTGGATAAAACTGGAAAAGATTCTGTAAACAATGAAAATGTTCTCATTGGCAAAACTAAGAGGATCCCTATTTTTTCGGAAAGGCTTTACACCTTCCTCATGCAATGCTCTTTTTCCATAGGGATTCCAGGGAAGTCTGCAAGCGCAGAACCAGTGATTGAAATGAATGAGTGAGTAATCAGGATAAAATGTTGAGAATGCATAGTAGCTCCTCAGACAGACAGACATCAGGTTTACTGTGTCTGTGGCAGGTGCGTGGCAGGCTCCCACGCCGCCTGCTGTCACCCTGGGTGCGGGGTTTGACACGACACCTCTGACAGCGGCTCCGATGAAAAAACGGCCCTTGGGGCTTTCACAGTGGAACCAAACCCTGACGCTTCCGAAGCTCTCAGTTTACAAAACAAACTTGTGTAAATGTTTAATTACTCCAGAAACACAGTGGGTCACGGCAGCTGCTTTGCAATCCTAAGAGACCCTGGAGCAGCCCTTCCGGCAGCTCTGCAGCCAGGCGCCTGCTAGCCAGCAGCCCGTCTTCCGTGGCATCTAAGTGGAAGTGACAGTCTGTCATGACCTAGAGGACAGCCAGTCACCCTCCCAGTTGCAGAGGAAAAGAAGAGCATCCTTCCTGAATACAAGGGCTTCAGAAATGCAAAAGCCCTTGAGACTCAGGGTATTATTTACAAGACTCCAGTGAATTAGAGACCCAGAGGCTTCAAATTGATCTGGGAATCAGGGATGAGATGGAAACTCTGCTCCTTTACAAACAATGGCTGCTAACCTCAGAGTGGCCCAAGGGCTGGGCTCAGTATGGGGCTGCAGATCTCACAAGCTGTTTCAGACTGGGGCTAGGGCGACCAGTTGGTACAGCCAGGGGAAATCCCGATGCTCTCTATGGGGCAGATGTAGTCCTGTTTGGTTGGATCCTGTACATAATGCTTTGCCTAATTCTTTCCAGGTGTTCCAGTCCCTTTGCATCTGCACCATGGGGCCAGTCTGGGCTGATGAGGCATCCTGGGGGCCTTACGAGAGGGTCTCAGGACTATAAAATTCAGCGGTAAAGAGGATTTTCACAGAGCCACAGGTTTGGCACATACCAAATTTCAGGACACTCCTACGCAGAAGGCAGAGCATAAAAAACCATAGTTTGTTTGTACATAAATAGCCTCTTTCACTCTTATAGATACACTTTATTTAAAGTGTAGCTGACTTCTACCATACCTGATCTCAGAGCTCAGATCTCTGTGATCCCGGGGATTGTTGTTGGTGCTTTTTATTATTATAGATCTTCATCCTCAGTGGAGGAGGTGGTTTTTAAGAACATATTCGTTTGTTTCCTCTCTCAAATGCTTTACAGATTGCAGGCATCTACAGTAATCTACTGCCTCCATGGGCTGCAGGACCTATTCCTTCAGAAACAGGTTGTGTAAACTGGGAGGAGTTTAGAGTCCAGGAAGAGAGGTACAAGTGGCAAAAATAAGGCCAAGAACCAGGAAAGAGATGATGAGATGTGCAAATCCTGTGGTGGGTGCTGTCTGAAAGACATGCGAGGCAGCCATGTACTTGCTGATGGCAGCTGGAGCAGGAAAGCTGCCCAGAGCTGCTGTCCTGACCATGTTTTGAGGATGATGTGTCCACAGCCAGGGGGTTAGGATGGGAGCAGTTGGGTGCTTTTCCTAACCAGCAAGGGCACAGAGAGGCATGGACAGACAGATCCTGGTGTCACCATGTCAGTGCTTATTTCAGACCTGCTGACGCTGGCAACTTCCCACAGCTTCATAATTAAAACTGCTATGTGGTTGAAATAAGTATCTTTTATTAGATTAGATCAATATAGCTTTTCCAAGCCTAGTAGCTCATTTAATAAAAGGATACAACCTCTAGCTTCGAACTTTATAATGCTTTTGATGAAATTTATAAACATTTAATGCAGTATAAAGCTGGAATTTGTTTGTGGTTTATTTACCCTTGGACAACTTGGAACATGGGTTTAGCCACAACTATTTCTCCATTGCAGAATGGTCTTAGAAAATTGAACAAATCTTCAAAAAAGTTTATTCAGTCTTCACAAGGTAGTAAAGGATATTATAGCAATAAAAGTAATGAAAACTGTGACCAGGTGTAAAGGATGACAGACACCGATAACATGGCATACTGTAGGCCATCAGCCAAATTATGTATGACTTGTATGTAATGGGTCCATCCCTAAAATAACAGTCATTCAAAGACCACCAGTAACACAATTTCCTGGAATCACAACAGAATCTTAAGCAAGGTTCAATTTTCACTGTAAATTCAATAAAAAGTACCTGTTAGAGCAATCCCTGCATTTATCCAGGGTCTATTCCCCACCAACAAGAAACTCAGATAATTTTTCCCGTAAAGTGCAGCTCTCTTAAGAAACGTGAGAGAGACATAGCTGAAACTCTGATTCTTTTCTGCAACTTTGCATGACATTTATCTGAAAGAACATTTCTGTTCAGGTACTGTATTCATTTGGGGTCTCTAATTTTTAGTCCTGGTAGAGACCAGAAATAAATAGATTTTCCAGTTTGTTTACTTCAAATATTTGGTGGCATAGTTTTTAATGACTGTCAATGTTCCACAGTTGTTTGTTTTCCTTCCGCAACTTTTGTACATGAGGAGGAGAAAACATTTTGTAAATAGTGGTACATAACTGCAAAGTCATAATTGGCAGAAGGGGAAGAGCAACGGCTTCTAAGTTTTTTTAAGGCTTGAATTTAAGTTGACAGTATCTCTTCAAACTAATGAGACCAAGTAAGAGGCAGAAAACATGCAAATGCACTAGGAGAAAGTTAGGATGGCACTGTTGACAATTAACTAACGATTATTAATTCCCCCAATACTCATTTTAATAATGATAATTATTATTTACTCATTTTGTTTCATTGTGGAGGCTGTTAACATTTGATTTCCTGGGTTTTTCCTTGCAATTTCCATTAATTACTGTCCACCTCCTGTCTAGCTTTTCTACTGAAACTACAAAAAATAACAGTCTTTAAAGTCTGATCCACAACTGTTTTCCAATTGACATCCAATCTAATTGGCATTGAGGTATTTCCACTGCATGCCTGCCTGCCTCATCATCACATCTCTCAAAATATGAGTTTTGTTGAAAGAAACTTATTCTTCTTTTTCCTTCCTTGACTTGCAGACATGCTTCTTCCATTTGCTAACTCCAGTGACTGACTTATTCTCTGTTCCAGATCCTTACCATTATACATGGTTCCACTCCCCCTCATATTAAAACCTCAGCTCTGGACATGAGGAGAGCAGACTTCAGGTTGCTTGGGGAATTAGTAAGTAAGGTCCCCTGGGATGTTGTTTTTGTAGATGCTGGGGTCCATCAGTGCTGGTCACTTTTTAAACACCACCTCCTAAGGACACAGGAGCAGGCAATTCCCCAATGTCAGAAGTCAAGCAGGTGAGGAAGAAGGCCATGTGGGATGAGCAGGGATCTTTTCTTGGAGATAAGGCAAAGAAAGGAAGGTGTATGCCCAGTGGAAGCAAGGTCAAGTGACACGGTAAAAGTTCAGAGATGCTGCTTGCCTCTGTAGGGAGAAAATTCATGCAGCCAAAACTCAGCTGGAGTTGATGCTGCCAGAAATGTGGGGGACACTAAAAAGAGTTTCTCCAAATATTTTAATGGCAATGGGCACTATAGAAATATCATTGGCCTGTTAAAGGATGGCAATGGTCATCTCACAAACAAGGACAAAGACAAAGCAGAGATGTTTAACGCCTTCTTTGCCTCTGTCTCCAGCACAGATGATTGATCAAGGGGATCTCAATGCCCTGAGCTGAAGGACCACAACTGTGAGAATGATCAGCTCCAATTTGACCCTGAAATTGTGCAGGATCTGCTGCTCCAGCTGAATCCCTAAAAGCCTATGGGGTCTGATGGGATTCATTAGAGAATCCTCAAAGAGCTGACTGATGTCATTGTAAAACCTCTCAATGACTTTTGAGTGGTCTTGGGAACCCAGAGAAGTCCCAGCTGACTGGAAGTGGGTAAACATTGTCCTGATTTGCAAGAAGGGCAAGAAGGAGGCCCCCAGAAACTACAAGCCTGGCAGTCTCACTGCAGTGCCTGGTAAAGGTATGGAGAAGTTTGTTCTGGGAAGTACTGAAAAACTCCTAAAAGACAATGCAGTTATTGGTCACAGCCAGCACGGCTTCATGAGCAGAAAGTCCTACTTATCAAACCTGATTTCCTTTTATAGCAAGGTAACCCATCTAGTTGATCAGGGGAAGCCAGTTGATGTAATCTTTCTGGATTTCAGTAAAGCTTTTGATACCATCTCTCCCGGTATCCTTCTGGACAAACTGTCCAGCCCACAGCTGGATAAACACATCATGTGGTGGGTGAGCAATTGGCTCATGGGTTGAGTACAGAGGGTCATAGTGAATGAGGTGACATCAGACTGGTGGCCTGTCACTAGTGGGGTTCCACTAGTGGGGTTCAACATCTTCATAAATGACTTGAACACAGAATTGGAAAGGACACTAAACAAGTTTGCAGATGACACAAAACTGGGAGGAGCTGTTGACTCCCTCCAAGGCATGGAGGCCCTGCAGAGAGACCTCAACAAATGAAACAGCTAGGCAATCACCAACCATATGAAGTTCAACAAGGGGAAGTGCTGGATTCTGCACCTGGGATGGGGCAACTCTGGATGTTCGTACAGACTGGGGAGTGCTGGATTAAGCTGTCTCAGCCTTTGGGCTGTTACCTGGCTGGTGCAAGGCTCCGCTCCAGCTCAGCTCCCCAAGAACCTCGGGGGCTGCTGCAACGATGCACAAAATGCCACCCTGACCTCTGGGAGAAAAAGGCAAATTATTCTGTGAAATTCCTCTTCAGAAGGCTGACTTGACCTGACTGCCTTCCATCTCCAACCATGGCTTGAGAACCTGCGCAGAGTAGCAAGGTAGTAGGGCAGATAGCGGCTAAGTTGCAACCTTCATTGGGTCTGCCAACTTTGGAAGCCGCAGGTCCTCAAGTTTGCAGAGCAGAAGAGACCAGAGCTGTGGGTCAAGTATGACACACCCTTTTGGCTCCAGTGCTGAACAGTCAGAAAAAGTTAGCACAGAGGGCTCTGCAGAGAAAATGTGCCAACACAGTTCCTTTCCAGACACAATGCATTTATTTTACTTGCTTAATCAGAGCTTCCTTGCTCTCCACTGGCAGATCAGCTGCCCACATCTTCAGTGTTCTTCTACAAAGAGGCCCAAGGATTACCTGTGTTAATACAGGCATAGAAGTATATTTGCATACCACATGGTGATTTTAGCAGAAAACAAGTTTTTACAGGCCTCGTGCAGATTAGAAGAGCAGTTATTGATGCAATAGTGCTGCAACAGTGTTTGCATAAGCTTTAGCATCCCACTGATACTTCATCATTGGAAATAAATCCACAAACCACAGTTTGCACCTACTTGCAATCACAGAGTCCCTTTCATCTGTTTGTAACTAAAAGAAAAAAAGGACAAGAAAAGGTTTTTCCTAGTATCATATCTCTGAGGCTTCAGGCTTCCCCCCTTCACAGTGTCCCTAAAGTGCTTTGGGATGCTGGAGAATTCTGCAAATACTGAGGGGCACTGCCTTCCCCTGCCTAATAGCAGATAGAGAGGGAGAGGTAGGGCCACAGCAGAGAGAGGCAGGAATATGAAGTACATTCCTGGATTTGGCTGCTCTAGCCACTAAAACCACACTCCCAAAACATAGCTGTAGAGCTGTGCTGTTGGAGAGGCACTCAGGAGCTGGAATAGCTGAGAATAAGATGGAGTCCAACAAAATCGTATTGAATATGTGCCTGTTCTGGCACAGGATGAAACATTATGGAATGCATGTATGATAAAAAAAGGGCATTTCTTCATTATGCAGAGAAGCACCTGGATGATCAGATGTTGCTGAAGGAGCTGGTGCTTGGAGGCAGCCCAACCTTTTTCAAAACAATTAAAACAATTAAAAGAGTCTGAGTGATGTTCCTTTTAGATAGGAGGATAATGACTGACCCGTGGCATGTCAGAAGGGACTGAAAGGATTCATTGCAAGGAGGGGGATTCTCAGGCTAGTTGGAAGACAAGAAATGACAATTATTCATCAAACGTCAAGAACTTCGGGGAACAGGGGAGGAACAATTACATTGTGTTATCTGGAGAAATTCAGAAAAGAAGGGGGAAAGGGGAGGTGAAATATAAACATAAGATGGTTGTGCAGAAACGTCTTTCTCTTGGGAGAATGGGAGTGAAGAATTTGCTAATACCTTCCAGTGCAGTTCATCTGTTTTTCTTGTTATTCTCCCTGACAATAAAAATGTACCAGATGGATGTGGTTAACCAAATCCCTTAAGGAGAAAGGTTTTAATTTCCTTCCTTTGCTTGTCTTCACCTTTAGCAGCACTGAGGAAGTGATAAGACCAAACCAAATTCACAGAACCATTCATTATCACCTCAGGGGAAGTCAAATCCCCATGCAGAGGTTTCATTGCCAGAAGGACAAACATGTGCTGTATGCCAGCAGGAGTCCATTGCCTGGACTTCCTGTATATTAATTCCCATGCTTGATATTTTATGTTGTAAATGTGGCAATAGGTAGAGTGGCATCCTCATATCAACATGCCATAAACAGCAGCAAGACAATGTCTGGAAGTACTTAAGGACTACTGGATATCACCCAGTCAGTGCTTATAAGATGATCTGAAATAGGCTAGTTCTGCTCCCACGTATATAAATGTTTGTCTAATTAAGTTCTCAGGAAAGCTTATCTGAATTTACCTCTGATTGGAGTAGCATGCAGGATTATAGTTGCCTTTGATGATACAATTTAGTTTACCCCCAGAAGAGCAATGGATCAAAAGCTCTCACTGAGGACAGGTTGTCAACTCCATTTAAGATTAACATGGATCTTCATTTCCTGCTCCTGGACTTGTGGCACCCATGGATGGCTGGAGAGAAGGTGGCTTGTCCCATCCCCTGATTTTTGTTTCTTGTGGTCTCTGGGTGAAAGATTTGGATGATTTCCCTGGCATACTGTGCCTGTTGTAGGGTGGCTTGAGTTGCACAAAGAATAGGTTTTGGAGAAACTCAAATGTGTACTCTGGTGGTCACGTGTCCAGGGTTTGCTTTGAGATGGGCCAGGACAGGATGCCACCCCAGCTCAGGCATCTGGAACATCTAAATATTAGACATTTAGTGTTGAGCAGCTGTTGTGGGGCTGTTCTACCTGTCCCTGTCAAGGGTGAAAAGTCTCAAGCACAAGATGAGGCTGGAATGGGGAAGATCAGTGTGAAATGTGAAGATTTCACAGATTTTTGCAGTTATGCTTCTTAACATAAATATAAATGTTTAGCTGCCCATACAACTGAGGCATTGATGTTTGTTGGAATACTCATTCATTCATACTGCATTAATTTTAGAACTTATTTATCTTTTTTTTGTAAGTAGGTGTTTTATTTGCAAGAAATTATGACAGACACTGAATCGATCTGACCTTTACCAGTGGGAGTATGTTCCTGCAGCTATTCACATGGGGAGGAGCTCCTGCAGTGCTGTTGATTTTACTCTCTCTGAAACACACCCCACTTGCTCTCTTAGACCAAACACCTGCCTCACTAATGTGGAATCACTTGTGTCTCATCTGCTTCATTAATCACACGGATGTTTGGATATTTTGCATTTCTAATCAAACCATTACCTGCCATATCAATACTCAGTTGATTGATTGTGTTTACAGACCCAGTGAATGCCTTGCAAGAATACTGATAAACTTTTCACTTAAAAAGTAAAACTACAGCATCCATAACTAACAAAAAAAGATAAAATCCAGAGCGTCGGTACTAGAAATAACCAGAACACCAATCACTTAATTTCCCCCAGTTATCTCTGTGATGAGTCTCATAATTTGTGTTTGACTTCAGCAAACTTCAGAAAGGCCTTTAGAAACATCAGGAGATGCAGAACAAACCATTTTCTTCTGTAGTTTGCTTCAATACTTTATAGTCGCCCTAAAATATATTTGCATCTTATTTCTTATGTAAATTTGTCTAGCCTTGCTTTGAATCATTATTTCTTGTTATACCATTGTCCGTAATTATGAGTTACAGAACACTTCTATTCCCAGTTAATATTCCTCTTGAGATCACCTTAAAGTCCTCTTTTCTGAGCTAAAGTGATGGTGCTCTTTACATCTCCAGTGGAATTATATTTCTTTCAATCTCCACAGTTTTTTAGGAGGTTTTGACACTCTCAGCAACATTTCATGATTCTTGTAATATAAGTATGCCATAAGTTCACCTTATGCTAGACCTATTGTAGAAAATTTCTGTGTAAAGGTAAAAGCCACCTTTCCAACCTTAATCATTACTTCCCTCTTTACTCTGCCAAGAATGTTATTCACTCTTTCTATCAAAAAATGCTGTGCAGTTTATGTATTCTGACATCACTGAATGCTTTCTAGAATTACTTTCCAGAGTCTCCAATCCCAATTTGGGTGTTAAAACCTGTACTGTTTGTGGTACAGCAAATACTGGAGGCTATGCTCAGACACATGACACAAAAGCCATCTGCATTCATGTCAGGTCTTTTAAATGCTCCAGATAAAATATATATTTAGGCATGTCAGTCCACAGCCAGCATAGGAATAGACAGATGCGATCATTGCAATGACTATCTTGTTCATATGTAGATAACTGGTCTTCTTGGTTTCAAAAAAGCCCAAGGAACTCTACCCCCTGGAAACCTAAGTGCCTTGTAAGGTTTGCTATATTCATGCCGAAAACATACCTGGATACATTCAGGTTTTCACACTGGTGTGTGAAAAGAGCAACCACTGATGCACAAAAGTCTTATGTGAAAGTCTCTGCAACCTTCCCCATCCATGGCGTGGAAAAGCACCCAAGTCCCTGCAGACCTGGCTAGCCATTGGGAGGTGACCCTACAGTCCTTCAGCTAAACTTATTCTGTGCTTCACAGAAGAATAAGGGACTTGCTAATCCAATACCTAATTTTTTTAGCTGAGGATTTGATACTTGCTTATACAGGAAAAGACCTGAGGCCTAGTGCCTGCTCTGAGGGCAGTACATGCATTAGACCAGAAAGGTTTTGTTACAGTGCTAAACTTCATCTTATTTCAGGAACAGGAATCCTAACAAGCAAAGAACTTACCCCAAACTGAACCCTGAACGGTGCTTAGATTAATTTATGACAACAAAGTTTCCGCTCTGAGCAGTAATCACTTAATTTATATGAACAGCAATAAAATTTTTTTGAAATGTAGCTTTATCTAGGGTGGAATTATTTACAATAAACTTTGATTAAATTTTCATAAGGTTCTAATTGATTTTGGCACATAGATGTCATTGTCTGTCAACAGGACTCTGTCTAGGAAGCTATTATATGAGCTATAGAGCAATTTTTCCTAGTAATATTTTGGTTACACACCATGTCACTTTCTGCCTTTTTTCCCAAATGTCTTATCTCTAGCGGCAGCCTCACAGACTTTTTTGCTTTGTGCTGGGTGGTGGTTAATTACAACCTCTAACAAGAGCCTGCTGAATTGCACCAGTCAAGAAGTACATTTGCTGGGGCTTTCCACTGATGCAGCTATATTGGTGTACTGAATATATACCCTCAAAAAACCCCACAGGCTTCCTAACTGCTCTGTGCTAGTGAGTAGACAAGATTAACATTTCATGGGAACTGTGTCAGCACGAATGTGAATGTAGAAAAATTGAGCACAGTGATGATACTTTGTAGTGAACAAGTTTTCAATCAATGATTCAGAATTATAGTATGTTATCTAGCCTTAGCTAAAATTGCAGAGGCTGCAGATAAAATGTTGACTTTATTTTTCATATTTGACTGAAAATTATATATTTTTCTGTATAGACAGCTCAGAATTATCATTAAAGATTAGCCTTATTCACATGACTTTCATAGTACACACTGAAAACTATAAAAAAAGTATATTCCAAGTAAATATTTTTAACCTCTAGCCATGAGTAAGGGCTTTCCAATTTGCCCATTGCTACTGTTTTGGGGTAGTGATAGGGATGGGCAGTGCAGAGGAGTGGTCATGGTTATCAGCGGACAACACGTCTTCGTGTACCCGGTTGTGAAAGGAAGTCACATCCCAGGCTTTCTCTCCATAAACCAGCCATGTTCACCTCTCTTCCCTCAAATCCTGGTCTCAATGCCATCGTGTCCCTAAACTTTCCTGACTTCTTGTGATCCTCTCTCTGAACAACAAAGCCCTTAGGTGCTGTGAAGCAGAGGACACCAGACACGTGAGGCTGCCTCATTCACAGGGAAGATGACATGTGGGCAGGTATGAGACCCTGCAATCCTGCCCTGTGTCTCAGAGATCCCTACCAGGCAGCAGGGGGAAGATGTGGGCCATGGAAAACAGAGGTACAAACAAACTTTGCCAAAACCTCATAGGTGTGTGGTCTTGGCAAAGTTTGTTGAAATTCTAGTACTGAGCAGTGGCTTTTTGCAAGCCTCTGGGGAGCGGTGGGGATGCCCCCAACCTTTGCAATGATCTTGTAAGTCCTCTCCTATGTCACAGCAAAGGTTGCCGTTTTGTTGCAAACAAACACTCCAGAAAATAAGATCCTGAACTTCTGTTAATGACAGCTACACTCAGAAACATTGGAATCACAACTAGCAGCATGGTCTCTGCACTCCCCAAAGCACAACAAACAGGATCAGCCAACAGTGGCAAGAATTTTTACAGCTGCTTCTGGGCTTTGCTTCTAGATCCTCTGAGTCTTACGGGCTCTTTGAAGACTTGTGGGAACTCTGTGAGTGGATGTGGTGTGTCCTGGCTGCTGCTGTTGGGTAAGGGTAGCCAGGTAGATTTTTTTTACCAGAAAACTCCAGCTATTCTTCACCTTAAGATGCTCTTGTCTGCAGATGACAGCTCATGAGAGAGTACCAGCATAACATTTGACAAGTTTTAAGAGTCCTAGACAGCTGGAGGCCCAGTGCACACTGAATTGGAACAGCAACAAATCAGTCATTGCAGAAAGGTGCATGGGAAGAGGCTGGGAGCTCTGCTGAGGACAGAACACACATGTTCAGTAGCAGTGGTGACACACCACAACACATGGTCCCCAATACCAATGGGAGCAACACAGCAGGACCTTTGTCTCAGACTGAGCTCAGGAGCACTACATGGGTCTGTCCTGAGACTAGTCCTTCACCAATGCTCTGGAGAAAGTGACAGAAGGCTTGCTTATCAGTTTTCCAGCTGCTGTGAGCAGGAGATTGGACCAGAGACCCACTAGTCTGAGTCATTCTGCGATTTTCTTAGCAACCTATCCCATCCCCACCACTGGATAACATTGGCCTACTCTTACTAGATATGGCCAGCAGTGATGGCAAATTAACTAATCAGTAGAAGTACTCCCAAATAGATAAAAAGGAGTAATAAGAAGAGAGGTGAAGCAAATGAGACTCCTGTGTAAATGCAACCTTTCATGCCTACATTGAACCTGTACATGTGCAAGGAGAGGGGCAACAAAAACCCTGATCTACATGTTGATTTATGGTAGTGTAACACCAATAACACGGCATATTAAGTGTAAAAATTCTCAAGCAGGCTGGTCAAACACTGGACCAGACTGCCCAGAGAAGTTGTGAAGTCTTCACTGTTGAAGATACTCACAGCTTGGCTGCGTATGCTCTGATCAAGCTTTTAAGGTGCATTTAATTTCAAAGCTGGTCTTGTTCAGATGGGGTGTTAGACAAAATGGTCTCCTGAGACCCTGGACAACATAAAACACAAGAAGAGAAACCTCTAAAGAGACATAAGATATAAGAGATCTAAGATATGTAGTTCCAGGAGATCACGGGAGAACCAGCTGAAGCCTGATAAGCATGGAAAGTTATTACAAAACCTCTGGCTGTCTCTTACCTCTTCTCTGTTGGTTCTTCTCCCCTAGGGAGAGCATTGTTCACCTTCTCAAAAGAAGAGATGGAGCCAGGGCTGAGAACATTAAACAACCATTTCAATCACAAGACCAGAATGTGAAAATGAGGTCTTAGTATAAGAAGGTGAGGTCTTTGAACGTATCATATGGGGTGAAAACATGCAGTTTCTTCCTTAAGAACCACTCTTTCTGGAGGCATTTGATACTATTTTTTGTCCCTGGTGACAAGGCATCGGCTGAAGGCATGATTTCTATGACATATATCAGACAGGAGAACCTCACCTAAATCAGATGTGGCTCAACTTTCCAGATGATGTGGCTGAACATAACCCACAGAAGTTCAGCAGTACATATATTTTCCATCTGCCTGAGAAAAAGCCTGATAGCCATGGGATCTCCCTGCCTGCTTTTGCTGGAGACACCTTGCTCAAATGATTTTTGAGCACCACCAGAAAGTGCAGCTGAAAAATGCTTGACGCTTGTTTTGTGTGAATAGGGATGTCTGAAATATTATCAAGAGTAGGAGAGACTGCTGTTTCTGAAGTGAGAACTGGGGATAGTTCAGGCCATCTAAGGGAAGTGATGGAGCTGGAGGATATGAAGACGGAGGTGTCACATGTCCCCACCTCCCCCTTCGCAAGAAGTGATTGCTGCCACTCACAGCTGCAACTGCTCTGCCTGCTGGAAGGGCTGGAAGCAGCTACAAAATCTTAAGGCCCTTTCACGATGGAACTTTATGGGAAACACCCCCTGCTGCTCATCTCAACCAGCTCCAGCTGACACCAAGCAATTCGAGACATTACTCGCCAGCTCTGTGTGCAGGAAAGGGAAACTGCCTTTCTCAGCCTCTCCACCATCATCAGGCACATTTTTAATCAGACAGGTTCAGGAGGCAGGTCATGACCATAATCTGGAGCCTTGCTGTGCCTTCACTAATGTCACAAAGGCTTTTGGTATAAATAAAACCTATAAACAAGCAGCCTGGGACAGAAATGGAGTATTTTAACAGATATATGGGGATCTAATTTTTGTTTCTTGAGATTATCTGCCTTTGAACATTTGCTACAGTTCTACATTTTGTCCCACTTGGGCAGGAATATTTACAATAATTGAAAAACACCTTACTTTCATTTTTGGAAGCTAGACATCATAAGCTCAGATAAAACATCCCTGCTATAGGACACAGTGCCCTGTGTCCTGGCAGAGGATTGCTATGAAAGAGTAAAGTGAAACATAACGTTCTGCTAATGCAATGCATTGAACCTGGGAGTTGACAGGATTGCTACTAGAGATAAATGAAGATTTTGCCACATAATCAGGGCTGAGTTCTTGTCTCTGAGGCTCAGGATGTTTCCTCCCTTTTGGGACAGACCCCATTTCTCTGTGATGCTTGTACTGCAGTATGCTGATTACAGTGACCTTCTTTAGGATTTATTATAGCTCTAAATTGCACAAGGAAAGCTAAATAATAATGACAGATTCATGCCCCCGGGGAGCATCCAGTGTAAGAAAAGCACACTAAAAGAGATGGCAAGACACAAAACACGTAGGAAAAAGAACGAGATATGCAGAGAAGATGCTTCTGTACAGGTTTATACTTGCTGTCTCTGCCCCTTGTTGCTGTCAGAATCAGGGACAGCATCTCTGATGATGACTGGGTAGAAGCCAAAGTGACGTAGCCCTAAGCCAGAGTTCTGAGCTCCTGCTACCAGGGCACATGGCAACATGCAGACCTGTCAGTGCTCCTGATGGAGAAGCAGGCAGAGCAGTGTCACAGATGGATGAGTGTCTGTTGCTACAGCACTTTGGTGTGACAGATGAGCAATGGATCTAATTATATAACTGGAAGAAGAGAGCCATCTTGCACTCTCCTGTGATCTATGCTAGTCATTGCAAAGCTGCTGTGTAGTACAAGGAGCAGCAGAACATTAGCTGCTCTACAGCACTGCAATACATCACACAGGTACCCTTTTCGTGGCCACCCTAATATATGGCACTGCCTTTTCTTGCCAGTCCATCACTTCAAAAAGGGACAGGAGGTGTAAAAAGCCTCAGTCACATAACTGCATTGAGAGTGTAAGTTTCA
This sequence comes from Pseudotriccus pelzelni, assembly GCA_035584735.1. Taxonomy (NCBI): domain Eukaryota; kingdom Metazoa; phylum Chordata; class Aves; order Passeriformes; family Tyrannidae; genus Pseudotriccus; species Pseudotriccus pelzelni. Next base: position 42,961,570 of record JAWMRA010000001.1, on the reverse strand, counting down.
CACAACTCATGCGGAGAGCAATGAACTGTATCAAGGGCTTATATTCACTTTCCCCTGACTGCTCAGCAGCTATTCATAAAAGAGCATGAAGAAACAATTCCCACCGACCGCACGTCCTAGTTCATTTATGTTCCTGTAAGCATTCTGTTTAATCTTGATTAAAATCAGAATGTGCGGAGCAACAAGAGAGGGAGAAAGGCAGCAGGAAGAAGAGGTATAGCTATGCAATAGTTACCTATATTATGTATACTGAGGCACATGGAACATGAGGTGGTTGGTGACAGCCACAGCCACAGCATGGCTTCATTAAGGGCAGACTGGGCCTGACAAATCTGATGGTCTTCAGCAAGGCCAAGTGCTGCACGTGGGTCAAGGCAATCCCAAACACAAGTTCAGATTGTGTGTGAAATTGATTGAGAGCAGCCCTGAGGAGAAGGACTTGAGGGTGCTGCTGGATGAAGAGCTCAGAATGACCTGGGAATGAGTGCTCACAGCCCAGAAGGCAAATCATATCATGGGCTGCACCAAAAGCGGTGTGGTCAGCAGGTCAGGGGATGTAATTCTGCCCCTCTTCTCTGTTCTCATGAGATTCCACCTGAGGTGCTTCATTCAGTTCTGGGGTCCCTCACAGGAAAGACATGGACCTGTTAAAGCATGTCCAGAGGAGGGCCATGAAGATGATAAGAGGGCTGGAGCACCTCTCCTATAAAGACAGGCTGAGAGAATTGTGGTTGTTTAGCCTGGAGAAGCCTCTGGGGAGACCTCTTTGCATCCTTCCAGTACCTAAAGGCAGCCTACAAGAGAGCTCGAGAAGGACTTCTGACAAGAGCATCTAGTGATAAGACAAAGAGAGATGGTTTCAAACTGAAAGAGGTTAGGTTAGGTTAGGTATTAGGAAGAGACTTTTCCACTGTGAAGAGTATGAGGCACTGGAACAAGTTTACAGAGAAGTTGTGGATGCCCCATCGATAGAAGTGTTCAAGGTCAGGTTGGATGGGACTTCGAGCGTCCTGGTCTAGTGGAAAGTGTCCCTGCCTGTGGCAGAGGGGCTGGAACCAGATGATCTCTAGGGGTCTTTCCAAGCCAAATGCTTCAATGATTCTATGGGCCTGATAGTATAACATGTAACTGCCTGAGTTGAAAGGGTTACTTTAGACCACCTCCCTGACCCCTGGGGGGGATACATGACACATACTGTTGTGTATGTCCAAAAGGTCCTTCCATGTTTCCTCTCTACAGTACACCTGACTCCAGGTATGACGAAATTGTCCATTTTTAGGCTTCCCAAAAAAATAAAGTGAAAGAAGTCATGAAAGGGGGCCCTTCTGAAGCTTTAAGTGCTGGCAAGAGCTAAAGGCATAGCAACTACAGTATATCAGTCAATAAATCTCAACTCCTACAGAAATATTCTACCACCACTGTCATATCATCCCTCAAATCAGTCCTCTCTCCTAGGCTAAATTAGTACCACGGTCTAGCATTTTAACACATAAGAGGCTGAAATAGAGTCATAGAATCACAGAATGGCTGGGGTTGGAAGGAACATCTGCAGATCATCTAGTCCAACCCCCATGCCAAAGCAGGTTTACCCAGAGTAGGATGTTCAGGCAGGTTTTGAACACCTCCAGGGGATGACACTCCATAGCCTCTCTGGACAACCTCTTCCAGAGACTTGTCATCCTTGAAATAAATAAGTTTTCCCTCATCTTCACGTGGAACTTCCTGTGTTTCATTTTGTGCCTGTTACGCCTTGTCCTGTCGCTGGGCACCACTGGAAAGAGTCTGGCCCCATCCTCTGGAAACCTGCCTTCAAGTTATTTGTATGCATAACCTAAGAACTGAGAACTTCTATTTTGTTTGTATAAATTTGACACTGCCAATTCGCAAAGCACAAGTGGACTGATGGGCATGCAGAAGCATGCACTCTCCTGGTTTTCATTTTTCATCCTAGTGGATGAAAAATCCGCAAATGAAATTGAATTATCCAATACAGTCAGATAATTATGCTACCCTTGGGCTGCAGAGCTGTTTGAGTTTTGCAAATCTACAGTCTTGTCTTTTTAAAGAATGACTATATGGAATAGGCAGAAAACCAAATTATATTGGTAATTCTCCTTATAAGTGTTTTTAAGCAATGTGTTTTAAAGAAACTATCTAAAAAAAAATTGGAAGAGAGAATTTTTACCTATGCATTTTGTAGGTTAGCTAACAGACTCCCTTCAACTTCAGTACTGGATCTGCATACTCTAGGACCTATGGCACTGCATTGTTAGTCATTGTATAATGACATTCTGACCTGAATGGGTTTTATTTTTCCATCTGAATTCCCCAAAAGTAACTCTGACATTTAGTGCTATGTATTAACAGATCACGCCAGAGGTATGTGAAGGAGCAGCTGTGTAAAAGATATGGATGTGGCTGCGGAGACCAAAACCAGTTTCTGGTATGGAGGGGTACCTGGGGTGCTGGGAATGTATCTGGTATCCCCAGCTGTGATAGGCGTTGCAGGGATGTACAGTGCTCAAAGCAAATCAACGTAGTCACGTATTATCAAATTGCTGGGTCCAAGAAAACAAGAAACTCATCGCTGCAGACTTCTTGAGGCTGCTTGCTGTTCTGTGGTTTGGACTGTCTGTACAGGTGCATTTTCATACACCAGATGTTTCATCAGGACAGAAGAGGGACGTAAACACAGCCTACTTGTAGAGTGGATATCTGTCATTTTCTTTATTCCCTTATTTCGTACTACTTGCTTTCTCTTCAGCTGCTGATAACAGTTTTCAAAAGGCTGAAGCCCTTAGGCTGTTGGTGTAATCAGGAAGGAATGATCTCTCACTAGTGATTTTTATTGGTGTAGTTGATAGTTACTACCTGCTGCACCTCCTACTATCTGCTGGCTTTTTGTGCCTTGCAAAATTTCTGAGAAAATGGCTCGGTAAAAGTTTTGGAGATGGGACTCTAGGCAAAGCTGAATGTACAAATAGGCTTCTAGAGTCTTCATCTGTATTTTATGTATTTTATGTATTGTGACAATTCTCAAATTCTTAATCTTAGGCTAGCACAGCTCCCATGTGCTACGTACCTCACAAATGCAGAACAAACCAAGATGTTCTTTCTTGATCTATTTACCACCCAGGCACATAGATTTTGCTTCTTCATTTTTGTATCACTTTAATTAAGAATTTGAAGGAATAAGTAAAGGATACACCTTTAAAATTGGTGCACAGATTGGAATCATGCTTAAGTAAGCAGTGCAAATCCAGTGGTACTTTTATACTCTAGTGGACAACTGCCTTAGTTTAAAGGTAACTGCTACAGATCTTGCCCTTGAAATGAATCTAGTTTGTGCTGATGGCTGATTTAAAAGGAGCCTACACATATTATTTTCCAAAATCCCATTACATTTTAATAAGATTTCTACTTCTAATGTACTGTGGTCTCTCAAAAAGCTCAGCTTGAATTCCCAGTTTCCACACTGCTACCACTAAATCAGCTCTATGGCAATTCCTTCCAGAAAGCTCAGTGTTAATTTTAATTTTTGTTAGCAGCTCCTCTCCTGCATTTTAGTGGTTTAGGACTTTTTTCTTTGTTGACTTGTTTTTGTGCTTCATGTTTTTTTAATCATCCCTGCTAAGGATATCTCCAAATAGAGAATGACACTCATACCTGACACCGTTAACAGGAAAATTGATGAGTCACAGCGGCTCCAATTTCTCACCTGCATCAGTGGTGGAGAAATATCCTGCTAGGAATAACTGTGTTCTTTACAGTCAGTTTTCCCCATTCCTATAACCCTGAGTTACAGATGTTTTCTAAACTGAACATTTACAAATGCAAGAAAAAAAAAAAAAGCTTCAAGATTTAAATAATAAAGAGACAATCAAGACGCACTGTCCATCAGCCAGCACCAGAGCTGCCTGTCTACCCGGAGTTTTTCAATCAGCTGGAATCCTATTTCCCTTTGATCACCAGCTGTAGGTGGGATGCAGCCATGAGATGGAGGAGGATGCTGCAAAGACTGATAAGACATCTCACAAGCAGTACGTGGAGTAATACTACCTGGGTAAAAAATCTTATGCTTCCTTTATGTTCCCGTTATATTCCTGCCAAGCTGCCAGGGAAGTTGTTTCCAAATGTTTTGAGCCAACAGGCTGTGGTCAGCCTGTAATGTATTTCTCACAGGATCTCCAGCACTACATAACCAGACTTAGACTGTGGGAGTGGGGGGAGCTGGGGAAGATGCTGTGCCTGGAAGCACCAAGGTTTCTGGTGGCCTCTTGCTATTATGTTCACTGGTACTTTTCAGGAGTTAATGCCTGGGAGACAGAGGGGGGAATTTTCAGTTGAAGTCGTTCCTATTGCAGTAGCAGGGTAAGGGTGGAGTTCACAGCACATAGGACAGCAGATCTGTCCATCTCTTTGTAAGCAAATTGTATCTGTGAGAATTTAATTGGTGTAAAAATCCTCCCTAACTATATAGTCAACAACAGCCTCTTCCAGCAAATCTGTTTTCCCCCTAAAAGTTAGTTGTCTTTAGCAGTTAATCCTGTCTGACTGTCAGAGAACCTTTGCATGCATCCCTTGTTTTGAATAATATGATAAAATGTATGGGGCAGCTCAGGTTCTGTTGTGCTTGCAGCAATCTTTGATGAATACACATACAGATATATGTTTCTTGCATTCATTCTGAAATATTTTAGTAATATCTCAGCGGGAGACACTGGTTTCCTCAGAAACACTCTGCTGAGCACTTCGCGCTGGGATGTTGTCAATGCTTCAAGTTATGATGCTTGGCTCAGGGCTCTGCTCAGCATCGTGTGGCCTGTAATTGACAACAGCTCTGTTCACGTTTCACCAAGATTTCTTTTGCTCTAAGTGCCTTGTAAGGTGAGGGGAACAGTTCAGAGCCCTGGCCCTCTGATGGGCAGGAAGGGACAGCTTTGGAAGCATGTGCAGCCTGGTCCCAGGGAGCGCTCTCATAGTGCTTTCATAGCCTGTGCTGGGCTGGGCACTGTTACACCTGCACATGAGGCCACCTCAGTGAGGGTGAGCTTCTCTGCCAGAGGGACATAGTTTGTGTACTGCCAGCTTTGAATCCACAGTGTTATGGAATGCTCTATGTGTCCAGAATACCCTCTAGGCTTGAGGGCTGCCCCTGACCCCTGCTAAAGCCTAAGAGCTGGCATGGCAATGGTATCCTCCTGTTTCTGCTGCTTGAGCTCACCTGGACAGGACATGAAGGCACTGGTCTAGGCTGGTGCTGTCCCATGGGACTGACTGATGAGGTGGCCTTCTGCACATCCAGACAAGCAGGGTGGTGGAACCAGCCATGGTCCTGTGGGCAGTTGCCCACAAACTCTCCTCCTTCGCCCACTCAATCCACCAAACTACAGACACTGGCTCCATGCCACACTCCATCCCACCACTGAACCAATTATTAAAACAGCTCTGTGCTATCAGATTAAATCAGTGTCTCTCCCATCTAGGAAACTGCACTCTTGGAGGTGGGAGGTAGGTAAGTGACACACTCACAAGGACTCATCCATCCTGTCCCACCATCCCACCTCCCACCTTCTCCCTATGGGACTAAGGGAAGGCTCATGGTGCCAAGCTGGGAGGCTGGGGCCAATCACCTCCATGGGAGCCAACAACCATCTCATTAAATGACACAAGAATGGGTCAGGCTGTCTATCTTCCAATTAAGGACATAAGTAGGGCCCTACATTTCCAGCTCACTACTTCTGAACTGTTTTCGGCCTGACTGACTCTCACAGCTGAGAGGAGACTCAGGATGACAAATTCTGCTTGAAGCCATCTTCAGTGTGTGCTAAAGAGAGTCAAAATGGTGAAGAGTGACCAGACTCACAGTTGCAGCAAGGAGAGCTAGTGGTGTCACTTCAGTGTGGAGTTGTTAGAAACCACAAGAGTTTCTGCCTTGTGCAATGAGCTGTGTGCTGTGTCCTCAGGATACAGTGAGCTGTGTTGGCTTGTTAGTGGTGTTCCTGCTCTTCTTCCCTTACTGTGATGTCTTCACCCAGCAAGGAAATAAGAGAAGACTCTCCAGGTACATGTTTTAAAGTGTTCTTTGCATTTCTTGCACACATGTTCAGTCCTACAGTGGGGATAATAAAACGTGAATAGAAAATTAATATGATTGTATATGTTTCATTAAAAGCAAACAGCAAGATGTAAAGACCAGCCCTCACACACACAGATTTAATTCAGATCCTATGGAGTTGAAAAACTAATCCAGAACTAGAAAGTAAAATCTACTACTTTATATTTGATTTTTCACCAATTGTATAAGCTTCTGAAAACTGCTTCATTAAAAATCAAAAGTACAATTAGCTTCTTCTTTCTTGATAATGATCTCTGCATTCATTGGGCTAATCATACCAGAATTATTTATAAATTATCCAAATATACCTGAGATTCTGCATAACATTTGCTGAAAAATATTAATTAAGTTTTTAATATGAAATTTAGGGGGCAGAAGAGGAACAAGAATTTAATTACGAAAAAAGATATATGTTGGCTTCTAAAAAAGTGTTGAAGTATAATATTTAGGAAAAATTGTGAGTGTTTTTTCTTCTGCAGATAATATGTCTGAAGCAGCAGCTGTTGATCAGCTCCAGCAAGCTTTTGTGGCTGTGGTGATGAGAGAACAGTATAACAGCCAGGCTCTTTTGAGCGTGATCTGTAACACTGTCATCATCTCTAGCTCTCTGCTTTCCTCTTTGTGGTTTTCCTGCCACCTTGCTTTAAAGCACAGGCTCTAGACTGGAGCTGTTTGGTTACTGTTAGACATTGTGCCAAAAGAAAAATGTGTTACTTTTTTAGCTTTTATTTCAAGCAGCTGTATTCTTTTAAGTTCATCCTTTTTGCCATCAGCCGTGGCTGCAGACAGCCAGCTGATTGTCAACAGTTTCCTACGGCAATTATTCATCTCTCAGTGGCTTTTCATTTTTCCATCAAAAAGTATTTGTAAGCAAAAAATGTTGACCAGTTCTATTGTGCTCTCTGAAACATTAAAAGAACGGTGGGTATGAAGTCTTATAATGAGCTGTCACACCCTCTTTTTTTTTTCCAGCTTTTGACCATAGCTGAGCTCACTGATTAGAATGCAGGTTTTGTACTATCAGATGAATATAGAAAAAAAAAATTGGAATGCCTGATGCCACAAGCAATTACAGTGAGAAAAAGAGTGAGAAAAATATTAAGGATATTAAATGTAGCTGTCTTTGGAAGAAATCCCTCAAAATCATAACAATACTTTATCTGAGCCACAAGAGAATTGTGATGCTGTTGCACTGGCAGTGGCATTTTAGATCAAATCAGGAGTGCTATTTAAACCAGAGTCAATAGTTCTCCTTCACTGTGCTTGGGTCACCTTATGGAAAGGATTTTGACTGCACAACCAGGAGTACTTCTGGATGAAACAGGACCAGTAAATACTTCCCCTGAATTCACCAATGTCTCTGATGGTTGTTCAACCTTGGGGCCGTCTGAGGGAAACAGCCTTGAAATGTGAGCAACATGGGTGCCTCACTGCTCAACACCAATGTTTCTTCTGCACAGGCCCATTCCAAGGCATTGCAGACACAGCCTGTGAATAAAGAAAGGTGACAGGATACTCCCTGAAATCAGCCAACACTGTAATGTTCATAACTCAGATACCTACAGTAAGCTATTCTATTCTATTCTATTCTATTCTATTCTATTCTATTCTATTCTATTCTATTCTATTCTATTCTATTCTATT
>JAWMRA010000001.1:42859258-42953708 GCA_035584735.1 Pseudotriccus pelzelni | reverse complement strand
CTATTCTATTCTATTCTATTCTATTCTATTCTATTCTATTCTATTCTATTCTATTCTGTTCTGTTCTGTTCTGTTCTACAGTGGCTCATCACATGCCCTGTAAAATCTCAATGTCTTCCAGTAGCGCATTAGGTAATATGAGTAATCTTTGTCAACATTTACACAGAGGATAATCAAGACCTCATTGTTTCCAGGCTCTCCAAAGCTGAATAAGAAGCTGTAATAATGAAATTCTCTTATTGATTCAACTGATCAAATTGTATTTGCATTAGTAGCACAGAATAATTGGAGCACATTATAACAAAAATACTGATTGGTAGTGTAATGCTCTTCAGAATATGAATACATTATCCTTTCATGCATTTAATATTTCCATTAATCACTAACTTTGTGCCATCTTCAATTTTGCTAAACAGCCTTCAAGCTGGGAAACTTGAAGCTCTTTAAATCTACTCTTATATTCAGAGATCCTCATAGACTGCCTGATAATATGAACTTTTACTTTTGAATCAGACTGAAAATCAGCATGAGATAGTGCTTACATTGGTATTCTTCTTCCTTGTCTTCTCTCAGGACATAGCTTATTATTTGTTCCCTTAGCAGAGAAACAGGACTTGGCAAATGGAGAATTGCAGCCTTTTCACTCTACAGTGTAATATGTTCTCATTTCCAGACTTAGCTCCATTGCATCACGAAGATTCCTGATGCAGGGAGCCCTATACTTCTCCAGGCATCAAACACAGGGTGGAAACAGCTGCTTCTCTGTCCTCAGACCTCAGCTGCTACCGACTACTGAAAGGAAACTATTTTCTTTTTGCAATACTCAATCTCCAAGAAGACATACCTCTAAGAAACAAGACAAAAATATATGAGGCAATGAGATACTCCTCATAGTGTGAGATAGTTCGGTATTTTGTGATTAGGCACACTTGTACTATTGGAAGAACAGATGCTGACATCAGGTCAAACAGACATATGCAGCACGTAAAATGTGGTGTGTGATCAACAGGTATCAGCAAGATTAATAGAATTGAAAGTGCAAATACGAAGCCCTCCAAGGAGCAGCATAGTTCTCCCGAGTGTTACAAGTGCTTAAGTCTTGCTGAAGGTAATTGGAGTTGAAGTACCTCTGCATTTTTCAGAAGATCTAAAACATTTATCTCTGGACCAGATTCCTTTTGCTAAGGGAAATTGTGCCTCTTTTCTGTTTCTGATAACGTCCTTGGTTTTGTCCCAGATTTCCTCCCTCTTCACCTCAATGTCTTGAAGACAGGTTTGCACATTTTGCTAAATCAGTGAGCAAGATCAGAACAAAGAATGACAGATCAGACCATATGTCAAAAAATCTGTCCAATAGTCACTACTATAAAAATACATCTATAGCTTTTTGGCAGAAGCTTTATAATAATTTTTTTTAAGATTGTCATTTAGCTTTTTACAGTAATAATCATATATTCATGAACACAGTGAGATTCCAAATTATGTCAGTCCACTGATTTAAGAGCTAACATAAGTGTCTGCTGACTTTGTTGGAATGCATTGTAAATTCTTTCAATATCAGAAAGATCACAAATAAACACAGCTCTAACCCTAGAAAATTGCTGAAAATTCTGTGAAAACAAATTGATTTTGTCTCTGTTCTGGAATGTGTAAGCCAGTGCACCCATTAGAGCAGAAGCAAACCTTGCCAAATAAGCACTAAATGACTCAAAGAGCCATCCATGATATCCAGTCCAGCTTCCTCTGATACTGGTTGGCACAGCAATCATGATCAACCTGCAAATTTAACTCAAATTATACACAGTATGGAATATCTATACAGATTTACTTTTTTGTAGAAGTGTTCCTTGAAGATGAATAGAGAAATTTCCATTAGGAAGTTGGAGAGCACTGTGTTAAGAAATTCTGTTTCTCTGATATGAGAAGTTTTATTTTTGCCTTCTGCACAGATCGCTGAGCTCCTGACAGTCTTCTTACATCCATGCTCAAAATTTTCACCCATTCTTGATACCCTCATGTAGAATTTGCTACCAATTGTCAAATCACAAAGTACATGTGGATGTCAAGGGGACCCCCCACATTATTTTTTTCTTTTTGAGTTAAGAGCCACAGCTTTTACCCATGAGAAAGTCAACATACCTCTCTGCTTTCAGTATGTGACAATAATGCAAATTTAGACACTGCTCATAAACAAAGAAGAAAACTCTTTAACTGCTGTAGAGAGTTCATTTATGTCACCTACAAATGGGAAAGAATGTGTCATCTGTGCTCCCTTATGTTGTTCAGATGAGACATAGGGTCTCTTTTTTTCTCCTGTTGCTTGTTTTTACCTTAGTAATACGAAAAATGTCAAGCTGAGGCTGCCCTTAATTGTTTGAAAACTTCTAAGTTTTCAGGAGTGAATCAGTACTTGTCTGTCTTGCAATTCCCATAGTTCGTCTTTTTCATGTTTAGTCAGACTGTGGTCCCAGTCCCACAGTGAGCTGCCTGTGAGCAGATGACTGCTTCTGAATGTAACTTCGGTGGGAAAAGAGCCTGAGCATTGCCTGCTTCCTACCATGTCCCAGAAGATTTGGGGTGTTCCTGTTTCCTTGTCTAGAAGAAAGCAGTAACAAGGTGACTGGCAATACATTTGGTGTATCCTATCTTATCTACAAATATTCTGTTCTGTAACAGAAAGCATTCAAACAAGCAGCTTTTCCAGGAATCAAGCCCACAGCAATGTAACTGCTTCCAGGACTGCCTCTGGTAAGAGCAAGTGAAAGCTTCATGGCTACATCCATGGTAAAGAAAAGGCCTCCAAGAGTGTAATATCAGCATATGTCAGTGCTTATCTTGATAATATACATGTCATTTTGCATTTCTTGACAGAAAAGGTATTGAAGGTGCAACAACTAAGAATGTATTCAAAATGAAACAAATTATTTTATGATACCAGGCATTATCACCTGGCATTTCAAACTTGAGTGAAACTAAGGAAATGCTGAGTTGTTAACGCAGATTTTTCCCTCAATAGAGTTAATGATTCCAGTTAAATGGAAATTACAAAGATAAAACAAAAAACTCTCAAATAGAAATAAGAAACATTTAATTCTGTCTGAATCTGGTTTAATTTCATGGAGCATTGTTTGTGATAAATTCTGTTTTGTTTCCAGCCATCTACAGAATCATCTATGAAGCATAGGGCAAACAAATTTCAATTTGTCACCTGAGCAGAAAACAAAAAAAAAAAGATAAACATTGAAAAAAATCCGTAGTTTTTCACACATTGCATATAAACAAAACAGGATGCAATATCTCCTCTGACTTCTAAAACCTCTTCACCTATGTCAATACCGATGGGCACAAGCTTAACGTTAGCCAAATGCAGACCTGCAGCTGCAGTCAGATGGGTGGGCAGCTGGACCAACAGGGTCCCAATCTCAGCAACTGTTCTATTGGTATTTCCAGGTAATCAGTTACAAAGCTGTGTCACAAAATTGGTAATAATGACACTGTGTCAGGTGTTTACTAACTGGCCTCTTGCCTTTGTGAAGTCAGTAACTCAGAAAAGTAAAAACAGCTTTGTGAGCGAGGGAACTGTGGCCAAAATTCAGTGAAACATTTCTGAGCACGCCTAAGTTGAAGTGCACAACTTAACCCAGTATGCTTCAGGAAAGCATGAGCTTGCTCCCTTCACTGAATTGCACTTTTGTGTTCAGCAGACAAAATTTAAGCATGTTGTGGTCCAGCAGGTTATGGTGAAGAAGGATGATGATGTATCTTAAAGAAAGATAATTCTGCTTACAATGAAGAGAAATGGCAAAGCAGTTCTTCTTGCTCCAACATGTGTACTTCAATCTGTTAAAATGTAATAAAAATAGACCACCTGTTTCCAGGCTGAAGTTTTAGTGAAATTCTCCTCCAATATTTTGACACCTTGTTATTTGCATTTCTCTTGTCCTTTAAAAAACTCACAATTCTGGGTATTGAAGCAAGCTAGCTGCAAACTTCTTATGGCTTTTGGCAGCTTGTGTTCCAGATGGCCTGGACAAAACTGTAAGATATTATATAAAAGATCCAATTCTGAAAAGTTAATGCATGGAGATTATTTCAGGTCATGATATTAAGTTGTTTACCAGGGCATGTGTAGTGTCTCCCTGGGCTGATATCATCAAATGCTAAACTCTTGGTGGGTTTCATCCGCATTCATCAACTTTACTGCTTAACTTGGAGCAGCTGCCTTGCTCTCTTAATACATGCTGCTAACCAGATGGTCTCACAAAACACAACCATATGAAGTCTGATCCCACTTAATTCTTAAACTCTTCATGCCTTGCACTTCCTTGGTTTTGCATCAAAAAGAGGCATAATTGAGTAGCAGTTGATTCAGTCCACAATTCTGCCCATGATGTCTGTGATTGAGACAAGACAATGGTGTCTCTAATACTGCTTTAAAAACCTGTTTGAAAGGGAGTTCGGCTGTGCCAAACGATAATTTAAAGTATTACAAGGGTTTACGTGTTGTTATAGCATAAGAATCTGATGGAGGCTTCTGAGGATCAGAGGACATAAAAGTATTGTTAAGCTTTTTATATAAATGACTGCAATACGATTCTTTTTAAAAAGGGACTTCTATGTGGTTAAAGGCACCTAGTCACTGACATGCCCTTTGCAGAAAAAAATTATTACTTTTCTTATCTTCCTTTTCTGAGGGATCTTCCATATCTGGGTAAGGAGGAGTTCTGAAAACTAGTGTATAGCTTTTCTCTCTTCATTGCTCATGTGCTTCTTTATATTAAGAACCAATTAAAAAAGACACAACTCTGTTCAATGCACAAACCAAATTTCAGGCCAGGGTACTGTTTGGTCTCAGGACTGAGAGCATCCTTTCATTGGATGAATCATATTTGCTATTCTGGGGTTGATAGGATAGGCCACACGTTTGCCTGTAATTTGTCAAAAAGCTGGAACAGATAAATGGATAGTTAGAGGTAAAGGCAAGCAGTAACTAGAAATTCTGCCCTACTTTCCTCTATCATTGCATAGCATTTAATTCCAGGAGGCATCTTCTGATGGTTTGTCACCTACAGACATGAAACTAATCAAGCTTAGGAAATACTTCTAGGGTTTGGTTTCGGTGGGGGTTTTTTTGGGTTTTTTTTTGCACCTTGGAGGTACTGAGAAGTATTTAAAAACAAAAATGTGACTTGACAATTTGCAGAGGGAAGTATTTTTGAAGGGAATATGTTTTTTTTTTTCTGCTGATTTCTGATGTGTGCAGTGATTCATGCACAGGCTTGGAAGTGTCAAGAGCTCTTCCGCAGATGTCTTTGTTCCTGCAGAAACAAACTTGTAATACAATTGACACCCAGGATACCATCTTCTTATACTACTTTAAAAATAACCAGATTCAGGGGCAACACTGGTCATGTCCCTGCAGGATTTCTTGCGGAGTAACCTCATCTGCATCAATGAAGATGCTCCTGATTTATGCCAGCAAATGTGATTATAGAATGAGGTATTTTTGCATTAGTTGAGCATCCTTCCTTGCTGGGGCACCAGTCTGCCAGTGATGTTTTACCCATGATGGATTAGATGTACAGTCATCAACTGTCCTAGTGGTGCTGCAGCAAGCAGTTTGGGTGGAAATTCAATCTCTCCTTCACGAGCTGTGCTGAGGACTGCTGAAATGAGCCTGAACTCTTGAAGTTCAATTCACCAGTTGTCTGTGAGGGGATACTGTGGTGTAGGATCATATAATGCAGCCACTGGAAAGGGCTGTGTCCAAGGTACCTAGAGTTTATCTTTAGAGCATGGCATTTAAGAGGAGCATCACATATATTTCCTTCAGTCTCATGTGTGTATTCAGTCATTCTTTAGGACTTCTTTCTTTGTGATAAGGGCTATGTCTGTCTTGTGAAACCAGGTTCACTCTTGGACATCTGTAATTGTGGACCATCTTCACCTCATGGCCAGTTTGTTGAACAGCTTTCTGCTTTTATAGCAAAAACATCAGAAAGCCTCAGCTGCCCGCTTCCCCAGTGGGGAAAGCGAGGACATGTGTGCATTTGACATTTCAGTCTAATCCAATCTACGTAGGTATGCCTCATCCCCTGTCACAGGGCAGTGAATTCACTGGAGATGCTTCCGCAGGAGTAAAAGGCCATGCCTTGTGCAGTTGGAACAGCATGTGGGCAGCCTCAGGGGATAAACACCCATCACAAGTCTCAAGTGCAGAGCTGAGGGTTGGTCCTTTCTCAGACTTCTGTGGATTGCACCAGTAAGAAACTATGAAAGATAACTGCAAAGAAAGTCCATCCTTTTTACCTTATTTCCCTCCATTAGAATCACTGAGCCATATGTACAAAGGCCAGTGAAAGGACAGACACAGCCCTTAACAATATTTTACCCTGCCCTTTCCCTGTCTTACCAGCTCTGATCTGGCCATGACTTTATCAAACGTGTCTGACCTTGGGCAGCTCTCCCTTTGACAACCTAGATGTCTCAGGGACCAAGCTCTGGCCCAGAGACCAGCTGGTGCAGCGTGGCTCGCATCCATGCATCTGACCTCTAACACCACCACCCGTGGTGGCCACATCCAAACTCTGTACCCAGGGCCCTCCCTAGTCCATGCTAACCCTAGGCTATGTCTGTGGTCAGAGCACCCTGGGCAGTATGGGACAGCTCTGCAATATCGGTGCCCACGAGCTGGGGCTGAGGTCCATCTCCCAGCCCTGTTAGCCTGCAAGGAGCACAGGAGGAAGAAAGAAATGGAGCCCTAGAAATGGGACTGTCCCACTCCTGCTCCACTGGGTCCTGTTGCAGCTGCTTGGGAAAAGTTTGGGGTGAGCACTGAAAACATGGAAAAGTGGAAATACTAGGGAGCCCTCACTACTTCCCTGGCCAGCCAGTGGGGTAGTGGCAGAGGGCTGCTTGAGTGTAGTCTGAGCCTGTGCACGTGTTCTGCCTCTACCCCAAGCCAGGCTGGCTGGTGCCAGGGATGCAGGAGCAAGGTGTGCACACCATGGGGGAAGAAAGGGAGCGGGAAGTGGTGAGGGACACCAGAGAGCATCACGCTGATGACACTGAGGCAGGGGCAGAGCAGGTGTAGAAGAGACTCTGAGATGTACCTTTCTTACATCTGTGCTGCTAACCCTCTCAGTCTCAGCTTCTTCCTGGGGTGTCCTTATTAATGGCTCAAGGGAAGTAACAAGAGAACAATCCCTGTGGCTTCATAGCACAAGACCACAAACCAGCCAGGCCATTACACACGAAACAGCCTCCCTCCCATAGCCCAGTCCCAACTCTTACCTAACAGCCAGCAAGGACCTGGATGTACACAGTCAAAATATACCGTGGTTTCCCATCCACATCATCATTTCTGACGTGCTTTTTGTGATGGAAGCGTTTGATCCACCACCAGTCTGCTGTTTATTAATTGCCCATGGCAAGGAAGACTGAGCTATTGCAGTTGTCTTTGGAAATCGTGATTTCACTGTCTGGTTGATTTTTCCAATAGAACAAGAAAAATTGTATGTCACAAAGACACTGGTTACCTGAGATGTGTCAGTCAGTGACTACAGTCAACAGCAAATTTTGTGGGGACTTCCACTGCCTAGATGAATGCAAAAACACAGTGTACAGAGAAATACTTTAGATTCCAGGTGTTTTTTATTCTCAGTGATTTTGTAAAGATAAATGATGTTCAGTACTGAATAAAAATGGATTTTCAGTGGGTTTAGACAAAATGGAAATTCTCTGTTAACACTCAACCTACATTTATTCAGCTAACAAACACTGTTCTTGAAAAAACTGTCAGACATGATTGTCATTGGAATCAAAGTAAATAAAGAGGATGCCAAATTTGCCTTGAAAATCCCAGTAATTGCCTATGTATCCTTTATTTGATGGGTAAGGCAGGGAAAATGAGAAACAGAGTATTGAAAGACAACAACAGAGAGACATTAAGATAGATAAGAAAAACTATAATTATTGTCACTGCTGAATAATAGGAGATTTGAAGGAAAATACATATTTTAATTTACAGGATGATTTGATCTCAGTACCATTACAAAGAAGCTCTCACCTGCTACTAATATTCTTCTGCATTTCAAAGATTATTAATTATATGAAAGTGTAAAAGAAAATGTATGAATCAGGTGACTTAAGGTTGTGGTTTAACCCCAGCTGTCAACTAAGCACCACACAGCCACTTGCTCACTGCCTGCCCAGCAGGATAGCGGGAAGAGAACTGGAAGGGTAAAACTGAGAAAACTCATGGGTTGAGATAAGAACAGTTTATTAATTGAAATATAATAGTCACATTATTATTACTGATATTACTATTTCATAATATATGTTATATAACAATAATAATAATAATAATAATAATAAATGTTCTGAAAAAGAAAATAAGAAAGAGAAATAAACCCCAAGAAAGACAAGTGATGAAAATGAAAACAGTTGCTCACCACCAACTGACCAATACCCTGCCAGTCCACTAGCATCTGACCCCACTGATCAATCTCCCTCCCAGTTTTATTGCTGACCATGATGCCATGTGGTCTGGGACATCCCTTTCGTCATTTGGGCTCAGCTGTCCTGTCTGTGTCCCCTACCAACTCCCTGTGCACCCCAACCCCTCTGGTGGGGTGGGGTAAGAGGCAGAAAAGGCCTTGGCTCTGTGTAAAACCTGCTCAGCAGTAACTGAAACATCCCTGGCTTATCAACACTGTTTCCAGCATAAAACTGAAACACAGCCCCCTACCAGATACCGTGAAGAAACTCAACTCCATCCCAGCCAAAACCAGCACACTTCAACACAAGTTGCACAGAAAATAGAAGAGTATTGGGCTTTAATCAGTGTGTAGTGATGATTTCTGAAACACAGCAGCATGTCTGCCAACAGCAGATGCAGGATGCCAAAGCGAATGCCAGACACGCTCTGTCTTCAGCTCTCCTTTCAGGGAACTTATTTCCCGGAACATTATTTCTTACACATCCTTGCCCAGGTACACATTCTCAAAGTCAAGTCCAGACTATTTCTCATACGACAATACAGAGATGGATTTCAGGGTAACAACAACACATGCATGGGACTTTTGACTTCTCTGCACCTTTTAGAGACAATTGTAATGCTCTTTGGGTCTGGGAGAGTATGTCTTGTGAGAGGCAACCTTTTGCTTCTGCACTGACTGTCTTTGGGGTATTGGCTGCAAGGAGGTAGAGGTCCTGAAGAGTTACAGAGTCACAGAATATTCTGAGTTGGAAGAGACCTAGAAGAATCAAGTCCAACTCTTAAGTGAATGTCCCGTACAGGAATCAAACCCACAACATTGGTGCTATTAGCATCATGCTTTAGCCAACTGAGCTAACATCAGTGTGAGTTGGTAGGGATGAGAAAGTGAAGCTGGTAACCTGCCCAGCTAATACTGTCAACTCCAGGAAAAGACTACATATAGAAAATGAATAGATGATAAATCAGCAAATCACTCCCACTAGTGGACTCCAGAAAATGAGCATTTTTTGGCAGGCATCGCATAGTTATTGTTGTACTAATGGTATTGGTTGTGATGTCTCAAGTAGCATAGAGTAGCCCCAAGCATTGGCTTTCTGGCACAACCTATTTACTGCTTACTCCACTTACTCCAAACTGAGTACAGCAGAGCACAGTTATTTTCCACCTATCTGTGTCTGATTATTTTATTGTTAATCACATGTCCACCTGATAATCCTCCCTGGTATCTCGGGTTAGAGGGGTAAACAACCAGTTTTGAGTACGTGTGGAAATGAGGTCCACTAGCAGACAGATCTGAGCAGGCCCTGGGACCACCCCCTCAGCTCTCTGCACCTGCAGCACTCACTGCTGTGAGGGTCTGCTCTCAGGGTCACTCAGGTGACTCAGGCCTAGGCTTCCTAAGGCTTCTCTAATAATGAGAAATACTGTATTTGCCACTTGTACATTCTAACTTTAAAAAATGTTTTAAAAGCCCATGGTTCTAATAGGAAGGAAATTCTTGTTCTTCAGCCACCTTCAAACAGCGGGTAGGTCAATGTATGCATGCTTTACTTTGCTTTTCTTATAGTGTCTTACTGTCAGCTCCACAAAATGCTTATCTGGATTAATCTTTTAGCATTCTCCTTTTCCTTCCAGATTACTCCATGTTTCTCTTTGTGGAGAGGAATATTAGCATCGAAGTGGAAGAATTTCTTGTGAAGCACTGAGATGCCTGACTCAACAGAAGATTGGAGAAAAGTACCTGAAGGACTGCAGGAAGGAATTACTGCAGTGTATGATTTATTACCCAGAGGCTGAGGAATCAACAGCTCTGGAGAACCAAGCAGTGTCTGGGTCTGGGAAAACACTGCAAAAACAGAGTTCACAAAGATTTTCTTTGCTGAAGTCTAAGCACACTGTGCTATTCAGGGATGTTCATGTTGACTGTTTCTTGCCTTCTCAAATGTTTTGGGGATGCTGTTCTTTGTAGGAATGCCCTCAATGACAGAGGAACAAGATATTTGTTTTTCTCTTCAAAATAGTGGTTGATCCTATTACTGTTTAGAGAAGTGTCTTTAATGCAAAATCAGAATCCTGCTGAGTAAGTTTGCCTGGTCACCAGCTGCCCACCAGGGCTGTCAATAGGTACTACCTCAGCTAACAGTTCTGCAGATACTTACTGAGAGGAAAAGCGATCATCCAAGCTGCTCTGGATAGCACGAACCCTTCACAGCATCAACCCACAAACCAAAACAGACTACTTCTATTACACAGTATTTTGAATTTAGTCTGCGCTAGTAAATTCTTTAATATGCAGGACTTACCCTCTGGGAGTGCTCAGCTTTCTCTGCTGACTGCAGAAGAGTTCAGCAAGACTAGCTTTGACTTAGAATGTAGATAGCTGAAGTTCAGCAAAATTAATTTCCACCTTCAGTGATTGTTGGTTAATTCCAGTCAAAAATTTCCTACATACTTCCCAAAAGCATTTCTTTTGGAAGACATTACTCAGACAAAAATCTGGTATTACTTGTTCACATTGTGCTGGTGGACAGTAGTCTATTGTTTCTCTTCAATATTTCAGTCACTGTCTTCCCACTTTAAGTTTACATGCATCATCACATAAATGTCAGAGGTGGATTTCACAGGAACTCTCCAGACGATGATCAGGCAAAAGTCTGTGATAGACTATCAGTATGCCACTGCCAACAGTATCTTTTTCTCTACTGTACCAATAAGAATGCTCCATTCTTAAACATTTATAATACATGTTTTCAGATATTCCACTGCTTTGTTACTTGTTTCTTTTGGTGTTTAATGACGTCTGCTTCATGCTGTAGGCGCTTTCTGTAAAATACAATAATCCAGACATTCATTCAGACCTTCACAGTTTTTGGTAGGCTATTCTCACACCATGCATTCTTGGCCATCTGGACACACTGCTGGCTCATGTTCAGCCACTGTCAACCAACACACCCAGGTCCTTTTCTGCTGTGCAGCTTTCCAGACTTTCTTCCCCCAGCCTGTAGTGCTTCATGGGATTGTTGTGACCCAAGCGAAGGACGTGGCACTTTGCCTTGTTGAACCTCATACAATTGGCCTTGACCCATCAATCCAGGCTTTCCAATAGAGCCTTCCTACCCTTCAGCAGATCTGCTCAGTGTCCCTGCAAACTGACTGAGGGTGCACTCAATCCTCTCATTCAGATCATTGATAAAGACATTAATCAGGGCTGGCCCAAATACCTCAGAGCCCTGGGTAACAACACTAGTGACCAGCTGCCAGCTGGATATAACTCCGCTTACCACCACTCTCCGGACCTGGCCATCCAGATAGTTTTATACACAGTACACCCATCCAAACCAGGAGCAGCCAGTTTCTTCAGAAGAATGCTGTGGGAAATGGTGTCAAAGGCTTTACTAAAGTCCAGGTAGGCAACATCCATATCCATTCCTCATCCAAGGTCTAGCAATCCTAAGACATCTTCCAGCTGCTTACAGAATACTTTGTCTGCTTCTTCATTCTGGTTGACTTGGTCTATAACAGACTCCCACCAGCATATCTACCCTCTTGTTCTTCCTCCTGATTGTTACTCATAAATGATTGCTCAGTTTTTAGAAAACAGTAGTGTCAGTCTCTTCCAGAATGTGTTTTAAAATGAAGATTGCAATGGATGCATTCAACCTAACAGATTGAATGGAGAACGTACCACATCAACAGATGGTTGCTAAATACTCATTACAGTCAACCCATACTGCTCTCAGAGACGGAAACCAAAAATTCAAGCACCTGTCCCTACCTGGCTGACTGGAACATCACGGGACCATGGATTCGGGTGGGTGCAGCAGCAGTGGTTTAAGAAGTTAGTAATCTTCAGATACCTATGATTCCCTCCCTCGTTGCCTTCTTTCTCCCCCACATACGGACACAACTGCCTTCACATATCAAGTGTGTGCTCTTCTAGTCTGTTTTAGTAGAGCTACTTCTTGATGCTTAAACTACTGAAGGGTTAATTCAAAACCATCTCACAGATCGGATGGGGGAAGAGGTGAGACAAATTTTTGTATGATTACACCTACAAAAGCCTGTCGGACTGCAGCCTTGTATGTCAGCATCACTGAGTACAGTGCTATTGGATTTTTTGACAGCAGGATGAATTTGTACCTCGACTGACCATCAAGCAAGCTCATTTAAATACTTCTCACTATCCTTACCCAAAAGCATTTCCTTGGAATAGAAATAATTGACCAAAGACACTTCATTCTGTCTATTCAAATTATCCTTGTGAGCAGAATACAAGTTTCCATTGATTGAGAAGTGACACTTTAACTAATATAAGACCTTTTCCTCACTCTCAGAAATTAAGTGTGTGCTTTGAAACTGCAGTAATTTTCTCACTCTCCTGGAAAGTTCCCCCTTGAAAATGCGGTATTATAGAAATAATGTGATGCACATCAAGCAATTTCTTCTGCTTTTTTATTATTTCAGTATGTCTGGAAATTTAGTATAATCAGAGTAGATGTAGTTAACACTGTACCTTCTACCCAACAAATGTTACTTTGCCTGGAGCCTGAGCTGGAAACTTAGACAGGTTTGCACAAAACCCAGATTTGTCTGAATATAAGCAGGTTCTTAGTGACACCTGGACCTCCATGTGAGTTTTCTTGGCACTCTATACTTATACGTCTGCTGCTAAACACAGAGCCAGGGCCCAACTCTGAGCCTGGAGACCTAGTGACATGCATCCTGCACCCAGCTGGTGGCCCATCTATAGAAGATTTCTTTTAGGGAGAGCTGATAAGAACATGGAGGACAAAGCCAGGGAATGTATTATCACCTAAGGAGTGCAGTTGGTGCCCAGGGCTCAGGTTGAGCTCCTGGAGCCCCTTTGCTTGTCAATTCAGCCTTGGCAGGGCCAATCTGAAGTCAGGATGGGCTGTGAAGGTTTGAGTCCCCCAGTCCATCTGCACAAGAATGGTGGCCTCATGTGGAAGCAGCTCCTCACACTCTCCCCCTCAAGCCCAGAATTCTCTTGTCTTCTGCCAACGGTGTCAGTAACCCATCTGAGAGCCCAGCACAGGAAGCAGAACCATGACAGCCAACACAAGTGACAGTCCCACATGAGCTGGCATAGAGCCATGAGAGGAAGGAGGCACCTGTCTGGAGAGAAAGACAGAAAAGGACTGCTGTTACAATAATGCTCTGGGAATTAGTTACTGATGACTTATTTATTGGTCTAATTAATTTCTTGTTTTTAATAAAATTGTTGCTTATTAGCCATTTAATTCACGTGTGTGAGTGGAAAGAGCAACTCCTTCTGTGCAATAAGGATTATCATTGTTGTCCCAGGCTTTTGGCTTGGGTTCTGAGAGTAGTTTTTGTAATAATCTGCTTATATTTGAACCTGATCTTTGCCTTTTGAAATCAGAGAGGAGGCAGAACTTCTCAGTGAGTAGTTATCCTTTCTCCATCCACCTTAATCCTATGAGCAAAATCTGCTTACAGGTAAGAGCTACAGGGCTAATGTCACACACTCTAGGGTGAGAAACTGTCCCACTTGGTCCCATCTTACCTACCAACATCTTCCTCAGACATCTAAGGAGCAGCACAGAGCTGGCAGGTGGCAGTGTCCCACTGCTCTGTGTCACAGCAAGTCTGTGAGGGAGGATGATGGAAAGATCAATCCCAGGAAGTGAACCCGTATCTTCTCTCCCTTGTCAGAGAACTGCTCTGCTCAGAGAATTCTCTCATGGCTCAGTCACCCAGGGCTCTTCTTAACTCCTCAGTTTCTTCACTTCTTCAGTCAGTGTTCCAGCCCTGTACTTTCACTCAATCTCCAATTCTTCCCATGTGTCCCTGCCATGGTTGGGAACTTACTGGTTTAGTTTTGGCTCAGCAAGGGGATATCAACTGGTCCTTCATTTTGAATCAGAGCAAGAAGGAAGTTTAGCCCATTAGCTCTTCAAAAAGACCTTCAAATAGCTATTGCCAGTGTCTGGCAATCCAGTTTCATGAGAAATTTGGAAGTGTGCCAGTGCTCCAGGTCCAACTAAAATCTCTCAGGTACGTGAACAGAATGTCCTGCTCATGTGATCAAAGACACCCAGCAGATAACTGGGTGTGGGATTTAAGAGGGATGCCTCCAGGGACCTGAAGGTTTAGTGGTGAGTTCAGCCTCTTCATCTCTGCTGTAACGCACTGGGGTGTGTCCTGTGTCCAGAGCACAGAGATACTGGATGGCTACCCATGCACTGCATTTCTATGCCTTGACCCAGCTCACCACTAGGCCCCTGCTGGAGCTCTCTCCCCTTCCCAGATCTCCCAGCACTCCTTCATGTGCAGTCACTCCATGTTTATATTTTTTCCCCAAAATAATTCAGGAAAAACTAGAGGTGATTTTGTCAAAAGCTCCCAAATTCCCACTGACTTGCTTCCAGTGTGGTTCATTCTGAATGTGGAAGAGAAAAAAACCTGGCATGCCCTCCTGCAAGTGTTAACAGCCCCTCTTTGCTCTGCACTGCCTAGCTAAGGACTGCAAAGGGCTGCATTGACCAGCTGAGGATCCGCCCCTATGGCAGTAGGTCTCTGTCCATGTTTCTGCTATTCACAATAGATCCCCATGCTGCTTCATTCCAGTGCTGTTCAGCAGTCCATATCTTGATTTTTTTTCTCACTCTACAGATGCTTTGCAGCACTGCATGCTGCCTTGCTAAGGGTAAATTGTGTTTTCAGGTCATTGTTGTTTCAAGCACCAAAAGGTTTTTGTGCACATAACACATAAATTAAACATTATTGATGCTATTACTATGATTGCATGTTCCAGTTCCCAGGCTTATTTTAATTAAGTACATTATGAAAAAAACATGTTGGCATAACAGTGAAAAATATGCTCTCTATGGCATTTCATTTTATAGATCGACATGAGAAGTCTATGATGGTGACTAATTTAATGATAAGATCATGTCAGTTATTGCCTGTCATAAATGAAATGTCATACACAGTCATCTATTCTACATTCTTGAATTCATTCTAATTACTGTCCTTAAACAAATTATTGTGACTGAGATACCCTGTAGCCGACAGGCCTGTCTTTGCCTTTGTCCTTTAACACATGTCAAATCTGTGCAGCACAGGCTAAGACTTGACCTTAAATGAATATAAATTCTGCTTACGCTGTCAATTACAACCATCCTTTGAATGTATGAAACTGTATGTATCAGGAAACTTTGTGTATACAGCTTATTCTCTCCTATCTGATTCATTTCATAATGCCTAGTAGTGGCAGAGCTCTCAATTTAATCTAGATTTTTTTTCCAGTTGATTTACTATGGTTTCAATTCTACACACATATGATTGAATAAAGTAACATAAATCTCCCAATGATTAGAAAATGTGATCATTTATTACACGGACAATCAGTTTATTTAAAAACATAATTAGTTTGTACCTCAGGAAACCTTTCCCCAGTTGTGATAAACTATAAATAATTACTGCCTCTCCTTTGCTGAAATTAAAAGCCACACAACGCTGCTGCTAGGAATGTCTGATTTGTTGGAGAAAAGGGGTTCTGTTTTCCCTCTATATTTTCAGCAGATTGATTTTTCTTTCTTCTCATCCCTCAAGAGGAAGAGAAATAGAACAGACAGATAACATACTACAATATAAGCAGAATAACCAGTGATTGTGGGAATCTACTTCATAGTCTTCCTGCTAATCAAATAGAAGACAACATCTCCAATGATGATAGTAGGCATTATGTTAATACTCTACCAGAAGCAGACTGGCCACCCTTCCTGATCCTACAAGCTGTCCCAAAATCTTCCCTGGCTGAGAGACATGTTACACACTCGAAGAGCTGAGACAGGAGGAGCAGTTCATAGCTGAGAGCTGACAATATGCCCTTTAGGAGGAGAGGGTTTTTTCTGTTGATGGATGTGTGCTGCTGGGTTGCATGGGGACTCGTTGCCTTTGGACTCAGGAAACTCTGACGGCTTACACCTCCCGGGATATTCCAAAAGCCAGGGATCTGCATAGAAGCATAGAATCATACAGTAGGTTGTATTGAAAGGGACCTTTAAAGGTCAACTACTCCAACACCCCTGCAATGAACAGGGACGTCTTCAGCTAGATCAGGTTGCTCAGAGCCCTGTTCAGCCTGACTTTGAATGTGTCAAGGGATGGGACATTTACAATCTCCCTGGGCAGTCTGATGTTTCTAGAGGTGGATGGCAGCATCTTATAGACAAACACCTCTGCTTATCAGCTGTGGGATGCAGCTCTGGCACACAAGTGACACTTGAACAACATGATACCCAAACACAGCTCAAGAACACAGACTGGTAACTGAATTGCAAGGGTTACTGTTTGAGCTGATTAGCGCTGCCCCTCTTCTCACAGGTTTGCATGGCTAATAGACATGTATGGATGAATTTGGGTCTGATTTCAGATAGGATAAATCCAATACCAGTTAGTTGTGATGACAGTTCCAGGTTCTGGTTAAGTCACCCGCCTTGTCCTCATCCTTCCCTACCTGAGAACTTTCTTCTCTGGAAGGCTGTTCTCAGTCCTGTCGCAAGGATGTCATCTCCTTGGCTTTCTTATCGTGGTTCACTCAGTTGTAAAATGGGTAAAACTATTACTTACTTGACAAAGACGTTGGAGGCATTCATGCACTCGTGCCTCTAAAACCTTCTAGGATCCTTACCAAACAGTAATGCCAGGCATCATTATTCACAGAAATTGTTGTGAGCTAGATGTCTAATTCTAGGGGATTTTGTGCTTTCTCTTGCCACAGTAACAATGACAATGAAATTCACTTTCCATTCACATAATAAACATGGAGGTTCTGAATTTGCCAATCAATTTATCTATTTGCAGATAATAAGCTTCACATGATGGTCACCCATTTGTTGGAAGATACTGTCAGAGCTTGACTGTATGTTGGAGATGTACTTACACTGATGAAGACATGATTAGTTTGTATTTGTTGCTGGCATCTCCTTTCAGTTTTTAAATACTGTGGATTCTGTTACCAGCAGAGCCATTTACTTATCAAAAATATTCAGTCATTCACTGCAGTCTGCTCTCACCCTTAGCATTTATCCTCTTCTTAATTACCATGCTGTCAGTGTTGTCACTGTAGGATAAATTGCATTGTCCCTCAATATACTTATAAAACACTGAAATATTAAACTCCTGACAACAAAGCCATGTGTACAAGAAGAAGAAACAGAGCAGTAGGAGAAGGGAGGTGAGAGCCCAGATTCTTAAGCCTTTCAGCTGTCTCTAGGAGTTAATGTTCAGTGCTTGCCCTATAGGGGAGCCAGAAGGAAGGCAGAAGGGCAGGATTAGGCACAGCAAAGAAGGCTTGGTTCAGTCAATGTGAAGTATTTAAGACCTGAGCCCAGATCTACCTGAATCAACTAAAAGGCTTCCCTGGAAAGCCATAAGTTTGGATTAAGCCTTGGTTAAATAGAAAATCAGCTTTTTATCAGCTCTTACATCTGGTCTGATTCAGGAACAAGAAGGTCAACTGACTTTCCAGAGATGACAAGGTGATGGAGTGTCTCATTTCAGGTTAAACCTAGAACTGTTCTGGTTGTCATATCTATCTACCTACCTGGGCATTTATAAAACATCCATCATTATGATATCTCAGAAATTACACAGTCACTTAAGCAGACAACTACCTAAAAAGCTATTCTCCACCACAGCCTCATACTTGCTGGCTGGAGAGGGAGCTATTCTTTTTCATTCTCCTCCTGTCTCCAAGGTACTGAAAGCAAACTTTTTTTTTTCCATTGCTGTGTAGAAGAGAATTACACTATCCAGGCTTGTTAACTACTATCTGCCTCGCTGTGCAAGACAAACAGTGCTAATAAAAATATGTCTTATTTTAAAATAAATTGCTTTCCTAAATAGAAATACTAAACAGCAGCAGAGCAGCTCCCTCTTTTTGCTAGTAGATTTGATCTCTTATGTCTTGGTTGCTTCTGTCCCTGGCTGAAGTCAGTAAAATTAAGGAACACAATGTTAGCTTGTCCAAATAAGTTCTTTATTTGCAGCCACCTCAAATAACATTTCATATATCTCCTACTCCCAGATGTTATGTCTCAAACCCCTGTCATCAGCTTTGGCAAGGAAAGGATATCCTGTCTAGTCTTTGAAAATATCTAGCTTTATAACCTGACATAACCTTACACATGTTTATTCTGTGGAAAGGCAGTGCATACCTCGAAAAACCTATTAGAAATCAGCATGCAAAAAGGGTTTTGGAAAACACAAAATAAATAAAATAAATAAGATTTTGTGTGAAGCTCAAATAGCTCAGTGCAGAACCAGCCTGAGAAGAAAATTGCATGGTGGAGGTGGAATTCAGAAGGAATTTTCCTTCTAAAATATGACAACCCACCTACAATTATTCACCAACCTATTATTAAAAGAGATAATAGAGATAATGCACAGAATACATGCTCCATAGTCATTTGATTGCAGTCAGATCAAAACCCAAAAATAGATTACTGCCCTTTAGGTCTGTTGTATGTTTTAGTAAGCTACATGGTCTCAGTGTGACTGAGTGAATTGTCTTTCAATTAATTCCAACTCTTTCTGTAATTTTTTCACATCTCTACTTCTGCTTGAATATCCTGACTCTGTCCTGGATATACCTAAGGGATCTAATTTATGTAAACTACCCAATTACCCTTCAACTGCTGTCTATCCTAGTTGCAATTTATAAATTAATATGAATCCAGAGTGTGCAATTATTCAAATAATCACAAAATGAAATTGAAGAAAAGCCAGAATATTTCTTTGATTATTACCATATCACAGAATCATAACCTAAAATGGTTTGGATTGGAAGGGACCTTAAAGATCACCTAGTTCCAACCACCCTGCTGTGGGCAGGGACACCTTCCACCAGACCAGGTTGCTCAGAGTCTCATCCAGCCTGTCCTTGAACACTCCCACGGATTAGACATCCACAGCTTCTCTGGAAAACCTGTTCCAGTTCCATCACCCCTGCAAGTTAACTTTGCTACAAGCAAAACCTTACAAAACTACTGTTTGTCCCACCTCAGTCACACATTGATTTTAAAGGCACCCTCCATGGATTTAAGGGCACCTTTTATGATAACCATTTTCAAGTTTATGTCTGATAATGTTCATAAACAGTGTCCTTCAACAAATGGGGCATCACACCATACAGCTTTAGAATGGAGAGAAGTGAAAAGCCAGGCATCATGATTGGAATGGTAGGGTATCTGTATCGCTAATGTCAGAAAAAGGGATATTGGAAAGCAAGGAAATTTGTAGATCATCAAAGGCTTAAAACTTTAGATTGGGCTGTCTTGGGACATTTTTAGATGACCCAGTCACAGCTGATGAGAAACAAAATAAATGCCTCATGTACATCCAGGAAAAGACAATATTCTTGTCACTCATGCTCCAGTGCTGCTAGACAGTCCTAATCCTCTAATGTCCTCAACATTCAACGCAAATAAGACTTGAATAATCAGTGTCTCAGAAGGCTGTGGCCAGGCAACTGCTGTGCAAAACAGAGGCTGCCTTGTAAAGTTGAACCTGACAGACAAGAGGTTTTACTGTAAGACATTATGACATTGCAGCAGTCATGCATCAGGTAATCTGTTTCTCCTCCCAGTCCTCTTCTCATTTGAGGTGTACACGAGTTGATAATCAGCTTTGAAGCATGTGGTTTAATGTTCCCTCTAGAATGTACATAATTAAATACAGTCATTCTGACACTCACAGAAACATCCTAGTTAGTTATTGCTCTCAACTTCCCTTGATGAGAAGTTCCACAATTGACCCATTGGTTCTGTGAAGTATTTCCTTTAAGTGGTCTTGAGACTCCTACCTTTTAATTTTATTGAAAGTTTCATTTTTTCCAACTTCTTCCTATAGCATTAATTATCCCATTGCCCTTTTTTCTTTTTGACCTCTTAATCACCTCCTAATAAGAACTTTAATAATGTCCTTATAAATTCCTCAAATTACTTATTTTCAGGCTATTGACTGCCTGTGAATTGTTCACCTCTACTCAGAAGTTTTCACCTTTCTACGTTTTCAAGGTTTACTCAAAAATGTTCAATTTGCACTTGTTCTCATGTGTCATTAATGATGCATCTATCTCAAGAGTTAGCCCCTGAACTAATTTAGTGGCCCTCTATGATGGAGCAACTTCAACATTGAATAAGGGAAGAGCTACAGGTGCCATCTGTCTGACCTCTAGTAAGGCCTTTGATACAGGCCACCACAACATTCTTATCTTTAAATTAGCAAGGTGTGGTTTTGATGGATGGACTGTTAGGTGGATAAGGAATTGGCTGGACGTCCATGCCCAAAGAGTTATAGTCCATGAATCAATGTCCAAGTGACACCAGTAACAACCGGTGACCCTCAAGGATCCAGTACTCTTTAACGTGACATAGATATGTGGGATTGAGTGCACCCTGAGAAAGTTTGCAGATGACACCAAGTTGAGTGGTCCAGTTAATATGCCAGAGGAAAGGGATGCCACCCAGAGGGACCTTGATAGACTTGGTGAGTGAGCCCATGCAGATCTCATGAAATTCCAAAAGGCCAAGTGCAAGGTCCTGCACATGGTTCAGGGCAGTTCCCAATATCAATACAGACTGGAGGATGAATGGATTGAGAGCAGCCCTGCCAAGAAGGATTTGGGGGTGCTAGTGGATGAAAAGCTGGACATGAGCCAGCAATATGCACTTGCAGCCCAGAAAGCCAACTGTATCCTGGGCTGCATCACAAAGCGACGTGGCAAGCAGGGCAAGGGAGGTGATTCTGTCCCTCTGTTCTGTTCTTGTGAGACCCTACCTGCATCCAGCTGTATCCAGCTCTGGACTCCTCAGCACTGGAAAGACATGGACCTCTCAGAGCAGGTCCAGAGGAGAGACACAAAAATGATCAGAGAGATGGAACACCTCTCCTATGAAGAAGGGCTGAGAGAGTTGGGATTGTTCAGCCTTGAAAAGGGAAGGCTCCAGGGAGATCTTATTGAGGCCTTCCAAGTTATAAGAGGGGCTTATAAGAAGGAGAAAAACTTTTTACCAAGGACTGTAGTGACAGGAGAAGGGGTGATGGTTTTAAGCTGAAAAAGGATAGATTTAGATTGGACATAAGGAAGAAAATTTTTTATAATGAGGATGGTGAGACACTGAAACAGGTCACTCAGATGAGTTATGGATGCCCCATCCATTTCAAGTGTCGAAATCATGTTGTATGTATTCTGATCAACTTAATTTAGTCAAAGGTGTCTCTGCCCATGGCAGGGGGTTAAACTGGGTGATCTTTGAAGACCCCTTTCAATGCAAACCATTCTGTGATTCTATTATCTTGCCAGCTCTACATATAGCCCAACACTTTTCTGCTTCTTTTATTTCTTAAATCCCTATACTGGATTGGTGCTCTCGCTTCCCTCTGGTCCCACAGAGATTTCTGGGATAAGCATCTAAAAACCTGTAGTTCATCAGATTTTGCGTAATGAAGAGAGTGTGTGATACCCAACCTGGGTGCAACACCTCTGAAGAGACTGGCTGCAGCATAAGCCAAATTCTGTCACCTGTAGGGCTGGTGTCCAAAAGGATTGTAAAAGGCCATGCTGCAGACTTGTTGTAGAGGCATAGAAAATCTTCAGCTAAACAAACCAAAGAAGCTCACAACTTCAGTCTGGTACTACAAGGACCACTATCATTACAGATTGGTAGATGAGATGACACAGATGGGCTGCTGAACGTTGCATGGATTGTTTTGGTGATCTTCGGTCATGTGATAAATGACTGGATGGCTGCAGCTTCTGATAGTTAAAAGCCACCATCGTGGGTGGTTTCCCAAAATATTTTTAGGTTATCAAAACTGACATGCTAAAATCCATGAAACCATGCAAACTCACAAAAAGGTTTCCAGATATATGATGGAAATACAGGGTGGATTAAAAAAAATAAAAATTAAAAAATGGAGAAACTCATGCCAGACTAAACTGAATCTTTTTGCATGCATATATCCAGGAATTGAGGAGAGATGCATTGTATTGGAGGATTCATTTTTACTGTTCGGAGGTTGGTGGGTTTTTTACAATTCTATATGATAGGTTCAACAATATAAACAACATTTCTACTTCTCTCTGATTATTAAGTATTATGGCAGCCATTGCACTGGGCTTCTGGCAACACCAAGGAGCATTTCAGGACTCTCTTGTTACAGTATTCCATGTGCCCCATTGAAACAACTCCCTTCCATTGGGTACCTGTGTGACAAATGAGAAGGGCACTGCTCAGTCCATGCTCATGTCTTGCTTGCTTTTTAACCATCCAGCCTGAAAATGTGGCCTCAGCTGTGCTCAGGAAGGCCCTCCAGAATCAATGAGACATACCATGCTGCAGCACATCCAGCAGGATAGTTCAGGGTTAGACTTGCCAGAATAAGCCGCTGTCCAGCATGCAGTGAGGAAGCTGGCTGCTGGGAAAAGGCAGAGAAGTGGACAGGAGGAGCAGCATGCTGTTCTCAGAGGAACCACACTAGAGCTGGGTACACTTGGCCATGGAGCTCCTTCAGCTGAGCTTTGTGAGGAGGCAGTAGAGGCAGCAGTAGCAGGTAGACAATTATAATTCTGACAGTGTCAGATAATGCTGTTTGGATTTACAAAGGCTGTCCTGGCTTTTGCTTTCAACCTATCCCTTGTAGTTTGGTGTTTTTTCTAGGTTGCTGTGTATTTCATGAATATATACATTAATGGATATACTGGTGAACATGCTCATGACTCATATTTATAAACATTCAGTGCTACACACACTATATAGATGCATAATTGGAAGATATGACACCCAACACAGCCTTTATGTGTTCTGCTGCTTGTTTTCCTGCTCACAGAGGTTTATTTCCTCTCTCTCTCAAGTTCAAAGTATGCAACTCGAATAGCTCAGAAAAGAACAGACATGTCACTGAATATGTGTTTTGTTCAGCTTTGTGAGTATCTGATTTCTCTCTGCCATGTCAGTTAAGCCAAACAAATACCACTGTACCTTGACAGTGGGACCATCTGGGGTTCATTCTTGTAATTATTTTCAAACACAGACATTCCTCTGGCAAATAGGTATTTTAAGGCATTACAGGACTTATTTTTTAGTTTATTGCGAAAGAAGCTTTGAGTTTCGTATCATTCTGGAAATGATATTTTCATCATCATGAATAACCAATGCTGATATAGAAACTGTGTGCATGTGTGTGTGTGTATGTGTGAGATATGGATATATAATTACATAGAGGCCCACCTGCGAGCTGGGAATTAGAGATGACAGTCAAGGAAGATTGATTTCTCATCCGAATCATTTTGGAGAGTGTCTTTTTAATTGCAACTGTTTTGTCAATCCTTTGCAGGAATTGCATGTGGTATGGGGAATTAAAACAATCAGACTTTGAAAGGAACTGGAGTGCAAATGCATTACCATCAAGACTTATTTGCATCTAGATACATATTCTGATCACATCTTATACAGGTGAGTAGAGAACACAGTGTTTGTGGGGTTTATGGGGGTTTTATCGCAGTAAGCTGATATTGCCCAGGCAGAATTTGGAAATTGATGTACCAGATATAATCACATGCTTTTCTGACTGACATTCTAGAAATGCAGGCTTGCTGTGTTTGATTACCTAAAGTAACTAAGCAACTTAGAAGTCCATGATCAAAAGAGCATTAAAAAACAGATTTCCAAAGGAACTGAAATAGATAGTGAGATTTACAAAGCCTGGAGATGAGTTAGGAACCCAGATCATTACTGCTTTTCAATACCTTGCCAAATTGTCCATTTGTGATTTGTAATAGATGTCTATCCGTATATTTAGATGTTTGAATATCTTTGAAAATCTGTCCCTACACAAAGAAAACAACATCAAGACTTCAGCATACTGGAGTGATAAAATATTTATTTTCTCCCGAGGAATTTTTTATAATTATCTGTCCGCAGTTATCCTTATTTACTAGTTAATGAAGGACTGCTCCCAGGGTCTGAACAAGTGGGATTCATTTTATTCAGTGTTAGACATTTCCACTGTAGATTTCATCAGCAGGGTTAGTTCCCGTTCTGACGGAAGGTAAAAAGCACTACCAGGGCATGATTTATTTGACTTGTGTTAGATATCTACATAAATATGAGGTGAATCATGCTTAGAGATGCTTCTTTCTCTCCAGTTCTCTATCAACAAAATGAAAAGAAGCAGCTCAGGTGCATATATCTACATTAAAGATACAGTATGAGGAGAAGCACAGCCAGCAGATCCAGGGAAATTACTATTATTATTCCCAGCTACTTGGCAATGGAATACTGAGTCCTGTTCAAGAGGGATGGGGAGAGAGTGGGTCCAGAAAGGTGCTACCAAAATGGTCAATGGCCAAGAACTTAAGAGTGAATGAATTCCAAGGAGATGTTGTGGAAGACAACCTTAGCATGGAAAAGAGAAGGCTACAGAAAGACACCATGGCACCTGACAATTCAAAATGCAGTTAAAAAGATGACAGTACTAATTTCTTCTCTGTGGTGGCTGATGAGGTAACCAGGGACAAAAGCCACAGACTACAGTGTGGGAGGTTCAGACTGGATTTTAGCATAATAAGTCTCAGTGGAGGGATTGTTTAGCAGAGGAAAAAGGTGTCCAGGGGTGTGATTAACATCTCCATTCTTGGAGGTGTTCAAGACTTGGTTAGATAGAGCTGTGTCTGATGTGGCCTGGTGATGAGTCCCACATTGTCTTAAGGTTGGCTTAGGCACCTCCAGGTCATGGCACCAACATGTCTTTAGCAGATATCCTTCTTAGAAGACTAAGGGAACAAAATCCCACCATCTGTCAAACTGTGAAACAGTCTGAATTTGGTGGTGTTTGCAACTTTTCTCAAACGCTTATAACACTTTTGTCTCTGGGTCTTTTCTCACTCCTGATAACACACGTGGTCATTTGCATTTTCAAATCCCCATGCACCCAGAGGAATATTCTTCTTTCAACTCACTGACAATTTGAGAATGATGTCAAGAAACTAGGTTGATATTCCAACAAGAAATTGATATTCAGTTTTGCTTCTTGCAATGATCAAAAATGCAGGGATGATTCTTATCTTAAGGACCGTTTGGCCCATCCCTCCCCTCCCCCCCTGCCCGACTTTATAGTCCTCACTGGCACTTTTCTTTATTTCTCTATTCTAACCATGGTGTACAGGGGCAGCATAATGCAGTGGGGACCCTTTTTGTGCTCAGCTGGAATCACAGAATCACAAAATATGGGGAATTGGAAGGGACCCACAAAGATCATCAAGTCCAACTCCTGGCCCTGCACAGGACCACCCCTAGGAGTCACACCATGTGCCGAGCGTATTGTCCAAACACTTCTTGAACTCTGTCAGGTTCACAGGTGCTGTGACCACTTCCCTGGAGCCTGTTCCAGTGCCCAATCACCCTCTGGGTGAAGAACCTTTTTTCTGATATCCAGCCTAAACCTCCCCTGATACAGCTTTTGGCTGTTCCCTTGGGTCCTATCTCTGATCACCACAGAGAAGAGATCAGTGCCTGCCCCACCTTTTCCCCAAATGAGGAAGTTGTAACTGCAATGAGGTCTCCCCTCAGTCTCCACCAGGCTGAAGAGATCAAGTGCCCTCAGCCACTCCTCATACGGTTTGCACTCAAGGCCCTTCACCATCTCGGTTGCCCTCCTTTGGACACTCTCTAATGGCTTAACATCCTTCTTGTGTTGTGGCATCCAAACTGCACACAATATTCAAGATGAGGTTGCACCAGTGCAGAGCAGAGAGAGACAATCCCCTCCCTTGACCAGCTGGTGATGCTCTGCCTAATGCTCCCCCAGGACACTGTCGGCCCTCCTGGCTGCCAGGGCACTGCTGACTCATATTCAGCTTGCCATCGACTGGGACCCCCAAGTCCCTTTCCAGAGTACTGCTTTCCAGCATTTCACTCCCCAGTCTGTAGGTACACCATGGGTTGCAGAATCCTGCACTTTCCCTTTTCGAACTTCATGTAGTTGGTCACTGCCCAGTTCTCTTACTTGTCGAAGTCCCTTGCAGGGCCTCCCTGCCTTCAAGGGAGTCAATAGCTTTTCCAAGTTTTGTATCATCTGCAAAGTTGCTTCATATCCCTCCCAGTGCTGTGTCCAAGTAATTTATGAAGTCGTTGGAGCTGCCATATGGAAACTTGTGAAAACATCTAGCAACTTTCCATAGCGTTTTTGGTCTTGTTGTTTGTTCGGCTTTTTTTTTTTAAACTAACACTGAGAGGTGAGAAAGTAATCTTTTTCTATTCACTCACTTGTATTGTAGATCTCCAGAGATTTTACTGTCTGTCCCCAAGCTTGCAGAGATGGTCACGTGTCCATTTGCATAGGGAGTGGTAAGTAATGTGTAGGAAAAACTCAAAAGCTCATTTACAAGGTAATGGAAATTTCTCCACTTTCTGAAATACAATAACTAAATATTTCGGTTTAGTTAATATTGACTTGGCAATGAATCTGTTCTTGGTACATATTACAGTGTTTTCTTAAAACTCCTTTGTGTTAAACACATGCCTGCACACATAAAAGCCTACTATGAAATTTTATGTTGAGATTCCCACTAGTCAAAATGCATTAGAGATACCAACAGAAAATTGTGAAAAACAGATTCCTTTCTCAACTGATTGAGATCCAGAAATAAAATGTCTTCAAACAATGGGAATATATTTGCAAAAATTGAGCATGTAAGCTTTGTTACATATGCTTAGATAAATATAAAACTCGGAAACCTTTCACCTTACTACTATGAACAGTTACACTAAGTCTGACTTCTTTTAAGTCTGTAATTGAAATGGGGTATGTGTGTGGAAGCTGGGTAGAAATGTCACACTGAAAAGAAGATGAACAGCTAAAATGGAAGCTTCCTCAGATGCTAAATATTTCATTTCTACTCATGAGGATAGCTTTAGTGTGCATCATTTAAAGTTATTCCATCTCTGAGGTCATGGTAATTTTGGAAGTGCAAGAGCTCAGGAGCTTTCTGCTGATGTTTTGAAATAAAATGTATTTATGAAAGAGAAGGATTAAGCCAAAACAAGCCCTATAGCAAAGGCAGGCTAGAGAATAGAGGATGGGGTGAAGTCACACTAGAGGGGAAAGACTAAGTGCAAAAGGTTATACCACTATTTTATGGTTTTTACTCTCCCTGACTCACAAATCTACTAATTCACTTGAACTCAAAAAAAAAATAGGATGCTCAGAAATCGATTCACTGGGAATCTCTAGGGTCTATAGCCCCATTCCAGTGAATGCTGCTTTGTGCAACAGTCACATGCTGGAGCAGAAGGCGAGCAACCTTCCCATTCACAACTCTCATCGATCTCCACTACCTTACTTGAGCCATGCTTTTGGGAAATACGAGTAAACACTTATGGGTTTGTTAATTTGTGGACATACGAAAGGCTACAGTGTCCTACAGAGTGGTAAAAAATAAGGACCTTTGAATATGGTGCACAAACCATGGCAAAATAATATAGCGTGAGGGATGAATTCATAACCCAAATATCTTGAGGCTGCAAATACAAGTGGAAAGAGAAACAGGTTTCCAAAAGGCTATTTGCAACTTGTTTCAACTAAAATACAGAGAGTGGGTAAATCTTTCTAATGCTGCCATTCTGTTCCTCTGGTGAAAAGATGTACTGAGTCTCAGTGCAGTTAATTTGTCATCCAACATCCCTGTCTACTTTAATTTTTTATGGGCTGAATTGTGACCAGCAGAGCCACAGTTTTGGAACATCATACTCGCAAGGAAAAGTGCTGTTTTTCATGCTCAAGATTGCAATGCCAGTTTATGCAGGAAACCAGAGCCACACAACATTATGGCTGGAAATATTTTCTGGGTTTGTTTTGTTGCTGTGTTATGACAGCACAGTACCACGAAAGAGACAGAGACTCCAGTATGGCTGGGAGAACACGTTCTAAGAGTCAGGACTCCCACCTGGTATTTGGATAAATACCCAGGTACATGTGGCTTGATAAAATACTGGGTGCAGGTTTTAGCTGTGGCGGCAGCAGAAGTTTTGCTTCTCTGCTGCTGGAGCAAACTGGCCCTGATGGGAGCATGGGTCTGTTCTCTGGAAAGAAAGGACACAGTCCCCAGTCATGCTGCCTTCCAGACCCCAGCATGGTCCTGCAGAGCCAGTGTGAATGACTCACTCTCATCATGCAGCTGGGGAGCAATGCAGGCATAAATCCTGGCTCCACTGAAATCACTGGCAGGTTGAAGGGGGCGATTTATAATTGACATGGGTTTCTCCAGAATTTCACACCATCTAATTTCCAAACACTCCGTTTTTATAAAGGTAGAACTCAGCCCTGCTATAAACAGAAACAAGACTCACAGGCAAAATAGAAATCAGGGAAGCTGTGCTCATCTTTACCAGTTCGGAATTTTGCTTTTGCGTTTTCCTGCTTCCAAAAACATAATAACTAGAGAATTTGTGCATTTTAACTTCCACAAGGCAGACAGTAAATACTTCCATGATGCAGAACATAGCATGAATTAATCCATTAAAAAAACATACCTTTGCTTATGTAAAACACCATATGCAAGTGTGTGTATGTGAGAGAATGTATAAGCAGCTAGAATATAAGCTATAAGAATGTATAAGCTACTTATATTTAGTAGCCTGGCAGCCAGAAAAATCAATTTGTATGCAATGATCACCTTACATCTCCTAATTCCATGAAAGGTCTGAGACTGAGGATTCATATTGATTTCTTTATACTATTTTAGGTTTTATTCCTAGGAATTGATTTCAGCAGTCATTTAGTACTATATATCATAAAATTGAGTAAAATCTACCCCAGCAGCTCTTCTTTAACACAAATTAGCCCTAATATTTCTCATTGACTAAGTATGACAGATATGCAGTTTTACTGTTTGCCACCATGCCAGGGAGAAATGTACTAGGGCTTTCATGAATTACAAGAAATGAGAAAGTGCCATAAATTCTTGGACTCCCGTGTGATTAATACATTAAGGTTGCACAGAATCAAATGAAATTATGAAAACCTGCATATCATACAACTTTGGTCATGGTGTAATTGTTGAAAAATGCACATTGCAACGTGCTGTGTTATGCTGCAGTACCTATGTCGAACACAATGGTCAACAATGAACATATCTGATCTGTATCAAGGACATCTCCTGAAACTGTACTCCTAAACTGCAGGAACTCACACAGGACACTAAAACTGAAGAAACTGTAAGTATTCTGAATGAATAAGAAGAGGAACTTAAGCAAATGTGAACAATATGCTTTCTGACAAAGAGTACTGCAAGCCAGCGGCAGTATTTACCCTAGCTCATCAAGATGATCCCTCTGAATTTCGGAAGGGATTTAGAATTCAGTGTCAGAATCTGAAGCCTAATGACTGAAGCTCTGTTCTGAAACCAAAACTGAGATTTTTTTAATTTTTTTTTTTTAATGTCTCCAGGGAGACCAAAGGAGACCCTCTAGGGGATGCTTGTGAGTTTCTTAAAATGAGGTGATTTCAAGGTGTTTCAAGATACATTAGCCAAAAGTAAGCGTTGGTTTAAGTCTGTAGGAGTACATGAACATCCAGGGAGAGTCTAACTGCATTTCTCTATGTAAAATAAATTTAAAAAAAATTAAAGCCCACTTAGTTGGTGTTT
The DNA here is from genome assembly GCA_035584735.1 of Pseudotriccus pelzelni. Classification (NCBI taxonomy): domain Eukaryota; kingdom Metazoa; phylum Chordata; class Aves; order Passeriformes; family Tyrannidae; genus Pseudotriccus; species Pseudotriccus pelzelni. The sequence goes on along the minus strand of JAWMRA010000001.1, from coordinate 42,923,508 downwards.
CATTCTGGAAGCAAAAAGGATGAGATTAATCTGGGCATACATACACTTCAGATAGTCACACGGAACTCTCTCTGTAGTCTTTGAAGGAGCAATTCTTCATGGAGAAATGTAAGCATTAGTTGCTCCAGACAGTCCTATTTGATAGTCCTCCACTGAGTATAAAGTGGACATCAGGTAGCTAGTTCAGATGGAGACACCTGAAGTCCGGTGAGATAGATCATTCCTGTTAGATCTGCAAGTGCATTATTTAGTATCACTGAATTTGTCTAACCCCCTGAAAGTCTGCCATACCCAGGAATTCCTCAGTTCTGTTAGTGCTAGACATTGCGCACTCCTAATCCTGAACTGAATTAATGCGAGGATGCAGTTCAGTAGAGACGCGGTCAGATTTAGACAACTGCATGTGCACCCTAACAGACAGCAGATGTCTTAGACAACAGAAGAGCCCAGAGAATGATTCAGAAAGAAGACGCATAAAGGTTGTCCTCACATAGGTATTGAGCATCTTCTTAAGTACTGGGGAGTACCCATGTGACATCCAGCTGCTCCTCCTGAAAGGTAAGACCTCCCTGATGTCCTGTATCTTACCTGCCAGCTCTATGCTGGCATCTTGGATACCCCAGGGCATCAGTGGTGGCATTAGCCACTATGGTTTAAGTAAATGAATCTCACACTCAGATGTCTGGGGTGAGCTGAACTATATGGTGTACAGGATGATAACTAATCTGTGAGAATAATCTTGGACATTTAACTTTCTCTTGCTCTTCTGCGTTCTTAAGTTTAAATATTGTCACAAAAGTGGAGCGTCATCCACTGTGTAGGCTTCATTCACTTCTCTGGCTTCATGCTGCCTTTGTGCACCATAAGTCTTCCCAGGCTGGAGTAAACTAGGAACAACATTTAATAGGTTCAGTAAGCATGGACCAAACCATTAGTAATTAGCTGACAGCTTCTGAGTAAGCACAGTAAGAAGCTGCTGCCCTACCAGTTAGGACTCATGCCTGTGTTCAGCAGAGATGTCACTAAACATTTGAACAGCTTCCTAAGAGACGCAGGGATCCACTGTTGTTTCAATGTGTCATGCAGTAGGTCAGACTAGAAAATCATAATGGCTCCATCTGACCCTAACAGCCTCCAAAGTTTATGAGCAGCTCAAGGGTAAGAAGCAGGTTAAAATATACAGATGGCTGTAAGCAGAAGTTTCTCTCTGACCTTCAGCCCCATGTAAGCCATGCATCAGAGTTATGGTGAAATTCATCATAGTACAATACAAGACTATCAGATTTGTGTGGGACAAGACACTGGGTCTTGATTAAACCTGCAGAAAAGCCATAAATTGCCTGCTTTTTTTTTCTTGGTGCCAGATCTGTGAGTAAATATATTGCAGCAAATGCAAAAGCTATTTCCTTCTTTCTTAGTCCCTGTTTCATTACTGGGAGCACTGGAATCCAATACCATCTGCCCAGAGGCAACATTTTAGTCAGCTACTGAGTGAAATGTCACCTCACATCAGCTCAGCTGAAAGAAAACTCCCTCACTGAGAAGCTGTTCATACATTTCCCCAAATGTTCATGTTTTATCTTTCCTGAGAAAGTTATTAGTGGTGCAAAATGCATTGTATTCATAAGTCAGTCTATGAAATGATGCCGGTATGCCGAACAGGTTTCCACATAACCCAGTCCTCCTCCTCATAATTATTCCAGTTAATCTTGTTATATTCCCAAAGAGCCTAGCAATGAATTAAGAGCTCATATTGCCAGATAGTATACAAATATAGAACGTAAAGATATCTCCAAGGTACTCAGAACCAGCAATAATAGTCCATGGAAGATGCAGAAAAGTACTGGTAAATAGAAAGAAGAATTGGTTGTGTCTATGGCCAGGTGATAGGAGCACAGCAGTAGTCAGTGTGAAGTTATTGTGGGTCTAATGAGAAAGAAGAGGTTATGAAGGCGTTGGAGAGGGATGCTGGAGGCTACTTTAATGCACCATGACTGCCTGCAAAGCAAAGGATAGCAGGGATAAATGTATGAAAAAAACATATTTAAAGGTATCAGTGACGAAAGGATGCTTACATCAGGTGAGTGTCTGGTGGTAACTGAGATGGGATGCAGGAATGGCCTTTCAACACAAATATGAAGGTAGTTCATTAATGAAGTCAGAAAAGAAGGTAAGTAGGCCAGGTTGCTGTAGTACCAGAAAGGTGACTGTCAAGGATATTAAGAAGAGAATGATGTAGTCAATGATAGCAATATTGCCTCTTTTTTAACTCCATGGTGACAGTATTTAGCTGAGCACAGAAAAAGGAAGGTTGATGATAGAGGAAAGAAGATGGAAATTGCCCAGAGGGGTTTCAGTTACCTGGAAACCTTCAAGCAACTAACAAAATGTTGCTGCACCCCAAAATTGATTGTTCTCCATTGATCTGTTCCTAAATCCTGTTGTTTCTATTTGTAGCTATGCTGGGAGCGCAAAACAGGCACACAAAATATCTTGAGCAGGATTGTGTCACAGGCACAGTCTGAACCCTCACCTGTTATCCTACCCTGTAAGTTTTACAAGAGGGAGGAAATCTGCCTGAAACACCCTTGTTCTGAGCCCCTCTCCTGCCAAGAAGCATCCTGTCCCTTTCCAGAGAGCTGAGTCACAGCAAACAGTATATTTGTGAGCAAAAATGGACTAATATTTTGCCATGGATGAGAGGCTTTCCAAAGACAGGGCTTGTCTCTGTCTCTAAAAGCTGTCCCAGAGCAGCTGAAGTTCTGCTGTGTTCTCCTCGTGTGATTCCGTACAGTTCTCTTGGGATTAGGTCTTTTGCATTCAGCATAGCTTCTTAGTGTCTTCTCTGTTGCTCCCTGATTTGTTCTTCACTTTATTTAAGATTCATTTTACCAATGCATTTTGACTTTCTGAGGTTTATTTTGTCATAGCATAATGTCTTCTTTCTCCCGGGCTGCTTTCCAAACATCTCTTGTTGAAATTGGCTCCTAAATTTTAATTAAAGGAACCTTTTGTTTGGCCCATAAATTAAAATGTTCTGAATTCTTTTTTTTTTTTTCTGTCCATTTCAAGGCATCAGGCCAAACAAGAAACACTGAAAAGTGTCCAGACATATCCTTTTCTCTTTTCTCTTTCCTCTCTGCTTGAATTCCTCGTCCAAGAGACAAAGATGCTTCTAGCAGTGCCGCTGTCACAGTTCTGTGACATCCCATTGGAAGTACTCTCTACAGACTAAGTGACTGGCCCTGATGCAGCAATTATTGGGACAGGGATTAATGGTCCTGGAGAGCTGACATGAGGTACTGGGCCCTTGGCAGGGGTTGGAGGGAACCCTGGGGAGGGGATCAGCAGCACCAAGACCTACCAGCACACTCAGGGCCCTGATATGTATGTGTCTAGACAATCCTACTCTGCTCTGATTTTGCTTTCCACAATAATGTGATAATAATTTTATGGTAACAATCTTAATTAAGTCAATTAGGCAAAAATTAAAGGAGTACCTTAAATGACAGGAGAAAATTATTTACCTTATTCTACAGCCTGAGGACTCCTAAATGAACGAGTAAGTAAATATGTTTAAATGCAACTGACAGTATTTGCCACAAGTGTAGACAGGAGGAATGCTGATGAGTGCATAAATTATTTCATTTCCATTCAGTCATTCCAAGTGAAGGAAATGCTGCAAATGAATGATCTTCATTTTACAGATTTAGACTTTACCCTCATCAAAGACCAACAAAGAAATGCACTGCCTTTTACTAGCCTCCCAGTCTGCCTGTGAGGGTGCAGGAGCAGAGCAGAGCTCTGCTCAGCATGGGCACTGTGGGGCTCTACAAATCTGTTTGCACATGGGAAAAGCAAGCACAGGGCAGGTTTTGCATTAGTTAGCCTGACTGATTTGCTTGGGTTTTGCTCTGAGTTAAAGGGGAAGTTTTGGCAGCAACACCTCAACTCCTTATGTCCTTTAGAAAGCTTTATTAAAGGCAAAAATGTGGGAATGGGGACTAGAACTCAGAGAATGCATCATGAAAAAGATACATTGCCAAGCTAGCCTCTGTCTCAAATCATTGCAAAAGCCCAAACTTCTCTCTGTTAGTAAACATGTTAGGACTGAACAGGGATGTCTGCAGCATTACAAGTAAAAAATTTGAAAATAATTCAGGTGGTCATGGGGTTAAGATGCTTTCTGCTTCCATCCTATCACTCTGCACATGAATTACCGGGGATGGTGATGAATGCTCTTTTCTGTGGCATTTCATGGCAGGACTGCATTTCAAACAGCAGGAGGGATTCCTTCCTTTTATTTTCCTACCTATATCTACATCGCACCTGTTAAACTGAATGTCTGTGGGAATTAGAATCATTGAATCATAGAATAATTTATGTTGGAAAGGACTTCTAAGATCATCAAGTCCAACTATTAACCCAGCACTGCTGTGCTCACCACTAAACCACATCCTTAAGTGTAACATATATACATCTCCTAAATACCTTCAGGGATGATGACTCTACTAGTTCCCTAGGCAGCCTGTTCCAAGGCCTGACAATCTTTTTGGGGAAGAAATTTCCCTAGTATCCAATATAAACTTCCCCTGGCACAACCTGAGGCCATATCCTCTCATCTTGTTGTTTGTTATATGGGAGAAGAGACATCTCATTACAACCTCCTTTCGGTACTTGCAGACAGTGATAAGGTTTCTCCTGAGCTTCCTTTTCTCCAGGATGAACAACCCCAGCTCCCTCAGCTGCTCATTGTTAGGCTTGTTCCCTAATCCCTTCACCAGCTTTGTTTCCCCTTTTTGGACATGCTCCAGCAATACTCAGAAATGCTCTGAAAGGTACTGTTTTGTTCAGGTTGAAGCAGGTTGTTCCAGTAACAACTGAGTTTGAAAAAAGTATCACTTCCAGAGGTATTTATTTAGCACTGGTGAGGCTATATCTGTGTCCTGTTCCAGGCTTCTCCCCTAAAGATGATCATGGAGAAGCGGGATATTCCTAGATTCTAGTGCCTGCTCTGATACTGATAATGACAAATGACAGGCATGGAATTTTTGAGCCTACATATTCTTGTATGGTGTGAAAAGAAAGGCATAAATATAATCAAAATGGGTGATATTTTGCACCCCTCATCCTCAGAGAAACAACTGACAGTAGAGGAAAAACATGTCTATAAACATAAAAATATAGACATTTGTGTGTCATATAATGTTATCAAAGCAAGCAAATAAAATTTGTTATTGCAGTGTATAAAAAGTGAAGGTTTGAATCACTGTTATTAGAGTTGATGCACATTCCTTTAAGTAATTTTTGTTTTAAGAAGATACCAGTCATGACTGTGTTGCTCTAGTTACTGAATGTAAAGGATCACATTTAAGATGTTTCCTGCAGTCTCTGAAACCCATAATAACAGATATACAAAAAGTGTATTTAGGTAGGACAATGCTTCTCAGGGTGGGGATACATGGATCTCATCTAACCTGTAACACAGTGTTTAGGACCTGGATATCCCAATCTAACTTTACAGGAGTCAAGAAACCCCAAAAAACTTTGGTGATGAACCAAGTATAGTTTGAGATGTAAGACAAGAGCTGAAGAAACACTGTTTTGAGTGGGACACAGCCAGGAGTTCATAGCCCACACCCTCAAAGATCTTTTTATGTGCTGAAAGTCTCCTCTGCGTATCACCAGAGTTTTCAAAATGACCACTCCCTAAATCCATAGGCAGCAAAGACTTGGAGGAGGCTCACAAAAACCAGTCCGAACCCTGGCAATGCTCTAGAGCTCTCTGTTCTTGAAAGTTTTCAAGACCCAAATGGATGAAGTCCTGAGCAGCTTAGTCTGAGCTCAAACTAACCCTGCTGTGAGCAAGGGTTTGAACTGGAGACCTGAGCCACCTTGCAACCTCAGTTACTCTGTGATTCTGTGGCTACATGGAGTATGGGAGGCCTGAGCATCTAGCTGTGCATCTGACTATACTTTAGCATGTTCAGCAGTAAAGACTAAATACCACAACCTCTCCTTGAGATTGTTCCTTATTATCTTGGTAGCCACTCTATGGACCCTGTCAAATTTCTCCCCAACTATCTTGAAGTGGCAACACTTAAATCTGGACACTGAGGATGAGGTTTCTGTGCCACAGTACATGAAAACCGATAAAAAATCCAAAACAAAGCACAAGAGTTAACTGTAAGGGATCCAGCTGAGGCGCTTGGAGTGCCCCAACAACAGTGGGTGTTCTGTTTAGTTTATTTTAACATGTTTGACTATCTGGCAGTGTAGATAGCAAATACCTTGATCACGTGCATAAAGGAGTCTGAACTGAGAGGTTAATAAATACGTAAGAGCAACATAATTAAGTATTCTAGCAGGATTTCAGGAGGTTAGGGATACAAATAGGAATTAAGGTGAGACTCAGTCTGGCAAAAATAAAAGCTAAACACGGAAAACCTGAGCTAAATAAAAGCATAGAAAACACTGGGGGGGGGAGGAGGGGTGGTCAGGGGGTAGCTCAATGTTTAGTGAAAGTATTTGATGACCTAAGACTATTTGAGTGATATCAGGACAGTAGGATAGATTAGCTGACCATCTGAAGTCTGTCCAACGTATATTGCTGTGATCCCTTTTTTCCCTTTATTTTGCTTCTTCTTCCTGTCATGTCTCTCCAGCTGCTCGCTGTTGGAAAAAAAGGAAGAATGGTGCCTTAGCCAACTAACATTGCACCTTTTGCAAAACTGTTGTGGGCCTTGGACCAGAGAAAGCTAAAAGAAGTGGCTAAGCAGTTCAACACTTGACCTTAGCGAGAGGTACAAGTAAAAGAGAGTGCAAAACCTGTATATTTCTCCAACAGCAAAATTTTAAAGAAACAGCATGAGGGAAGAAAGCTGCCATAGCTGTCATGCTATGATTATCTTCTCTGCTCTTTTGTGTATGTTTGCCACCTTGGTCTTGAGGGAAGCAGGATATTATAGAAAAATCAACACATTTCAGTTAGCCTTTGGACTTTTCTGTAGAAAGTCTAGCACTAAATTCTTAGTGCTGTAAAAAAAGAAGGTCAAAGAACATTTTTTCTTACAAAACTTCCTTGAGCTGAAGGTGAAAAAGGAACATTGTTCATAAAACAGATCCATAAAACATAGAAGGAATTAACCTTTTTTAACTCTTTTCTGCATCCGTATTTAAGGATTTACAGGACTTCAGAGGTGTTCAAAGACTGAGCTTCCTGTTATCAAACCCCAAGCTTTGTTTCACTGTTTAAGGCATTGCAGTGATAGGACTGCATCTGTACTTCACCTCTTTATTCTGTATTCACCTCTTTGTTTATTATCATTAAATAAAAAACTAACCCGATACCTGCAGGCAAAGGGGGAAAAGAAAAAGGAGAAAGAATTTTCAACCTTTTGATAAAAGTAAAAAGGCATTCAGAAAGTTTAAGTGCGATACATTAACGTGTGAAAGAAGAGCTGTTTTCACGTGTGCGAGGAGAAATTGTGAAGGGAAGGTGCTATGAAAAGATAAGAAGGTGTGGATGCTGTCAGGCCTGAAACAATCATCAGTGCAGCAATACCAGGATGGTTGATCTGTTTGTCCATGTCTGTCTATCCACTCACCAGTCACGAAAATACCCACCCACTCCTGCCCCAGCTGCAGCCCAACGCTCACAAGCATGATCAGGACAGCGGGTTTGGATGTCTATGCTGCTTCAGCCACCATCAGCAAACATGGGGCTGACCTGCACAGACAGCACCTGTGATGGGATTTGCACATCTTGTCATCCCTTTCATAGAATTATGGAATCATAAAATCATTTGGGTTACAAAAAACCTTTAATGGTCATAGAATCATAGAATGCTTTGGGTTGTGAGAGACCTTAAAGATCATCTAGCTCCAACCTACCTGCTATAGCCAGAGACAACTTGCTCAGAATTCCGTCCAACCTGACCCTTCCTGGTTCTTGGCCCTCCTTTTGCTGCTCATATCTTTCTTGTCATATTCCGGCCTTACTCCAGTTACACAACCTGCTTCTGAAGCCCTTTCCTCCATTGGTGAAATTTCTGCCACATCAGTAACCAAACTTATTGGCTTTGACTCATTTACCTGGGTATTCTTGGCCTCACGTGGCATTGCTGACGTGTTCACCTGTTGGCGTTGCTGTTGGTCCCACCCAGCTTGACCCCACAAGAGCCTCCAATACCGGTGACCTGCAGAGTTTAAATGTTTCTCACATACCCAGTCTTTGCCACCTGTGTAGTCTGGACATCTGTCTTGGCACTGACACTGCTGTCACCTGGTTTTGGCTGGGTCTAGCAGTTTTTCCTCTCACGCCCAGGAGCTACAATTAATCCCTAAGCATGACTTCTGCATACCACTGTGTGTGCTTAATGAATTCTCTTTCCCCATATGAATGTCAAGGGCTAGCAACTGGAAAAAAAATCTTCAGCAGAACTGTACTTAAGGGGAAACCAGAAAAGTCTGGACAAAGAAAATTAAGGGACTAGGGATAAATTCAAAGAAGAAAAGAGCTAAATACAAGGACTTGTCTCTGAAAATGTACCGAATGAAAGGCTTTTGCCTGGGTGCATACTGTCTGAGAAGGCTGGGTATTTTTAACCTGACCTTCGCAAATAGGCAAATAAGTTCATAAAGTTTCAGTGAAAAATTATTTTGCTTTATTTTCCCACTTTTTAAGGCTTGGATTAAATATCTTGCAGATATTTAATCCAAGTGTCAAAAATTAATAATAGGATAGAGGATAACTTACGACTAAAGATCTTAGGAGGTTTTAGGGATATTAAAAAGCTGAAACTTTTGAAACTGGCTTTATATCCAGAACATGTGAGATTTATTGAGTTAAATATGGTTGTGTCTGCATTTTACATTGGAAGGAACCCAAGCAAAGAGGCTGCAAATCGTGTGTCAGAGGTGTCCAAAAAGAGCTATGTTCCTGCAGCGAGGGACAGCACCTGGACCCTAGCTCCAGTCCCCATCTCTTGTAGGACTCGCCCTTCTCTTTTAGGACCAGCCTTTCTCCCCAGTTATGCAAGAGCTTGCAACGTACTTTCTCCCTACTGATCTGCAGGAACACTTCTGCTCAGTCCCCTAGATATGGCCTTGGGATGCTTAATTGCAGTACCTCTTTTCCTCAGGTAGACCTCATGGAGTTTGGCACCTGCAGATCCAGGTAAAGAGCTGGCAGATGATCACCTTGGCTCAGGGCACACCTGTGCATGTGATGAGAAAAGGACAGAGGCTAATGGGAGAAGTGAGAGTTGGGAGAGGGTACATGGCTTCCTCAGGAGTTCACAAGGTGTATACAGAGACCCTGCAAGGAACTATGCATTGGCAGCACAACTCTTCTCCCAGGAATGAGAGGTCCCATGGTGTCTGTGCACATCCTGTGTCAGGTGCACATAGGTATAGACATGCGACTGCCAGAAGACCGTCGTGTGTGGCCCTTGAAAAATGTGTTGAACACCCTGAATGTCACTGAAATCAGCAAGGCTCAGTTAGAGGATTCCTCTTCAGTTCATTTCTGCGACCACTCTCTTTTTATGTGCCTCTGGTTTTTGATATGACAGATACCAATGGCCTCACTGGAAATCTTGACTCTTGAGTCATTAAAAGCGAGAATGTGCTTGAGACTAGATCTAGACAAATGGAATCTTAATGGCTGTGACTGAGAAAATCAAAACAAATGAATTTGCTAAATACTTTTTCCTCAGGTATTCAAAATGTAGTAGCTTCATGATTAAGCCTAAAACGTACCCAGGCAGAATATTAAAAAAAAAAAAAAAAAAAAGAAAGAAAAAAGTTAACATAGGAAATTTAAAATAAAATTAAACATTTCACTGAGGGGAAGACAAGATATTATTCACCTACGTTAGTTTTTAATTTCAGTGAGGAAAGAAAGGAAGAAAAAAGAATTACTTTGATTTGACCCAAAACACTGATAAACAGATAGTTTGAATAATGCACTGTATGGAAAAATACATTAGGGAAGACCAGCTCTGCAGTACCTGTCTGACCAGAAAGTGATGCTCAGACCATGAACTGGGCCTAGACCAGAGACCAGATACGCACCCTGTTTTTACAGGTTAATCAACCTTTTGAGCCAGTTATACCTGGAAGCACCAAATCTTGATACAGACCACAGGAAGAACTAATTTTAGTGATTAAATGACTCATCTGTAGTAGGTGCCCTTAGTATAACTCTCGGTGTCCCACAAGACTTGTTTGTATTTGATTCCTGAAACCCTACTAGTGGTGGTTTTCCATTTCTATAAGAAAGTATTGTAAAGAACAGAGAATAAAAAGGGGGAACAACACAGAACTTTGCAGTGTATCAGAAAGAGGTCTTTCTTAAGCTAAAAATATATTCATTTTCTTAAATATTTTTGCAATTGTCAGATTGCTATACTGCATAATAATCAGCTGAAATCCCAGTTTAATTACAACTTTTATGTTTAAATTCAATTCTTTATGCATAAAACATTGTGAGGCCTCCTGATTGTATTTAATATCCTCACACCAATGCTCTGCATGTACCCTGAACAATGCTCACATGAAGCAGTGCTGGGTTACACTTTCCAAGTGCCACCATGTCTCATGAAAAGGAAATGAGATTCCTTTTTTAATTTAATCTCAGTTCTATTTAATTAAAGTCTTAAGAATTGTTTTGTTTTTGAAAAATTTGTTAAATAGAGGTTTTTGGCTAAATCATTCACTATGAGTTGGAATTTTGGACAAGATATTCTAGGCTATAAATAAATTTCTAAGTGCTGGCAGGACCAGAATGTCAAACAGCTAGGTGACAGGGATGACAAAGAGCTTCCTTATTTCTCCCTTAGAAGAGCCGTAAAAGGAAGGAGTTTGTGGTTCTTCTCTAGGTACATTTGCTATTCATCTTGTGTGCTTGGGTTTTGGGAGGAAGACTAATGGAAAAACTTCATACTTCTTATTCCTATTTCTTATTTTTTTTCTTTTGCATTATTCCTGAACAATTCCTTCCTTCAGGCTAGTTAAATGAGAGCATTTAATCTAGGAAGCCAGTGGAGGAGACTGATGTTGACAAGCTTTGTGGAAATGACTCCTGACTGCACACATCTCTGACTTCGGAGCATTCAACTTGAGAGACTTAGAGCAGCAAGATCTTCAGAGCTCTCCAGCTCTAAGAATCTGCTTCATTATCACACACTCTAAAAGCGCTGCAGTGGAGTAACTAGCCACTGTGGAGGTGGTATCTGGATGTCAAATACTTCTGCAGACGTTTTCAAGCTGTGATAACTGGTCACTCAGTAAGCCTGCTTTCAAGAATTCCTGATCTGCAGGTTGAAACACCTGGAAAAACAAACGTAGAGGATCAGTGGTTAAACTCACAGGGAAGGAGGGAATGGAGAAGAGGGACAAGATATTTCTAATAAAAAATTTTTCACAAAATTAAAACCAAAGGTGCAATGTGTTTCTCTTTAAACTAGAGGAGCAGTGACACACTGAAAGGTAGGAAAGTACAAAGTGGATTACAAAACCAGATTCACTAGGCCAAAAAAGAGATGCAAACTTTAAAGTCACTGAAAAGTACAGTTGGGCCTGGAAAAAGTAAATACAGGCAGTTTCCTACTTTGGAGACAGAATTTGGCTTCCAGAGCAATACTTACGTTCATCTTGAATGGAAAAGGCATCCTAATCATTCTGCATCTGAGGAGGTGCAAGGAATTTCAAATCAAGACTTGAACTCCAGGACCACACTCTGCATATCAGATCTACAGCTCATGCATATTCCACTCAATCTCTGGTGCTTCCAGAAGAGATTTTATTGCTAACAACCCTTCTCAAACTGTTCTCTGCTTTTGCAGCCTTTGTCTTCAATATTATTTGCTCTTCATCTCACTACTTTAGTTGACAATAAATGAATGCTCTTTAAGTCCATTCGGACTTAAATTTTATTGTATACCCCTGACCCTGGCTTCCCGTTTTCTGAATACCTTCTCTAGCTCCCACCTGCTTTGAGGACAGCCCGTGTTCATGCATGTTTGGCACCAGCAAGACTTGCTGCTTTGGCTGTGGGTATCTGGAAAGAGCACTGCTCTCACCCAGTCTCGAGCTGCTCATCAGCTCTCTCCGTGGAGGTTACTTTAGAGCACCTTAACTGCAGGTAGATTTACTTCCTCGGCTCAACCCATCAGAAAGATGTGTTTTATAAACATGCACAATGATGTTTAAGGTAAATCAGGTTATTTTGGCGGAAACCACTTCAGGAGCAGTGAAACAAGAAGACACCAACTGATCCGAAGGAACAGCAGGCCTGTGTTGGGAGGCTGGGGAAGGCAATCAAGGGCAACAGAGGGTGGGCTAAGAAAGGTCATGTCTTCTAGCCTGTGTAACTTCCAACTGCTCCTTATATTTGACCTTAAACACATGAAATAAATATCCATAGATCACTACATGTCCAGTATTTTTAAATTTATCTTGCTTCTTTGCTTGCCTCAGATTCCTATAATCTTTCCTTTTATCTTAAAAAAGATAAAGTACTTATTTTCTCTCTTTTTTTATATGTGTTTTATATCTTAAGATTTTTGAAAGAACAAACTTTTTAGTTTGACTTTGAAGAAGTCTTCATGCATTGCTACTCCAAACTGTGTCAGGACCCGTAGACAATGCTATACTACAAATAATAAATGCTATTACCATTGTGAAATTTCTTAGTTGCACTGAAGCATTCTTCAACACTCAGACAATTTACTTCAATTTTAAGAGATTTTCTATAAAGTTTGTTCGAAGTAGCAGAATTAGAAATGGAAAAATCTGTCGAAACAACCTGCTGAGCCCAAATTCCATACAAAATTGAACAATTACACAAGTGAGATTCACATTACAGTGCTCTTTAACTTTGACAAATTGTCTGTTGCCTGGAAGAGCTTCCACAGCAAGAAAAACTTGCATTGCAGCTTAGCAATTAGGTTTACCCCCATGCAAGCCATCAAAGTCTTGTTATGTTGAGTAGTAAAGGTCAGAATTGGAAAAACAAACAGGATAAAAGAGGTTTATTAAGTTACAAACTCCTCTGGAAGAAAAAAAAAGAGAAAGGGTATTCTAAATATAACGTCATCGAGTTAGAAAACATTATGAATAAATAATGTGACAGCATTAACTTCCTAGGAAATTCACTCACTTACAAACAAAATCCTTTTAAATTCCAATTTTGCCTTGTGTTTTTAATGTTATCATTATCTAAGCTGAGAAATACTACATTTTGTATCCGTCTGACATCACATTTAGAGTTAATTCTTTGAGAATCTTCTAAAGTTACAGCAGCACACCCCGAAAAGGCATTGCCAACCACAACAATAAATATAAAATCCCTTGACTTCTAAGATGCATTCTGTTTTCCTTAAAACTAATTTTTATTTCAAACTATGTACATGCAGCTGTTTTCTTTTTGTGACTGTCTTGCCATCTTTTGCTTGTTTCTGATGTTCTGTATATTTTAACTTTAATTTTGTGCTAGGTCTATGATTTTATTGGGCTAATGGTTTGTGGAGTACCGCGCACTAATGACAACATTAAAATATTTGCAAATACTAACATAAAAACTCATAAAAACATACTTATTGGCTAGGTATAACCTTAAAATATGTTTTGTATTAATTCACCAATACTGAATACTTTGAAATGTCTAACCTTTTGTAGTTGAATGTGGCCAGTACACTCAAAATCCTTAGAAAAAAACTTTCCATGCACACCCTCAATGTAACACAATGCACAGTGTGACTAAATAAATCTTTTTCCTCAGGAAACCAAACCAAAAAGCAATATTTTCATCAACATTCAAGCATTTGGAAAGTGGATTCGGTTGGGCTTTTTTTTTTTTTATTTAAAAATTCTATTATGTTTCTCATTTTTTTGCTTCCAATTTTTTTGCAGAAAACAAAAATGTGAGCTCCTAGTAGTTGTTATATGCCATGGCAGCATGAGCTTGGTGCTCCAGAATGGCTTCTAGATCGCTGTTACAGAGAGTTTGTTTAATGATCACAATTAGAATTGATCCTCTTCAGTTACAACATACAATAAATTCTTTACAAGACAAATTAAATGCTCCTGTACTACCACAGTAGTAATGGTTTCTACTCTTTCAACATGTAAGCCCTTGTAACACACAGTTAATACGCCTGAATAAACTGCATTTGGCCCAGCTAGTGGGTCTACTGACAGGAGATAGCTTGTACCATTCTTCCCAAAACAGGGACACAACATCCAAGGGGTCAGAGTGGCTTTAGTTGCTTTCACAACATTTACCTGTGGCCATGAAACCATTCTGGATCAGCAAGGAGCATATGTGAGTATGCCTAGTGGTGATCTGCTGGACTGACATGGAAAGTACTTTGGCTTGCCTGACAGTCCTTCGGTGAAGTTTGAGGAACAGACCATATACCAACACGTTCTCAATACAGGGAAGAAAAATTCTATCCTGCTGTGCCTGGCAGAGCCTCTGCACAGCCTTTGGAGTGCTCTTACACTTGCACACCCACAGTCCAGGCTGCAGTCCAGGCTTCTGGTCAATCCTTCTGGCCACAGGAATACTGGAAAACGGAATCTGCAAAGTGGCATGAATGGGCCCAGTATCAGTGTCATTGGTAATTAACGACAGTCAAAGTAGTAAATGAAGCCACTAATTTCTTCTTTTCCTAGACCATAATCTTATATCCAACACTGACTAAAGCCATGGATCAGAGAAGTAGGTGATAAATTCATGCATTAAAGATATATATACAGACTAGAAACCCACAGCATTTTTTTTACACTGAATTTTTCAATTAGGTGTTTACATTACAGTTAGGACTATTTCTGATCTTTGCTCACATTCTGACCTGTCCAGTTTGTTTCCTTTTCAGCTCATGAAGAGGTTCTTCAGCCCTGAGACAAATTTGATTGCTGAATGTGGTGAAATATATTGCAAAAAGGATCAGTCTACTGAATCTGGACAAACAAATTCCTTCCCAGCAATCTGGCACACACTGATTTGAAAACCTATTAACCTCCTTAAAAACCAGTGTGGTTAACAGAGGAAAACAGGACATGTTTTGAGAGGGTCAGATGACTGTCACATTTCCAGCCATATGTTATATTTCCTTATCGATATGCAAACCTAGGGAAAAGATTGAGTCTTCTATTGAACTTGTTTATGCACTTTCAGGATAGAAGAAAAGGTCAAGGGTCTTTGAATGATGATTTGTTGTCCAATTTTAACATAGCTTCATTTCAAGATTTCCAGGGGGTAAAAATATGCCAGATGGATGCCAAGTGAGAATTTCTTACAGGCACAATGCAAGAATCAGCACCACAGAACAACATGGAAAAGAGCTTTGCATCCTTTTCTGAGGCTCCCAGAGAAGTGGAAAATTTATTCTGTAAGTGTTCTAAGCCATACTTTACATCCCGTGTGTTCTTCCCACGTATCGATCTCAAACCTTATCGCTCTTATCTTCTAGTGGAACCGTAGGGATTGCTGTCAAATATTCCCATTTCAAATGCAAGATTTTGATAATTCAATGTGCATTTCTAAAGAAGTGTTGCCCTTTCAGCTTGCAGAATAGAAACGGGGCTAGTGATCATTTGCCTACTACCTGAACTGCTATGAGAACATGTCCCCTGTGACAACTCTTATATTCTGAGTCTTCAGAGGGATTTCATGGTCTGTGGGGCATGGTTCTTTGCCATGATTCCCACAACTTTTCTATCTTGTCTCCTGTTAAATTTTCTTAGCTTTTTTCTCAGCTATTTTCCTTACTCACTGAGCACTGCTTCTGCTATTAAAAGTGCTTGCAGCTGCTCTTTTCATGTTTGTGTTCCTATTCTTCACTGGTCTGCTGCAATCTCTCCTGTGCTGCCAGTATGTAGGTCAGCATCACTTTTGCTCAAGCTGCTGTTAGCGAGTGATCTGGGCCTAAGCGTAAGTTCTGCTGATGAACTGTGTGCCTCTTTCGCCAAAAATTGTTCTGTGTCTTATTAATTCTTCTTTTAACATTCTGTATATGCAATGTTCGGCAAAACTGTGATCTGTAGTAATAAAAGCTTCGGCTGTTTGCCCTTGTTCTTGGCACCTCCTAGCAAATTTGGCCTTTTCATGTATTATATTTTGCTCGTCTGTGACATCAACTTCAAAAGTCTCTTTTTTGCTTTTTTTTTTCATCTTTTTGTCTTTCTTCAGTACGAGACACAGGCGAGCAGCAGCAGCAGGAATAGCCAGGACAAATACTAAGGCATCTACGTGATATTCTTATACCTTTCTGAATGAACTTCTGAACTTTTCAGCTTCAACAGTTCCCAGAGTCGGTATTCTGCTTGTTCCTTTGTCTGCCCAGGAACCTAAAGGAAAATGAAGGACTGGCACTACAGCTGAAAGATAAAGCAATAATGAGCTGAGAGATGATGGCATGGTAATACACGATTGCTTCTAAAGATTTATCTGTGTGGCAGGGTTAGAATGCTCTCCCACAACAGTTGTGGTACAAGACAAAGAGAGTTAGACAGCTCTGGGAAATTAAGCTCTGTGTCAGCCCCTCCTGACACATTCCCTTTTCACCGACACCTTTTGCCTTTTCTCCATCTTCTTCCCTTGCAAGAAAACTGTTAATAGCAGCTACAAAAGACAGTCACCTAAATGTGCACTGCATAGTATAAGTTTTCCATGGCTTCACACTACAGCACTATTTTTTACTACTGTAAGCACCACTATTTTTAGCTGTATATTAACTACTAAGCAATGTTGAAACTGAAGAAAACTCTTCTTTTTCTCTTTTCTTTTCTTTTTTTTTTTTTGGTGGGAAGAAAATGCATTCCATTTCATTAGAACCATAGGAAATGAAAGCAAATTGTGACTGCTGTGTATAAGAACTGCTCATAATAATTAGCTGTGTGGCACCTTTCAGTGAAGTGTCAGAGGCATTGAGTAATTAAACCTTAGAGCATAGCTACAAGAAAGGATATTTTCTTTAAGAATGCTTGCTTCTTGTACTGCTGGTGTTTTATGAAGGTGATAGTATCATAATTTCTATGGTAAATAATAAACCAGCTATCATCAATATCAGGAACACAATAAATCAAAACTGACATATCTAAAAATGGAATTTCCCACAGGATATGTAATTTTAAGACGGCAGCTTTGACTGAAGAGGGTTTTCTTATTTTTTTTGCCCAAATCCTCAGGTTTTCAGTATTTTGAACAACCTTGTGCTTGATAAGAATATGTATAGCCTTCCATCAGCCATTCTGTCTTTCTTTCTATTAATTTTTCATACTGCCTGTACAAAGTTGATAGTAACTTCTGTATTCCTTTCAGTGATCAGAAGCAATGATTAGTCAAAGACAGAGCATCCATCACATCCTGTGTTTCACTGTCTGAACAAGGAGACAGCTCAAGCATCATGAACTCGTAAAACCTATGTGGTGGGTTTGCTTCTGTCTTATCCTCTCTTTTGTGTAGACGATAGCTCTGGGGGTGATTTCCATGTATATTTAGCATAAAAACTGTAGTAGGCTGTTTCTTCTGTTATAATGAAATTCAAAGAGCTAAGGCTGGAACACTGCGCTTGAGAGCCTAACATTAAATAAACATGGCCTCTGGATAAATAGTTGGTACTTCATAAAATGAGGCCACCTACTTAAGAGCTAAGTGTGATTTTATGTGTCCCTTTCTATAAACAGCCAGGCTTGAACATTTTAACCCCGGTGCATAGTCCTCAGATAATTAAACTGGACAGTGAATCTGTGTTTCAGTTACAAAAAAAAAAAAAAAACAAAACAAAACAACCAACAAAACAACCAAGCAAAGAAAAAAAAAAAGAGCAACTTTAAACCCTGAGAGTGATTTGCCATGGGACAAATATGAGATGTGTCTTCAGATGACCAGTCTGCCTTCAAAATGCTGTAAGGGAAGTTGAGATTTTCCAAGATTTCCAAAGCCCATCTTAGGTTTCAGTTGGAAGGATGTATGAAGATTTAAAATTTCAAACCAAATGCTTTCTAAAAATGTAACTTTGGATGAAGCAAAACAGTTTATTTCAATCAGATTAAAAATTATTCATTTCAGTTTTGATGGTAGCATGTGCACGAAATAGAATACAATAGCAATATTTTAAGCCATTTGGAAACCAGGAAATTAATTTGAAAACAATCTGTGTCTGCAGAGAATTTTCAGATTATTGAATGAGAATCTTCAATGGTAAATATCCGTTAAAAACTGTATGACCATGACTACATGAGATCCAACACCAAGCAGAAGACTGAAACACTCATGCCCAAAAGCATGTGAAGACTGTTGCATCTTCCACTGTGCCACTGAGTGGACACACTCTAAACTCATGATCTTGCAAGGACTGCTGCTGTGGTTGAATGCAATTAGGAGAAGCCCAGACTTAGAAAGATGTTCTTACTTCTGCTACTTAAAACCAAACACAAAGATAACTTGAAGACCTAAGCTGTAAATTAAAAGTGTTAGTAGTTGTATTAGGTCTGAAATTAAATATTGCAAAACTTTTCATGAAACATAACCCAAAGGATGTTTTAATTGGATTCTAATGTTTTCTTGTTTTTAAGAAGACAGCTGGAGTTCCATCTGGCCTCATTTCTCACAACACAATTTATTTTGTACTATAATACTTCCAATATGGTTATTAGTATTGTTGGTTTTAAAAAAAACAGTGAAGTTTCAGTCTGGACGGTTTCATCTGGCCTTCAAATAAACCTGACTCAGCTTTTAGTGTGCTGTTTCTCAGCATATTAAAAAATTTGTATCACTGAAAAGAACAATAAATAGCCAGAGAAAAATATGTAATTTTCTGGTATTTGACTATATCCCTTTAAAAAAGCTGACTTAAGTGCATAAAGCATTCAATAAAAGTAGAAAGATTTTGTATTGAAATCCACTATTGGTTTTCTTTAGGTAAAGATCCAAATTCACTGCTTGTGATAAATATTATTTGCCACAAGGAACAACTACATTTAGATCCTTAGAAAGACAAAGTATTGAACATAAAAATACAGAATATGTTACCCATTCTAGCAGTATGCCTCCAGCCTTGTATGCTACTACCAAAGCAATGCTCTCACCATAGCCAAAGTAGCAAAAGTGTTTAGGACCACTGCTTTGTCTGAGAGCTGTGACATGCAGAAACGGTCCAACCTCAGGAAAACATCCAAAGGACAGAATGCAGTTTAAGGCAGCAGAAGTTATTTCCTTTCTCAGTTTAATCTACAAATACTGCATTGTCATTTCTACAGCACACTGAAGTACAGGGAGACAAAGTCACATCCATGAAAACTTAGGCCTAGTTGACAGATAAATTGTATGTAACAGGAGTGTTTGAGAGCTCTTGGGGTAGGTAATGCTGATGACAGACTAAAGCCACAAAGAGGCTGAAGTTATTTGGCCCAGCCAGAATATGCAAGTAATGATAAATATAAAACCTATTTTAAGCATCACTTCCAAGTTGCAGTAGTTTCCAGTGCGAAACATGCATGTGTGCCAAGTCTCCCTATATTGACCAGAGTGAAACTGTTAAGCCGATGCAACAGGGTCTTTTTGTTGCTTTCATTATCAAACACAGAGAATAAATTTTTCAAAGTACCACTGTGACATGTATTCATTTTCTGTATCTAGAGAATAAAGAAAAAAAAAGAATATTTGACTGTTTTCTTCACATACCTCTGAAACCATCTTCAACACTAAGCATATGGGGCAAATCAGAAAGAAAAGCTACAGGGAGCAGAACTCTCATTAACAGACTTCAACTTGTGCTTCACTGTGGCTGCATCCTTCCAGTGATGCTGCAGCTGATCTTTAGGGAAAGGAGGGCAGTATCAACCCCTCTGTGGTGTAACTGGGATCAGGATCTGTCCAACTCACTTTGATCTAACCTGGCCAGTTAATTATTGTCCATTTCAATAACAGATGGGTCCACAGATAAATGTTCACATAACCTTTGTTTCACATAATATTTACAAGGGAATGTAATGAGTTGAGCACTGGAGCTTAACCCGGATGCTATGCTTCAACAAGCCTGCGGACAGATGAGCAGTGAAGTGGGTTGTTTTCTTCATCCCTTTGGTGGCTTCATTTGAGAGAATAGAAATGGGACTGTCCATACCAAACTAATGCCCACAAACTTACATACCCAGATATTACTGTCTCTATAACACCAGGAACCATGATGACATTAAAGAAAAAATGTCAGCTTAGTATTTAGATATATTCATTTTCTTGCACAAGGTGATTCAGTTTGGGGCTAAGTTTATATATTTTCAGGATTTAAGTGTTCAAGGTTCTTCGTGTGCTTTGGGGTATTTTTATTACTATTTTTAGAAATAAGACTGTTTCCACTTAGAAAAAAACTAGATATTCAGGGAATAGGCCAACCAGTCAAACCAGGGAGAATAAAAAAAAGTGTTTTGCAACTCATGGGATTCTCCTCTCATTTATAGAAGTTTCAGATACATGTTACTCTTTTGATTTCAGTGGTTGAACACTGCCATGAAAAGAGCAGTGCTCAAAACCCAGGAGACAAGTGTTTCTAATCAGAGCCTCTGGAACTGGAACCCAGAGCGCAAACAATCATGATGATCTGTTTGCAGAGCAGCTACAGACCCAGACAGATTCTCAATGAACAGTAAATCAGAGTCAGTATATTTAACAAATTTATGCCATTTAAGGACTAAGGTCTTGCACTGAGTTAAGAGATTAAGGGACAGATTCAGGCTGGTGTGAACTGCTGTAGTAGAATGCTTTCAGCAAATAGTTGAGTTTCTGAGCAAATAATCCACTGTGAAGCACTGCCTGACTGCAGTCCTCACCACAGGGGCTAATATGCTCTAGCCTGTAATTACTGAGAGCTGCCTATTCAGTTTGGAAGTATTCTGTTGAAGGGGAAAACATTTAATCCTGCTTAGTGTCCTGTTGGTCAGGTTATCATGAGTGTGCATATGGTGCAATCTGGCAAGGCAGCATTTTGCCTTTCTGGGAAACTGCTTGTACTTCATATGGAAGGGCCAGTTACAGAATACGTGTCAGTTTAGCTTTAGCAGGGACAGCTTTCCTATGTGAAGGGTGCAGGTGTTTCCAGAATTCAGAACACATTTTCCCTCTCTTTCCTGGGATCAATAACTAAGTCATTTGAAGCAAACAGAATTATTTTGCATCATGCCAAGTGAAGAGGAAATGGATCTCAAGAACATAATCATTTAAACTCAAAGGGAGTAGGCTTAGATTAGATATTAGGAAGAAATTCTTTACTGGGAGGGCGGTGAGGCACTGGAATGGGTTGCCCAGAGAAACTGTGCATGCTCCATCCCTGGAAGTGTTCTAGGACAGATTGGATGGGGCTCTAAGCAACCTGATCTAGTGAGAGGTGTCCCTGCCCATGGCAGGGGGTTTGGAACTAGATGATCTTTAAGGTCTCTTCCAAACCAAACCATTCCATGATTCTAGCATTCTATTGTTCTGTGATAACATAAGAGCCCTTATGTGTCAGACTCAAAGGTCCACTCTACCTAATCTCCTGTCTTTGGCAGTGACCAGTGATAAAAGAATATAAGAAACAAGGTTGATACAGAGTGATGTGACTTTGGTCTGACCCTCCTGAGTCAAGACTTCCTAATAGCATAGAATGAAATTTCAGTTATTTCAAAGGAAGTTTTACTTCTATTATTTAGGAAAAAAATTGAATTCAGATATTAAACCTGTACCTTTTTAGATGACTGATTTCTTTCCACTTGGTAAGATACCTGAGGGGGAAGGGGAGAACAGGCTGGGCATGCTTTTTGTTGTCATCTGATTAAGCTCTGTAAACATTTTTTCCCCCTTTTAATTATTGTTCTGTGTCATTATTAAGTACCAGCTTTGCATGTGAGACTTTTAAAGAGCAGATTTTTTTCAGCACTCAGAGATTTAGCTGCTCACACAGCTTGAATTCAAATTAGAGATGCATTTTTCTTCTGGTTTTGGGAGCTGATCAGAATTGCAATCAGCACTGGAAAGGAATCAGGTCCCTGGATACTTCCCTGTGAATGTCTCAGGGGAGCATACAGCCCGGGTGATTAGCCAAACAGCTCACTGGAAATTTCTGTGGATGAACCTTAGGGTCAAATGGCAGAAGAGCAGCCCACCAGCAAACCTGGGAATAGCACTGAGAACCAGCAGCAGCGGCCTGAGAGAAGCTCCTTGAATCTGACACGGTAAATCTTCTCCCATGGCAATCAAAACACCAGGAAAAGACAAGAGGGACTCCTCCTTTACCATGATACCGCTGGCAGCTATCTCTGTTAGTGGAACTGGAAGCATAACAAACTCAGAGACTCGCTATGTGAAAAGCAGCATTTTGCCTTTTGCTTTTTGTTAGAATAGTTTGCTCCTCTCTGCTTCTACCCTCTTTTCAGTGCCTTTGTCCTACTTGCTTTGGCAGTGATTATTTACAGACTGTGCAACAAAGACCACTCGCAATTAGATATTCGGGCTCCTTTTTACTAAGTTTTTGGTTATAAAACCAAGAAAACCTTCACCTCAAAACCTACAAGCTGGTTTTACAGTCTTTGTTCTATAGCTCCTTTGGAGGTCCAGGGACTATTTCTAGGGGGTGTAGGAAACGAGCTAAGAAAAGGCAGCCTATCGTCAGCTCATACAGAGTCCTTGAACAGGGTCCTCACATTTCCCAGAAAATTGTTAATTTGTCCACAAACCAAAAAGGTTAAAATTACTGGTTTACTCTACAGCCATGTGATGCGGAATGTTAAGAAGAAAGAAAAACTACATAAGGCTCTCCTACACTCTTTGATGATAGAGGAACAGTAGCACACACTGAAGCATAAAGGAATCACCACTGTGGCATGGGTGAGATCAGTGCCCAGGCTCACAGAGAGGAGCTTCCTTCCATTCACCAGCCATCCTGGACCTGAAGAAGCCAGGTTCACTATTTTTTTCTAGACCTGCCTCCCTGGGAGAAGATAACCACACCATGAGGTCCTGCCACCAGTATTTTCACTCAGCCTCTGCATGCCAGAGAGCAGAGACCTGTTCTCAGCCCTAACATACCCTGGACCTAATCAAGTCTTAGTGGAGTAAGCTGTTCCAGCCCCTGCTCCCCTTCCTCAGTTCTCCCTGTCTCGGTTCCTCTGTTTCTTTCTTCCTGCTAGTTCATTCATTTTATTCCCCCTCACCCTTGCTGGCACAAAATTTGTCTGCTGCACTTTCCTAGACAGTTCAAATATGTCTTAGTATTAAAGGCATGATTTATAAGAACAAACTGTCAATTCTTCATAAAAAATGCAAATTAGCCAAGATTTTAAAGCTGCTCAGTAAACTAACAGTTCAACACAATTTGGGGTGTTTCAGAGAAAACTTGACATTGCTGAACTGAATTATTGCATTCACATATAATTCAGGACATTTTTCTGAGATATGAACAGTGTGCAGACCTTCAGAAAAAAAAAAAAAAATTAAAACTTGGAGGCAAAGAGGGTTCCAATTTGTTATTCTGTTCAAGTACAATTTAAGGATCCCAGACAAAAATTATTTAAATTGTAGAAACTTCTAAGCTAAACATTTTTCAAGCTTGTTGTTGGCTGATTCTTGCTTCCAAATGCAGAGCAGAAAATTCAAATACAATCGCGTCTATCAGTTTTCTTGGACTTTTAGAAAAAATAAATACCAGGCTGTTCTAATTGCTAGAGGGATGAATTATTCTTTTGCAGTAGAAGGATGACTAAAGAAGTGTTTAAATTATTAAATTACTAAATAAATGAATGTCATCGTATAACTTGCTAAACAGAATTAGGGAATTTAACAATGTCCTATAGCTCAGAAATTTATATTTCATGCTTACTATGGAGAAATGCAGCGTTTGGTTTGCAGCAACAATACCTACAGTAAATCTGATTTTGGTTTTCATTGCAATACAAAGAAATATGAAGAAATGTTCATGCGACTTGACACTTCTGGAGGTGTAGACATGCTATGTGCCTGCAGGAGTGATATGGCACTTGACCAGGAATCCTACTTCTCATGTGGTGGCAAATCTTTTCTTGGACACTGAAAGTAGTATGTGATGATCTCAGAAGTGTGAAGGACAACCTTTAATCACTTCACATTACATTCAAAGCACTTATTTTTGTGACATTAGTGGGATTTCTGTAATGCTTTCATGCAATCATATTTTCCTGTAACTATATTTCCCTGTGCTGGCTCTCTACAAGTGGATGAAGCTCAACTGAGTTTTTCTATATAGATTGGCTTCAGAGATAATTCTAAACTATATCAGGAAATGAAGCTGGTTCTGTTCCTGGCTCCACACCCCTGACATAAACAGGGTCCAAATTCTAACACCAAAACAAACCATAATTCTTTGTAGGTTAAAAAGTGAGCTTAGCTTTTTGCTATAGAGTTAGCCCACCCATTATTTTGGGCTTTGCTGAATTTACAGTTGAAGGACGGGAGCAGAAACATCTTTGGGGATTGAGGAAATCTCTCTTTTGCTATTAAGCAGTAAAAGGGGATAGAAATCTCCGGTGCTCCAAGAAACACTGGATATTTAAGAGTCAGTGACGGAAATGTACTGGAAAAAGATCATCTTTAAAACAGGATTCTTAATTCTGACTCAAATCACCTGATTTTCAACTGTGACTCTAGCCCTTAGGATGTTGATCCTGAGGCTGTGTTTCCCCATCTAGCTCTTTTGAAAACATGTTTCTTGCTTCAATGAAAAAGTAGTCTGAGAAATTATCCCAGCACAGATTTTTCTAAAGAACCTTCATATTGTCTGAGAATTTTTTCAGTGGTTACTGCTGGAAAAAAAAGAGTCTCTGTGAATAAAACCACTGTAACAGCTTGGGTCATATTTTGAAGCAGCTGTGAAATGCCTTTTTTAAATAGGCATTTATCAATTGTCACAGCACACCAATAAAGATATGTAGAAGTAATTGCCAAGTTTGGATTTCATCTTGTGTTCCTTTCAATATTCCTATATTTATTTCTAACTGGCGGGGAGGTTCTTCATGCTTTCTGCACTCTGCCAAAAAACAGGAAACCTCATTCAACCTTGTTTGAAGACTGAATTACATTACATTACATAGTCATACATAGCACATAGTTGAATTTATACTGTTTCGTTTATTTTTTTTCTCAGATGCAGTTGTTGCTATGGAAAGAAATGCAATATCATTAGTTCTGTACAGATTACTTTGGAGGCAGGAAGACAGCAGAGTGAAGAGAGTTCTGAGGCCTTTAGGGGATTTACTTTGAAATCAATGCATCATCTACATATTTGGATTTAATCCCACCAAGGAATTTCTTAGAGTTAAATTGAAAAATTTAAACATTTAGGTATTAAACATTTAGGTATTAAACACCTAAAACTCAGAGAGAAATTCTTAGTGTAATTTGTTTGATTCCAATACACCAATTTCATGTCCTACAGGTTTATGGTTATACTTAAAAAGACCTACATGCTCTTGAAAATGCAAAGGGTCTGCAGATCTGGATTCCTACACACTTCAGAGAATTTGTCCCTTATGCAGTAATATTCAACAGCCATGGAAAAAGTTAATAGCCTCTATTGAATTTCCCTAACCAGAAGTTTACATGAGAGAACCTGCCCTCCACAAAGACACAAACTGGCAAGCCAATAGGCAGTCCCAGCAATGGGATCAACGCTTGGATGGGATCAGAGATTATTAACACGCTAGGGATGAATTCTCCTTCTGGTCTTTCTCTGCTGAGCTTCACAGATTACAGCATTTCTGAAATGACAATTACTGAAGCTGGAAAAAAACTGTTAAAAAATTATTTCTCTATTTTCATATTTCTCTGGAAAAAAAATCAAAAAAACAACTCAACATTTTTTCTGATCTCTTGAAACATCTTAGACTAAAGAAACGCTTTGGAGGAAAAAGGGCAATGTGGGAAGGGAAGTCTCAAAGCCTTCAGTTCTATTCACACTGAAAGAATAAGAAGTTTAACAATGCCTGATTATTTCTATTTGCATTTCCACTGGATGTTGGTGTGATGCCTGTACTCAATAAATAATAAATTATTTTACTGCTGCTTGTGAGACACCTGGCTTCTCTGTCATGCAGCACAGCCTTTACTGTGGTCTGCTTATAGGGAAAAGAATACAAAGATCGAAAACCCCTTCAAGCTACTCTAGAGGACTGACTTATCAGCAATGTGGCTCTGCCAGAATTTGGATTCTGACAGACACCTCTGCATCACTCTCCTGCCATTGCATGTAGGTGCCTATTGGTTGTTACGGGATTCATAGGGCAGCATCTACTCTGGCTCGCCTCCTGCATCTGTTCCTGGCATCAGCAACACATCTGCTCCCAAAGTGTGAGAATGCCAAGAACCACTGGAGAAGAGCAGGCACTGAGGAGGAACTGCTGCATCGTGCTGTTCTCCACACAGCTCTTTAACATCCCAGAGTCCGTAATTCTGAGAAGCAGGAGCTAAAGGGATGGTACAGAGCACACTGGCATTTCTCTGTAACTAGTGAGCAGGTGGATAAGGAAATACCAATGCAGAAGGTGGAGGTTTCATTAAGAATCTCCCAAGCCGTTGCTTTAGCCAAGAAAGAAAGTGACAACTTGACAAGAAACTTAACTTGTGCCAGCTTATATGATCAAAAGTTGATATTCAGCACTGTGGGACTTAATTCTAGTAAATTTGAGATATGGTCTACATAATGAAAAAAAGCCAAAAGAAGACCAGACAGATTCCTGCCCCTAATGCAAGACAGTGTCAGTACCACAACCATGGCAAGGAAATCTGCTTTTGCACTGTAAGTTATGCAGTGCTCTCATCTGGCTGTACACGTTGCAGCCAGTATTTGTGTGATTTGAGGGAAGCACAAACCACATTGTTCTTTACAAGGATCTAATTCAAAGAATTAATTATGAGGTAAAGGAATATGAAGCAAGGAAGAGGAAATAGAGAGGGGGAAGGGACAAGGCCTTTGTTTTTGTGTCTTTGACCTCAGGCCTCCCATCTGAAATGAACCAGCTGCACAAATCTACCTGGGCCAGCCTCGGTAACCTTGCTGCCTTAAAGTTGTTTGCTTTGGAGGTGTTGTGTCACTGCCCACCGCTTCATTCTGCACCCAGTTCAGTCCACACTTCATTTTGATTCACTGGCATGCAATCAGCTTGAACAATCCAAGCAGCTGAATTCAGAAACAAATAATATTAATAAAAAGTAGACATCTCCTTTTCTCTCCAAGTCTCTTGGCACTCTGCCTTCAGCAGAGAAACTCTACCACTGGGCTGCATTTTATAGCCTGAATGGACTTTCCCTTTGAATTTGCTCTATCCCTTTTGAAATGCATTGCAGTTGTGAGTTTCACAGCTGAATTAGGTACCACGTAAAAAACATTCCATTTTGTTTGGTTGCTCTTTTTTCTGCTTGTTTGCTGCCTGTGCAGTATTATTATCTGCTTGCTAGATCTTGCATTATTCATTAATGCTTCTAAGGAAGCCCACTAAGATGAAAATTATACAAGGATTGAAGGACAGAACCCTCTTTCTCTTGCCAGTGGTTTCTTCTCCTTGAATAATGACCTTCTCACTTAGACTGGGGAGCTGACAGGTTGTAGAAATTGTAGTGATGGAAAGAAATTAGGAATATAAGCTTCAGTTTATGGATTAAAATTAAGAAAGAAGTAAAATTCAATCAAAAGTGCAAATGCTGGCTTACAAACCCAGTCCTTGTAATGGTACAGGGAATCTCTGCCTAACCTTTTTTTTTCTCTTTTTCCCATCTCCACAATAAGCCAGATTTCTACAGCCCCAATTCCTATAATTTTTTTCACTTAGGTCTGGAAAAGAGGACAGGTGAGAGCTGAATCTATGAGAAAGCAGTAACCTTTAAACATCTGTTACCGATAGCAGGTATAGGCTGACTCATGAAATTATGAAAATCTATTGATGATACATTTCTGAAATAGTACTGTACTTATGAACAGCTCTCGGAGTTTATGGCATGATTAAATTTAGTAATTAAATTTTCTAATGCAAAACCTGCTGTTAGGAATGGCTGAGCAATGCATATATTCTGAAGCATAGCTACCGGTTTCTTCCATGACATTCAACACAAGAGATTTCCATTTTAAATATGCAATTTGTTATTTAAAGACAAAGCAGTGGCATTATCTATCATTGTTGAAGCTGATGGCTTATCAGAGTTTTGATAAATGAGGAAAAAATACACAAACAAAGCTAAATGTAAATGCTCCCAGTTGAGCAGTGCTTAAGGGCTGTGAGTTGTCAAATTTGCCCTCACCTTTATTGCAAGTATCATTGCAAGTTTCTAAAGGTTTTGAACAAAAAGAAGCATGAGAAATTGATTAGAGAAGGCATCTGAAAAAATAGAGAGATATTAAGCAAACAAGACTCTAGAAAGAAAATCAGGAAAAGATTCCTAATGATGAAACTTTCGCAACTGAAGAATAATTTCCAATAGGAAAATCTGTAACCTCTCTTTCTGAAAAGATTCAAAATGAAGTTCAATAAAGTAGTCAGTTTTAGATAAGGACATAATTGGTCTTTTGCACTGTATTTTAATTATTCTGTACTACTGTTTCCAGTGTTCTACAATTACTGTCTATAGCCAGACAGAAATCAACCTTGCAAAAAAGAAAGAAGCCAGTGCAAGAATAAACAATTAGCTCTTTCCCTAATGGTTTGTCTCCTCTACAGTATATTTATTTTTAATAGTTTAGTGACAGAAGCCCAGCGGCTGAAGTTCTCCATCTTTCACAAGCTAAAAATTGTGCACTCAATTAGAAGCTGAGAAACTCCCAAGAGGACAGTGGGAACATGCTTCACCTCAGTTTAAACACTGTTCCCAGGCAGTCTGTCCTTCTCTTCATGGTGGGACACAGCAGACTGCAGGTGCAGTCACTGCCCTCCTATTCCCTAATCCTCAACTGAATTTGGATTAGCAAGCACCTCATCATGAGCCAGTAGTGTTCCCAGGGGGCCAATGAGGCCAACAGCATCCTGACTTGTATCAGCAACAGGGTGGCCAGCAGGACCAGGGCAGTGATTGTCCTTCTGTACTCAGCACTCAGCACTGGTGAGGCTACACCTCAAATCCCGTGTTCGGTTTTGGGCTCCTCACTTACAAGAAAGATACTGAGGCACTAAAGCATGTCCAGACATGGGAAACAGAGCTAAGGAAAAGTTTGGAGCACAGGGAGACTCAGGGAGATCTTATTGCTCTCTACAACTACCTGAAAAGAAGTTGTAGCAAGGTGGAAGTCTCTTCTCCCAGGTCATAAGTAACAGAACAGAAGGAAATGTCCTCAGGTTGTGTCAGGAGAGGTTTAGATGGGATATTAGGAAATAATTCTTGACTGAAAGACTTTTTGTCAAGCACTGGAAGATGGTCAGCATAAAGATGGTTGCTGGCCCCTTCATCCTCAATTTTTACCCGAACTCTTCCTCATCATACTGCCTCCTGTGTCAAAAAAAAAGCTCCAGCACCAAGGGACCCCCACACAGCCACTGCATGCTTGGAAAGTAGGTTAAGCAGATAGCAGGTCAGGATCAGAGACCAAACACCCGTTCCTTTACTCCTGCTCATTTTCAGCACTGAAGAAAACGAGACTTTCCTCCTTACCCAGCTAGTTCATCCAACTCACTCTGAGAATAGGCCCAGAAGTGGTTTTGGCTGTGTCTGATCTCCCTCCTGTTTGTTACGAGGTTTCAGTGAGAAGCACCAATGCCCGCTTGCCAGCACCACAAATGCACCCCTTCACACCCAGCACAGTGAGCAGCCTGTGCCACGTGTGAGCCTTCGGGGTAGCAACTCACACCCCATCACACCCTGCCCTACCTGTCCAGACCCGTGAAGAAGGCACAGGCACTTGGCCCTCTCCATGCAAGCGAGGGGGATTTGCCTTCCTGTGCTGTGGCTACGCATTTACCCAACAGTTTCCGTACACAAACAGTCGGCCCACGAGAACAGATGGTGCGTGATTCACTCCAGGGCTCTGATCACCGGCTGCTGCTGGCTTTGGATCAGGCCCACGGCACCAGGAAATTACCGCAGGCAGTTGTATCAGTCAGTAAGGATTTTGCCAGCCAAAGGCTCCAGCTGCCCGTCCTTGAGTGGCAGCTTGGAACAAGGAAACCAGCACAGGATGGTAGGACTTCAAACATCTCCTTACCTCTGGCAACACCAAGAGTAGGAAAAAAAAAACAACTCAGGATGTGAAGGACTATACACTGGATCAGTAAGACAGACTGCTTCAGGCCTTCCTCCTGGTACCTGTGGTCCTCCTGGCACTTGGTATGTCCCTCTGGATCCAGGGCCAGTTTGGCAGAAGCAGCCAGGCCAGCAGCTGGGACATTGGCCCTTCTGCTCCTGTAAATGCTCAGCACAATTAATTCCTGGACATACGCAGCTGGACTATTTACCTGTACCACAGGGGGTTGGAACTTGTGCCTTGGCACGTAGATGCTTTTCCCTGTTATTATTAACAACTCTAGGAGAAGATTGCTTTCTTTAAGCACCTATAAAGCACTGCAAATCCTGAGTCTTCCTTTTAGATGGAGTGCCCAGATTATCACAGGTAAAATTTTATAAGTATGCTCTCATGGCCACCCAGCGACATGTACTTAAAGGTGCCTGTAGGGATATTATTCTTCTGACTCTGACTTTTGAGAACAAACTCTAGGCAGTATATGTGATGCAGATAAATGCTTCTCTTTTGGTGACACATGGCCCCATGGCCTTCTAACGACTTTGCAAATGCAGCGTTTGGCTTATTTCTGAACCGCCTCCACCCAGATAGCAATCAGATAGCAGTTCAGGTGGAGAGACCCTTCGCCACTCCAAAGGTAAACATATAATTAAACTATGTGCTGCCTAGACAGTAAAAACCTGTCCATGGACCAAGGAAGAACATTGATTTAGGAGTGACCAGGCATTTCCCTTCATACGTGTTGGCACAGTCTTTCAGCCTTCTTCATTTGTTCATGAAATCAAAATAATTACTTGCACAAACAAAACAGCCGGGAACTGCAGTGGATGTCACTGACCTAAGAGCAACAAGCATATGGGTAGGACCGGGGGACACATTCTGCTAGATTAGTGCACCAGCTTGGTGCTGTGAAAAAGCTTCCCTGATACTTCTTTTGTTTGTAAATAATTACAAACATTTTGCCCAGATGGTGTTTACATGGCTGCCTAAAACACTGAGTATTAACATAGTTTTAAATTTAAAAACAATTGTGACAAATGCTAGCAATTTCAAGATAGCTCTCTCTAGATACCAAATCAGAGCCAAACTCTGTGAAGCATTATTACAAATAAATTGTTATGGGATGTTTTAAAATAGAATTTTAAGATAGACAGCAGATTACAAAATCACCCCTTTTTAGTTATACTTGCATAAGATTGAAATCATTAACGACTAGAGTCAATGGTTCTTATTCCATGGACACCACCGGTATCAGAGTTGTGCCTGCATTGTCATACAGATAGTTAAACAGTACTATTTAGCCTTTAATTAAAATTTCGACAACAACCTGAAGTAAAAATACTTGTTATTTCCAAACTGTGAGCAGAAGGAGGAATATTTACAGAGCAAATTTTCTTAAATGTTGATTTATAGACTGTAGGAATACTGATTCCATTTTAAAATGAGATTTTTATATGCATATTTCCATTTAAAAAAACCAAACATGTTTTCATCTCATTTGACTGTCTTAACACGTCCTTAAAATAATGAATAGACAGTTATGCCTACACACACAAAATAAACAGTGCATGCAGATTAGCTATGTGATGTGAAATTTGTTGTTTATTAAAAGAAGCATTTGCTTGTATTTGAAAAAAACTTTAAAAACCAAAAAGTTATTTCACTCTATAAAAAGTTCATGCAATAAAAATCAATGAAGTGCAAGACAACAGATTGATTCCCATGTAGTTTCAAGTTTTGAAGCAGCCAGTAAAAATATAAATTTCACATTTTTAATGATGTTTAAAAAGATATGTTCGCAGTACTTACTAACAAAGTACAGAATATTTGTAGTAAAGCAACTGCTGATTCCAGGATAGCATCAGAAGTGGGCTTTGTATTGGTTACAGGCAGAAACCCAGGTGTTTTACGCAGGCAGTGTTGGAAGTCTCATGGCACAGGTTGGAGATGACTCAGTTGGAAGGGACTTCAGGAGGTAATGCAGATATGTCTCCCATTCCAAGCAAGTGCATGTTAACTGTGGATTACAACAGGCACGGGTTTTCAAGAATTTGACTCAAAAAAAGGAGAAATATTAAAAAGGAGAAATAGTAGTTGTGAAGGAGAGTAGTCCAGTCAAACCCAAGTTTTTGCAGCATCCTGACATGAATCAAGCACTTTTAGATTGTCCAGGGGGAAACATACCTTCTTGTAAAGACTACAGTCCAACTCAGTGACCAGACTCATGGTTTGGCCAACCAGAAATTTAGAGGCATTCCACACAAGTTGTCCGCTCACAGAGGCAAGTTGCTGTCGCTGATTGGCAGCTGGACATTGTTCTGTCCAGCAGCAGCTGCTGAGGCCATACTGTTTGCAGCCAAACCATCAACCATTTCGTTCCCAACAACTAGCTGTAAGGACATAGGAAGGGATTCCCACTAGAAGGAAATAACTGAAGCATGTTGTAGGTGTTTGTATAAAAGCACATGCAACAACCACTGTTTAGGTTTCCATTCCGGGAATTTCGTCTTTTGTTTGATTCACGCTTTCATCGAAATCTTCTGTAAACCAGAAAAAGTGCAAAGCTAATCATATCCTGTATGCAGTCCACTATATGTAATGTGAGCATTTTCTGTGCACAAACTGACACAACAGCCAGAGACTGAAATAAGATGAGCACCTTCTGGGTCAGGCACTACTACTCTGCATCTCAGGAAATCTGCAACCATCTCACCATCCAGAAAGGGGAAGTGGATTTTCTTCAAGCCACTACACCACTTTGCTCTCATACTTGGCCCTACTGCAGGCTAAAATAATGATCCAAGAACGACCTTCATTTGCACTCAGCTACTATGCAAAATTAATTGGACTATTTAAATTCAACTAGCTGTGGTTATTCAGAGATCAGTAAAGTTCAAGAAACTGATAAAACCTCAGGAAAATATGCAATTATAATCTAGAATTAACCAGTGAAGTATAGACAAAGAAATAAAAAAGGAGCAATTGAGACATTTATTCACTTTAAGGAGATATGCTGAAGACAGCAGCTGTTCGTAAGGCCAGAATATCCTTTAATTTCCAAAGAGGTTAAATAAGGAACTTGAATGTCTGAATATCAACTAAGCAATTTGCATGTAGTCACCCGTGAAGTCACTGATGCTGCTAGGTCAGTCTGGTAGGGAGTTCAGCATTTGAAAAGGTCATTAAATGCTGTTTGGAGAGGGACAAGGCTTTCTGACCCAGGAGGTCCTGTGCATCTTTCCTTCATTGAAGCTTGGTTGTTTTCTACCATATTTATTCTCTTCCTACTCTTTATCTTTTCCTTAAGAGACACAGTGCACTTCTAGATGGAGCCACTGAGTGCCAGAAAGCTTCTCCAGGAAGATGCAGAATCCATTTGATGCCTATACTAATGGCTACTCCCAGGCATCCTTTTCAGATCTGTAAAAGAAGCAGGCTGATCCAAAGACAGTATTTCACAGTTTCATGTAGTAATGAAAGAATAACAGAGAACTGCTGCAGTTTTAAAAGAGAAATTCACAGTTTTGTAGGGTCAGTGGTATTTCCTGGGACATTTCATGCCTGTAATAATTTATTGAGAGCTATAGTACTGCCATATTTATTCCCTACCATTTCCAAGTTTATTATCAAATTTTCACGCCAGCAGTGTTTTCCATGTACATCAAAAAAAGCTGTGCAGGGGCAGCCAGGACCCTTTATATGTATTTAGGGACTGAGGGTGGTTCCATCGTAACTATGAGACTGGAGTTATGCAGTTTAATAGAGTAAAGGTATCTCTGACAGGCAACCATGATCTGCAGCCACACTTCTGGAAGGCAGTGTAATCATGTTGCAGCCAGCATCCTGATGGCTTATATTAAGAGGCAAAAAGTAGATTTTAAAAGCAAGGGGAGGATAAACACAGAGAGAAATTGCTTTTTTGATACTTGGGCCTGATTCTCACGGAATTAACTTTACCACTCCATAAGCTTTACTACTGCCAGATGTATCAAGTAACCTCAGTGATAGCAAAGAGATTTTAATTTCTGTTGATACAGTAATTTCTTGATCTTGATTTGCAGACAGTGTTTTGAGGCAAACAAAATTCACCTTTGCAAAAACATGTCTAGTCAAGTTTGGGGGGTGAGAAGTACAATGTGGGGTTCTTTCTCCATCCCTATCTTCCTGTCTCTCCAGGAAGACTCTGCATCAATCCCTACCATGTCTCAGCCCAGGTACTCAATGTTTTTGAGAGTTAAGGATACCAAAGTTGATTTGAGGAAATAGAGAAGAAAAAATCCACAATGCTGCAAATCCAGTGACATATTTCAGCTCAAATTCAACTGTGTGGCTAATCCCCGTGAAGTCTCTGGAAGTCACTATATACAAGCAGCTGTGATATACTGAGCGTGGTGGTCCTGCATCTAACAGGCCCTTTAACAGCAATGCATAGCTGAAATTTTTGGTGAGTCAAAATCTTAGAATTTCAGGAAGCATTCAGAGTAGCACCTGAGCAAATGCTTAGCATTAATCATGCACGTTATTCATCTTTACGAATTGAATCAGTGAAAGCTGAGCTTGAAATAAAGTTCAGATTTGAAACAGTCCTAAAATTAGTGGAGAATGGAGGTAAGGAGAAGAAAATGAGTGTAATAATATTATTCTCCTGGTCATATAAGAAAATAAAATAAAGGACTTGGGATCTTTTTGCTGTTTCTCTCTGTTCAGGCTGTACCCAAAATTCTGTTGCCTTAAGGATGAATTACCCTGACATATTTTTCCTGCAGTATCACATGACAGTTGCTAGCAGGGAAAGCAGAAAAAAGCTAAAAGGAATTGTAAAATATTTGAGATCAGACTTAGAGGAAAGGCTGACTTGCCCAGACTGCTGATATCCAGCCATTCTAGAGCTGCTGACTGCAAATTCCCCAGTAAACCACAGTCCTTTGTGTTGTTACAGACTCCCCTGTGAGATTAACAACTGGTATTTATTTATCCTTTCTGAGCTAACTTCTACATCAAAAGGAACAGATCAGCTAAAGTTAACTAATGAAGTCAGGATTTGCCCTAACTTAGCAGATAAAAATTAGATCAACATGATTTCACAAAAAAAAAAATCCTGATTCCCATGGAGACTTGGCATTTAAGATGGCTTTGTTACAGCTTCATGTACTGTCAGCTGCACATACAACACAGTATTTTGGATTACATCACCCCTCCATATCAAGTGTAGCCAAAGGCTGCCACATCTACTGGGCATGACAAGCTACTCATTGCCTTGGATCCATCATTTCAGTGAAGAATGTAGGATATGTTCTGCTGGCATGAGAACAGCACATTTACCTTCACTGCAATTAAGGGTGAGTTGGCTGTCCTCTGACAAAACCTTGCTTCAGTATTCATTGGTCATTTATAATCACATCAAGCTACCATGGTCATTGTCAGCCTAGCCAAGTGTTTCACAGGTCATTTTCCCAGATTGAAATTGCTTTAAATTGAAAAGAAAAAAAGTCCAAGATTGCCAAAATTAGTTGTCTGTACTGGGATGTAGCCCTGACACCAAGAGTTATTAACAGGAATGAGTGCCACTGGTGGAAACAAGGATTTTTCATGACTCTGCTCTGGATTTGTACCAGACATTATCAGCAAGACACCCACTGCTGAAAGTGGGACTAATTCTCACTGCAGAAGAGGCCTTAGGGAGTTCTTCTTTATCTGATTTCCTCTCTCTAAAACTAAAGCCCACTGCCACTGAGAGAGTATAGAAGACAACGCTTTGTCTTCTCTACAAATGTATTTTCCATACTTGAGGACTGCTGTCATATCCTCTCCTTGCCTTTTTTTTTTTTTTTCTGGAATAAACAATCACAGTTTGTGCACCTATCACTCTTAGGCCAAACCATTCAGAAGCCTTTTGCAATTTTTTCACATCTTTCTCAACATGCAGCTCCCCAAACTAAACACTATATCCATTCTGAATAGAAAGGTTATTTTCAGGCAGCCCTGTTTATGTCCCAATACAATGCTTGCTTTTTGTATAGTCATAGCCTAAAAATATTGACTCGTGGTTGTCTCATAAACCATGGCAAAACCTAAGTCCCTTCCGGTGGAAATAGTACTTAACCTGTGTTTTCCCCACTCAGTTTTCATGCAGCAGAGTAGTGCTTTCTGAATACAGAACCTTCATCTGTTCTAAGAACTTTTCTCCATTTTACCGATATAATTCCAAATTCCATTTCCTATTTCCATGCACTTTCACATATCTCTGTCATCTGAGAATTTAATATGTACATTCTAAACTTCATCTTCCTATTGCTATTTTCCTCATAGACCTAGAACCCAGGACCAGTCTCCAAAGATATTGCTCTCTTCTTGGCCATCAGCCACTGGTAGATACAATTTGAGTGCAGTTGGCTGTAGCTCAGCCCTCACTGTAGCTGTTCTGGTTAATTTAGCCCAAGGGCAAGCCCTCGGGGAAAAGTTCATGAAATAAATGAGAATCTTCATGGCCATATTGTCTTTGTTTGAGAGGGTAACACTACACACAATCTGAAACAAGAGGGTCTACTAAAAGCTGCATTTGCACCCAGTTTTTGCCACAATTCTTGCCATTTCTTCATTGATCTTAGACATACTGACTTTCACATTAATAAACTAGCTTGAGCACAAGGCCTTCTATTTCATAAATGGACATAAGGTCTACAGGAGAGAGCTGTGACAAAGAAGAGATCATTGCTGACATGCTCATTTTTTCAGACAGCAGTTAAATCAGTTGCCCATATCAAATCAACAATGAGACTTGACGTTCCCCCACGAGTGGCACATTCACAGAATATTTAAACACATGCAGTTGAAATTATACCATCAGCAATATGTTTGACTCTGTATTATACCCAAAATAAAGACAGTCTCTGCGGAAGAAATTGTATGACCTAGATGACATATAGTAAACAGGATTTACTAAGAAATGTCAAATAAGAATAAGGACATGATTTTCTCTTCACATCATTATCAAAATCACCTCACACTCCTGTTTTTCTTCTCTCAGATACTGCTATGAACATAAGATGCTGCCTAAATCCAGGTGTCACCTAAGTGTCTGCTGTCCATAAATCAATCCAGTTTTGGCTGTATATCACTGAAATACAAGGAATAAGCTTTGGAAAGCAAACCTGCACCAATTTGAGTCATTTCTGGCAGGGGAACTCAGGAACAAGTTCAAGGTAACCAAAATGATCTGTAGGTTGAAGTGTGGCTAAGAGATCAGGGTATTAAACAGAAATCATCAACGTTTTTGTGGCCAAGATCTGATGAAATCCCTTAGTTTGCTGGGGTCATTTTCCATCAATTGCTTATGTAAGAAATTAAATAGTCATCTGCTTTGCCACATTGACTGGGGCAATCCTGCTGGACTTCAAGCTTATTTATGCTATACACATTTAAAACAAACTTGGCAGATGAAGCAGTGGGTTCTTCCAGCATACAACTGCCTCATGTCTCCTGAGCTGTGACATATGGCTTGTAGGTAAATGACTGTCTCAGAAAATTATCCCATGCAATCATGGCATCACAACTTTGCCTTGAGCAGGCCCAAATTTTTTACGGCTGTCTTGAAAAGCTTGTGTAGGAAAATGGCATCTTTCCTGTTTTGAAAAAAACAAACATACCATAAAGGTTTACATCACATGCCTTTAAATTTGCCATTCACAGTCACACTCAGCTGCCCTTGGGCAGAGGCTGCTTCTCCACACCAGGTGGCCATAAATGCCAGCTAGAATTAAAAAACTTAGTGCAGGGACTTTGGCCTTGATTCATCACTTTGCCATCCATTAAATACCAGACAAATTTCATCAGAGTTCTACAGTAACTTGCCAGGAGTTACTGGTGGGTAATATTAACACTGAAAACGAAAACCGAGACTTGTAAAATAGATCAGTAGCTTATTCGTGTATTGACAGACCAGGAGGGAACCATCAAAATTTTAATAATGAGACTAAATTTCAAAGATGTCCCATTGCCATAAAGCTAATGCAACTAATGGTCCCCCTGGCTTATTACAGTTCCACCAGCTGATGACCAGGAGACGAGCTGGTGGCAGGTTATGGCTATGCTGGATATTCCTACCGATGCCTGTGTCGTGCAGTGGGCATACTCCCAAGGACCTGAGTCAGGCCAGAAAGGCAACCCAGCCTAGTTACAACTCAAAAGCAGAGACAGTGCCTTGGCATAGCACGGCTGTGCAGCCACCATGCAGCTTTTGGTCAGCATGGGGTGCTGTGGGGCACCACCGCGTGGCTCCACAGACCTATGCTGTACATCTGCCCTACACAGTTCATTTATTACAAATCAAATATTTTCTAACAGCTCAGTGCAAGGATTTGGTGTGTGACCGTGGGATACTCTTTCCTAAGGTTATCTTCTTCTAACAGAAGCCTGTTCAGCTACATCAGTTTCATAACAAGTCTCATTCTTACTTTCAGAAGCTCTTGTGTTATAGAAGCATTACTCTATGTACTATACGGACTGTAGCAACACACAGATATCCTAAAGGGGATGTAAGTTTGGAGCTTTACTTAATAAACAAGAACTTTACCCATAGTACAAAATTGGAATGAAATGGCCAAGTCCTCTTTTTTTCTGGAACTCTTTCATGTCAGTCTCCACAGCAGCTGAAGTGGTGATGGGGAACAACCCTTCTTCACTCCCTGCATCAATTTACTGTCACCATTTCTGTTGCTTTGTTATTTTCCCCTTAGCCATTTGTCTTTTCTAGTCCTTTAGTTCATTCGTGTGAAAGCAGTGGGGCAGTCATTCCAAAAGAGAAATGGAAAGCTGTAATCAAATTGAGTGGGATGTAATTTATCTATCACATAGATGGTCATCAGTGGATTTGTGCAAAGAACCCCTAAAAAAAGAGTTTGTACTGATACATACAGCTTTCCCAACTTCAAGACAGTAATGATTATTGGGTTTTGACCTCAATTTGGATTTTCATTTCTCTTGACAAAAAAAGTTATCTTCATTTTGTTTCCAACATAATCCCTGCCTTGCAAATGAAGAGTAAGCTTGAAAATGTAAATATGTTCACTATGCTTGCTTTTAAAGGTTTGAATGTTAGAAAAAGCTTACTGATTAAAGTTTTTCCTCTCCAAGTATTTCAGACAAATGTCACTTAGAATGCTAGAAAACAGTGCTTGGAAACCTTTATAAGTCATATTAAAGCTTCGTTCCTATTACTGAAGAATGAGGCTTTTTTAGCTTTCTGAAAGACCCCATGTGCTTGACCTTCTTGAAACAAATGACTGTCTATGTCCTTTGATGCCACCTTTTAGGATAAAAGACAGCTCAGCTGTGTATGGAGGTCCTTGATGTCAGTAGAGACTGGCTTTCCCAGATGCCCCTAGTTTGCGTTTTTCTCCTTTCTTCCCACCTGCAAATGTAACTGAGTGGCAGGAATACTCACAAGGAAAACTGTGGCTAACACATAGGCACATATACATGCATATTCATGTATAGATATCTATAAACATACACATATTTATTGTCAGAGGTTACTGAATCAAGGAGCTCAATTGAGGTGAGGCTGCTGCAGCTCTATGTCCCCAGGTCTAGGCTGTAGGGTGGCTGAGCGTGTATTCCCACAGGCACACATACACTATATAACACATAGGTACATGTATATCACCAGCCACTTGGAGACACATGCAGCAGCAACAGCCTTATGCAGTTCCCTTCTCCATCGGCTCAAGGTGAAGGTCTGTTAGTTGGAAAAAATGTATAAATACGTATGATGCAGATCCCTGCAGCAGCTGTGCTCAGTCATTCAGTCTGCCCAGTAGCAGTCCCTGGATTCCAGTCTCCTCTGTTCCTGGCACCTGGATGTATGAGCCCCTGACTCTGCAGCCAACTCCAGCAGATGTTACAGCCCTCCTTGCACATAAACACACAAGTGTGAATCATTTCTGTAGCTGGGCTTAGACACACACATCCTGTAGCTGGCCCCAAATTATTGTTCTCTCCATTACCTTCTGCACAGGCATGCACACATACAAAGGAGTCTTTCAATCTACTCAGACTTCATAACATCTTTGGTGGTTGTCCTGCACTCCTTGGTCCCTCCAGTGTGAAACTCCTCATGTTGTCTCACTCTGGGACATGCACTCCCCCAGGCTCTCAGATCACATCACCTCCTCACCAGTTAGTCCAGCTAGATATTCACTAGCAATTCCAGAAGACCATACATCCCTCACTCACTCCCAGTGATGGCATCACAGACAGTGTGCCTCATGGTCCATCTGATGACTGGCAAGTGAGACTCCCATGCACACACATGTGCACAGAATACACACTCCTTCTATCAAGAAAATAGTTAATAAATGGAATTTAATGAGAAGTCAGGTTAGGCTGTGCTGACCAGGTACAGGGCATAGCCAGGTAAGTGAACTGAGCAGCCACTGTTCACACACAAGAGGTTCCTTTTTATCCCCTTTACCTTTACTTTTGCACATTCATTCCTTCCCAGACTCCATTTATCTTTCCCATCCCCCACCTTGGTTTCCCCCCTGAATAGCTCATAAAAGGTCTTGTACCACCCCCAGATGTACTTCCCCAGCATCCCACAATGTCTCATACCCACCCCATAAGCAGTGACCCCATCAGTCTGAAAAGTGCTCTGGAGAGCTTCTTCTCCTGGATGTTCCTCAGTCCCTGGGGCTGAGAGTTCCTGTGACAGCCCAGGGAACTGATGTCTGCAGTGGGTTACTGGGACTCCCTCTCCTGCCATCATGCCCAAGGACACTGTGACATAGGGCATACCTACGGATTTAACCGGTGTTCCTGTAGGCTGCTGACTCCAATCAGGTCATGTGCAGTACAGGAAGAGCAGTAAAGATCTTTCCAGTATCAGGAAAACAGAATAAAATTTGTAGTGAGGGAAGTCAGCACTTTGTGATTCTGCTCCACCTTCAGAAGCTTACCTAAACTAAATTTTAGGAGTTTTCAGGCAGTTCTGTGCTAGCAAATAAACCTAAGCAAAGGTAAGCTTACTTTCATTTTTCTTCACTTATCTTGTATGTGCTTATCTTCTTTTCTGAATTAAAATTTTAATCTTAATTAGCAGAGTGACGTTGTCTAGGCCACTTTATTTCTCTGCGTTTCTCTTCTCCCTTTTGTGAAATTAAAGACAATAAAACGATGTACCCATATGGGTATTGTGAAACTTAATTAACTGGTGTGTGCAGGACACTGAGGTTCTGCAAAGGAGAGCACTGTAAGCAAAGAAAATTAATTTTAGGATGAATATTACGTAATAACCTGACACAGCACCTGTAAGTGAACAATTTGAAAAAAAAGATCACTTCAGATTTTCCAGTGGACTGAAAATAAATTTTGCATCAGGGCCTTCAGTGTTCATTGGCCAAAAGCATAAAAGAGGGGAGCAGCTTGCAGTCCCAGGTTAATTGTTCAATTATATAAAATAGTTTACGTTTGGACTTAGTAATCCTAAGGTTATTTTCCAATCTAAAGGATTCTATGATTTGCAGAACACAAGTTTCATCCAGTTTAATACTTAAGTTATGTATTCTCATCCATAACTATCTAAATCTCCACAGTCTTCTCAGCATTGCTATGGGGACGGCACGTACAAACTGTTCAAAACAGAGCATCAAACAACCCGGAAAGTTTCTTTTACAAATCTGATCATGGTACATTTGGTGATCTCAGTATACCTGCCTTCCATTTCAGGACTATTCATGGACACCTTCTGTCAAAGCACTTTGTTCTCAGGTTCTAGTTTCATGCAAAGCTTGGGTGAAACTCAGTAGGTGCAGATATCAGGAAAGAAATTAAAGGCATTACCTACGTCACCTAAAGAAAGATCGGAATGCCACATAGTAATATCCAAAACTGATTGTGTGAAATTTCCATGCTTTAAAACAAGTTTGTTTTGTAATTTATGCAATATTTTAGGTGACTTTACCATAAGCATCTCAGCTGTGTAGCTGAGTAACTTCCCTGATTATAGCAAAACAGTTGTAATAACTCAGTCACAAAGTTCTGCTTTCCAATGTAAGACATAGCAGATGCCAGGTTTCCTAGTGATGCCACGGTCCTTAGAAGCCAGGTGATCCACAGTTAATTTTTAGACAGTTACCAGGCAACAGCTGGGACTAACAGAAGGCCATGAACAACTCCTCGATTTTCTTTCTTGAATCTGAGCTGCTGGATTTATATTTCAACTATTCTTCCACCAGAGGTCTTAGCCAATGATAAAGGATCATACAGTACATTGATTAGATTAGCTAAGTGATTTTCTTTAGCGTGTCTGAGTATTCAACAAATCTGCTCCTTGTAAATATAACATAAAATTGCCCTTTTCGTTCTTCTTAGCTTAGAGCTAAGAAATTTTACTTGCAAGAAAGAAGTTGATCAAAAACCTCACAGCCATTCTGTGGTATTGCAAAGAAATATAAGCCTGTGATTTTGCTTTTTGTTTAGATTTTCTTTTACCTGTCATTTTTGTTTTGACATGTTTCCCAAACTGCTGTGATCA
Source organism: Pseudotriccus pelzelni (assembly GCA_035584735.1). NCBI lineage: Eukaryota > Metazoa > Chordata > Aves > Passeriformes > Tyrannidae > Pseudotriccus > Pseudotriccus pelzelni. The sequence goes on along the minus strand of JAWMRA010000001.1, from coordinate 42,880,740 downwards.
ACCATTCTAATAATTAAAATATGAGTGATGGTTTAATGAACAATGGAACAGTCAGCTACGCTACAGTTTTTTCTATTTCTCCCCCTTGCTTTCACCAACAAATGACTGAGCTTGACACGCTTACAAAAGAGAAAAAATGACATGTTTGCTTCCAGTAGGAGAAATCTCAAGGATCAAGATATAATTTACTCTATTATTGTTCTGTGGTAGCACCAGTTTGACATACTGGCTTTTATATGTCAATAATCACTCTCTTTTCACACTCCAAGTTGCCCAGAGTCTGAGATCAACATGCGGAAGAAAAAAAAATTACATAGGAACAAATGCAGGTTTCCTTCCATTTTTGCATTTCATTATTTAAAAAAAATTGTATTTTATGTAATCTAATCACTTTTGCACTTTTAGGATATACATTGTCAGCAACTACAGCTCCTCACCTGATGGGGTTTCTATATCCAGCAGGGTGATCTCATCTCTAAGACGAACTGCGTTAAACGGCTGCCACAAAAAATGTGACCCCAGTGTTTCAGATGTAAGATGTGAAAATCCATATAATTTTCCCCCCTTGAGGAAAATGGGAGATAGGAACAAGGAAGGGCTCTTATTTCCCTACTTCACATACTGTATATTAGCACTCTGTGATGTGTCATTGTCTGCAGGCCACCAGGAACATCAGGAGTTTATTTTGTCTATTATTTTTTACTGTTACTGCACTAGCTTCTACACATAAGCTATGCTGTTCAATTGCAAATCCATTGTGTTCAGCACACCAGGAACACAAAAAAATCAGGTTGTAAACTTGGGAGATCAAGTCATTGCAAAGGAGTTTGAGAGCCTGCACCTACCTCCCAGAGGTTCTTTTGAATATTTCTGGCATTAGTGTCATTGTAAAGTATAACCTGACATACAACGCGTGGGTTGCTTGAAAAGCTGAAGTGATACAATACACAGGAATTGGATGCTTTGCTAGGCATCTTATTCAAAGCAAAGATGAGATGATGCCTCTTACTTCAGATTTCTGTAGCATCTGGCATTTTACAAACATTGATCAACCAAGCCTGACATTTTCCTTATATAGGGATGTGTTAGTAACCCCACAATGTGTGTGACAAAACTGGAATATGTAGTGGTTGGGGACGGTATTTTAACACTTGGAAGTCAACATCCGTGGAACTGACAGTTAGTCCTTAAAGAATCATCCCTGGCTTCATAACTGATTTGAGCTGACCTAAATTTGGTCTTTTATTTAAAGGGATAATTCTACCTTCTCCTCTCTGGCCCCATCCATGTTCTCACTTGTGCCAGCACACGGTGTCGTGTGGGTTCAGAGGGGGTCAGATCAGGGAACTTACCTATCTGAAAACCCAGAAAAAAACAACTGGGCAGATGTTTTCGTCACATCAAATGGACTATAAAATTGAATGCTCAGGTTCAGCATTCTACTTTGGAAGAGCTGCGCTTGAGGTAGACAGAAAAAAAATAAATGAAAGGAATCTTAGCTGTGCCATTCCTGTTCTACACAGGTTGGTTGAGCAAAAGCCTTGCTGTTCGTAGAGGACTTGGGCTCTCCCCTGCCAGAGCAGCCTGGAGCTCACTCACAGTCTGCACTAGGAGTGCCTTTGTGCACACTCAGCAGGAGCACAGGCTCTAGCTTGACTGACTGCACCAGTAAGGGAGGCGCTGGTGGCATGTTGAAGTGGGAGAGAGCCTTGGGGGTCAGTAGCCCTCTGTCTTGGGTGGAAAGGTAAAGACCTGCTTTCAACTGGTCTGCTCTCCCTCCTGCCCTATAAGTGGGATGGTGCCACTCTCTCACTTCTGCTTCTGTTTCAGTCCATCAGCACTGTGCTGCCACAACTCTGTCATCCCTGCTCAAATAATCCTCTGCTTCCCATCACTCACCACCTTCCTTTCTCTTCTACAGGTAAAACAGGTTTTCTCCTTTGCCACAAATGTTCCTAAAGTTTCTTCCTCTTCACCCCTTCTTATCCAGGTCCCACAAGCTCTTGTGCCTGGAGATACTCAGTATTCTCTAGCTCCAGGACATACTGGTCAACAGCCAAACTCAGACAGGGCAAATCCAGAGCACTCTCCAAATCCTTCTATCTCTGTTGACCTGAACGTGCTCAAAATGCTTGCCAACATTTTCGCTCAGACTCTAAATTGTCAGCCAAGAATGGAGGGGGACCTTCAGACCACCCCTGTAAATCACAAAGATGTCAACTTGAAGAAAACTTCTGTGAAAAAAGTCACTTTGTCCCATTAAAGCAGATTTCAACTAATTGAAAACAATACACTGTGGGGTTTTTAAATACTGTTACCAAAATGTTCCCCCTTGGCTATGTTTATCATTGAAAGACAGCCATTTTATGAAACAAAAGACATCACTTGGTCTGGTTTGCAGCCAATATGCTGAAGGCTTCAGGAACAGTTTCATCAACATTTAAATCCAGTGACAATGCTGAACATTTTACAAAAACAAAGGGAAACCATGTAGGATCCTTTGAGTAGATGAGTGCTCCCACCAATTCACAAAGCTTTTTATGCCAAAGTGGATCTGAACTGCATGGTAGTTTCATTTTGTCTTACACTACTACAGAAGGACTGCAACTGATGAAGCAAAGAAAAAAAAGATGTCTTCAGTCTTCATTTTTTTTCTTTTATTTTTATAGAATGCCAATGAATATATTTCATATCTACCAGTCTTTTACACCCTATTGTGATAAGCATCTATTACTTTTTGGAAGTGGTCACCTCTCTTTTCACTGTGCAGAGATCCAAAGCACTCTTCTTATGACAGAGCCCAAATTCACCTCTCTTAAATTGTGACATTTACCTAAGTTGTCTCCAGTCTGAGCCTGAATCATCCTTCTGATGGTTATCTTCTTCCATTAACTACAAACAAAACTTAAGTCAAAAGCAATCCGAACAGACATCTCACTGCAGCACTTCCTTAGGGAGGAGGCACCAATGTGTGTGAGTATTCTCTTTAGCCATTATGCGCTTGTTTTTGTGTGCTTGTGATAGGTAACTAGATCTTGCACGGTGATAAAAGGAAAAAGTCTGGATTGGGGGAAGTATAAGAATCTGAGGGGTCTGGGAAACTCTTTTCCAGTGGACGAATCCATTTAAAAATGTACTTGAAGTTGAGTCATCTGCAAAAACCTTGGCAAGCAGCTAGCGTCACCTACACACTGGGACAGAGAGAGCAGGATGTTATTCTTTTACTTCCACTTGTAGAACTAAACATTTGTGTGACCTTGGACAGATGACTTCCCAATTCCATGTCCTGTGCCTCTGTCCATCTTTTAGCTCTTCTGTCAGCTTAGATTATGAACTTGCTGCAACAAGGATTGTGGTGTTATACAATAATCAAATGTGACAAGACAAATACCGGCCATGAGAACCTGGGTTTTTCAAAAGAATTGCCCTTTCTCAAGGTTCTTCCCCTGGAGGATGTAGACAGAGAGGGTTGGTTGGGAATGTTCTTGGTAGTAACAGAGAAAGAATTAGAGGGAACTCAAGACTGAAAGCTCTTTGTGGCCTGAAGGTGACTTGAAAACAAGGCAAGTTTCAGGTAAAGGAACTGTACAGTATTTAGGGGTATGTATTGCAGAGTATGTATTGCAGAGCATCTTGTATAGTCCCAATGAAACCTATGCAGCATGATCAGGAAGCGATAAAACCCCACTGATCTGCAGAGAAAAAGTCAAGAAGTGAGGACTTGTGAAAAGCGGCTGAATTAAATCTCCAGACTCAGTCAATGCTTTTAGAATCTACCATTTGACATATTAAGTAACTATACATGCATTCTGTGTGTGCTGTGTACAGACTGAGGCATCACACCTGATCAGAGAATTCCCATTTACATTAAGAATCTTTACACCTTTAGCATTACACATTAAAGCAACACAAATATAATTTTCAGTCTGAAATCTGCAAAGTCTTAGTGTCAATGGCTGTGGAGACCTCAGTCTTCCTCCTAAATGTCAGTTCCCATCCCTTATTATCTACAAGGATAGATGATAAACCAGTTTTCCTTCCTCTCCAAAGCTATGGAAAATCTACACCACTTTTCAGGTGGTCCAGACTTCAGATATTCAGCAACAAAAATGAGAATTTTTTAAACCTCTCCAGGCTATCAGGAGCTTCACCGACCCCAGACTACAATAGGAAAATATTACAGCTGTGTTGACAAGAGCCTGTAACACTTCAGCTCTCAAATTGGTTTCAGTTCCCTAGGGACACTTCTGTCAAAGCAGAGTGCCACTTGCAAATAGGGACTGTTGCACTGTCCTTGAAAAAGGCACAAGAAAATACACCTCCAGCTTTTATGAAGAACTGAGGTTTACTCACGTTAATTGTTGAATAATTTACACATGATATGAGACTAGCCAAGTGTGATGATATATGATCAGTGATTAATGAACTGCTCACCAATGAAAGACAGGTCTCACATTCTGGTACATCACAAGACAGGAACATAGGCTTGATGAGTTGATGATATTTCTTCCAGGTCTGTTTTCTGTTGTTTCATGCTTATAATACTCTATCATATATGGAAAACCCATGCATGCAAAAAAACTCTATAAGCATTCAGTTGTCCTTTCAAAACAATTTTTTAAATGCCCAAAACAAGTGAATTTGTTTATCACTCAGAGTTTAAATTTGGCAGTTACAGTGTCATAATTTTACAACTTGTCTTCATAAATAAGTTCATTTTATGACCATCCAGAACAGTATCTGCATCAACATTGTACTGAAATGCAGCAATTCAAGTTCTTGTCCTTTAGATTACTTTTCCTGTAAAAATTATCTAGAAATCACCTTGAATATGTGTTTCTTCCATTAATTCCCAAAATTCAAAAAATAAGCTAATTCAAAGTATTTGAATTTTAAATTGTCAGTTTAATGTAATAAAAAAAATATGCTATTTCTTATTAATATTCTATATTGCTACCTTCTCTAATAAGTAATCTGAAGCACTGCATGGGCAGTTAGGAAGAAAAAGCCTTGGTATTTTTGATCCTTTGAAATAAGCAGATCATTTTGGCATGCTCAAATTCTATACGAAGCACTTAAAAGCTTGTTTGTAAGAAGCTTTGTGAACACTGTTCAGCGAAACAGAAAAATTGTCATCAAAATTAGAGTAAAACAGTAGTATTTAGCAACATATTATAGCATCAATTTCTGGTCTTAATTACAATTTATTTGTTAGAACAATCTTGCTGTCCATTTGCTCATCCGCTCTGACCCCAATCTGCTGATCAGTTTATTCATGAGTGCAGGACATGGTATGCCTGAAGTCACAGGAGATCAGTTCCCCTTGGACTTAAATCCTCTTTATAGCTATGATCAATGTCAAATGCATTAGAGAGGGACAAAAAGATCTTAAAAAACGACAAATATTCATCAAAGGAGAAACCTGGTGGTTCTTATAGAGTGCAGATAAGCATTAGAAGTTCTAACATGGATTAGTACAGCAGGAATGAATCATAAACACAAAGCCCATCAGTCCAGTTTCAGACCTCTCAGATGCCTCAAGAATCGCTATATCAGAAGAGTATCTCCAGAAACCTCTCACAAACCTGATAGTGTCCCTCATTTTTTACTTCATCTCTGCCTTACTGGAGCTATACTGTCTTCTCCACGGAAAGTTACCAACAGACATTTTGTAAGGGACATTTTACCAGAGCTTCATTTCTACACAGGTAGGTAAAGTCCTCTACATTCTACCTATCTAACGTAATCCGTTAACTCTCAGAAGAAGTAGCACTGAAAAGAGAGCAGGACGCATGCAAACAATAAAATATTCTGCTTGAATTTCCATTCCAAGTCAGAAAATATTATATTAATGCATGCAAAATAGGGAATGATCAGTCAAAAAAAGCTGAGAAAAACCCGTCCCTGCATAGTGTTAAACCTGATAGTTATTCTTCTAGTTGGAGGGTTAAAATTTACAATAGGCTGAGGGGAGTACTTGAACTCAGCTGTCCAACATCTGAGGATTCTCTTCCACCACGCAAGGCTGATGGATCTCTTCCAGCACCTGAGGAGAAGCGCCCATGCTTGTGAGCCAAAGGCACAAGCAGTGCCCAGTAATCAAGTTCCTCAGGATTCCAACTTGGGTTAAATACTTGATTTCACCTAGCTTTAAATTCTTCTTATTAACTACACCAGGTAGCTTAGGAAATCACATTCAGCCCAACAGCTTTTACAGCACCTATTCTCATGCCTCTCACCATTCTGCCAGATGAGCAGTGCTAAAACAAGAAGCTGAATACAACAGTACCAGAGCTCAAGGACTCGATGGTGCCAGACCTCCGCATCTGATTCAAGACCAGGTCAACAGTGGGAGACTTGTTGGTAGAGGAGTCTCAGAGATAAATGAGAAATCTGTTAAGCCCAAACTGGCCTTAAGCAGAATGTGTGAACTTTTTCTTCACCCACAGAAACGAGTCTCCTTGCACGATACCAGATGTGCTGGCAGCTGGTTACCACAGAGCAGGTACAACGTGCAGCAGCCAAGTGAACTGACCACAGACTTCAGTCTCCTGAGCTGTGCATGTTATCATCTGCCTTCGGTCCACACTAAAATGTGCAGTGTTTTTCACATTTATTGATGATTCACAGACCAATGTCACCATTACTCCGTGCCTTGGATTCACAGACCACTGCCACCAAAACTCACGTGTTTTGACATCTGAGGACAGATAGTTTTGCCACTGCTGGCAGCTCTGCAGCAGACATACAGCTTGTAAAGCTCTGTCATTTATGAGTAGTGACAGAAATTGAGGTCACTCTCATTATAGAAAGGAACCTTTGAAAGAGCACATCACTGTCCCCTGGACGATGACATTTACATGTTTTGCTGTTTCCAGTGAGCAAAAAATATCACATGTACAGGTAATATTGTAGTGCAAATACAGTGCTGCTGGAAAAGCAAAATCTAGGACAATACAACCTCATCCATGAGGTTAACAATAATATGTCATCATACATGAGTTTCATGCTCAATAAATCCACTGAAAATTAAACTCAGCTGACAATATTTCAACAAGTGGTCTAATTCCCTTATAATCAAGCACATTAACATGCACCATATTCATTTTCAGTGGCTTCAGCTTCTCAGACTAGCATATTAGAACAATTCAACACATCTGGGACTAAATTAATGTCACAAACAATTTCATACACTTAGAATGATCTTCTCACTTTGCATTACACAGAAGACAGTCCTCGGTGTAAATTGTTAGTATTAAAGCAACCACAGGTTCAACTACTTAGACCACAGGACTCACTATGAGAAACCTGGTCCTGGGGGCTGCTGTGGTCCCTCTGGTAGAGAAGGGAAGGAGCATCTTTGGTCATAGGCTTGCCAAGCTAGTGAGGAGGGCTTTAAAAAAAAGTTAAAGTTCCCTTCCAATCTTTGATTCCATGAACACTCCCCACTTTTTTAAGACCCCTTAGAAATGAAATGAGCTTTTATTAATTGGTGGCATATCCTCTGCGTTTATACAGCACCATTTGTGTGCCTGGTGCATGTAAACAAAGTCACTACCCCAAGGAGCTTATAGTTTAAATTGTACAGAGAGTAAACCACATCATTATAAATTTGCTATAGATTTTAATCTAAAAAGGAGGCAGAGCAAGACAAAACCATGGGGAGTAACTACATCTGTTTTGCAAGGGAATCTGAAACAGGATATGAGGTTATGCGAGGATATAAGCTGCTCTTTTAGTAAGTGTATCCACTATAACACAGAACTGGGTGGGGGTGGAGAGGGTTTTCACCAGATCAAATGCTGTGGAGATATATAAAGCTCGATCCAATAAAAGACCTGGACACTACAACTTTTGGGCTTTTCCCCCTAGCGCATTAGTTGGGCTATATCCAACGAAGGATTTATGTGGCTAAAGCAAGCAATGGTCCCAAAGGCATACCAAATTCCCACACCTGGTTGCTGCTTAACCCTGGACACACATTACGGATCAAGCCAATGTGTTATTTTTCTCAAGTACCCAGAGGTTGCTGCTCCTTCTATCTTCCCACAGCCATGAGACACTGTCAGTGGCTCAGAGAGATCATCAGGAAAAGCAAGGCCTGGAAGATGTTTCCCAGACATTTTCTCTTTTGTTGTTCATTTCACAGCTCCCTACACCCCCACTGAAAAAAGGCTTTGACTCTAAGAGTAAATTCTTCCTTTCCTCCAACATGCAAGTGCTTTAGCTGTTTGAATCTGCCCTGCGTTGCTCAGGAGTTAGGAAGCAATTTCTGCATCCATCCATGAGGCTGGCTGATGGAGCAAACATCGCAAGAGTACTTAGTGCCTTTCTTTAGACTACTGAAGTTCATTCCCATAAATCTATATATACTGACAAATCTACTCTTTTAGCACAGGTGGCCATTTTCTTGCAGTATGATGTTGGGCAATACCTTTTTCTTTCTGTACAACAAACATGACAAGGAAGAGTGAAGACTCCTTGGGCTCAGACGACTGTGGTAACAACTTTGCATTAAAACTTCAAGCTGTATACATAGATATCCTGCTGCTCTGGGAGATTTCCAAGAGCACCGAGTGCCGCTAGAGGACTTTTTAGAACACTACCATGCTGTTCATACCCAGTAATCTGTAAAGTTTGGTCTTCAATCAGTAGAAAAGTTGTTTGCACATCCCATAGTATTTTTAGCTTATCACGAACCTTAATTATAGTGGAAATGAATTAATTCAGTGACACTCTCTTTCCCCAAAGTGCCTTCTTTAAAAATTTTTTAATCTTTTGGTTCATATCTTGAAGTGAAGTATGTAGATGAGGAGATTGAAGTACTGTTTGAGACAGCCTGTACCATGATACCATTGGCAGCTTTTGTCAATTGTATTGAAAGTCCTCTATCAGTTGAACGTGTCCTGAAGTAGTCAGGATGTGCTGTGAGAAAGCAAAGACAAATCCTCACCTCTGGAAAATGCTAGTCCTGTAATAAAAATACCACAATAGTTTTCTTTTAATTGTCAGTTTCTGCGCAATTCTCTGCAAAATAAGTATTGTCCTTAACACAAAAATATATTTCATGGTGAAAAATGTATTTTGCAGATCAATGTACTGAAAGCTAAAGGAAAGTGATATAATCATCTTGTTTAATCTCTTGTAGAGAAATGTCACTAACCAATAATCTCCTCATCAGCCTTATAACTTCTTTAAAAGCAATGACATTTTAGAATAACATGTGGATTTAAACAGTTTGAATGATAAGAATCTACTACAGCTCAGTTAATTGTCTCTACTATCCATATTATACAGCATCAGCTTTGGCACTGTCACATCAGGATATTTTATTCAATTCTGACCAATTACCCCCCATGAAAAACATCTTTCCCATGAAGGATTGTGCACAAATCACCTTTCAGCTTTTTCTTGGGTAAGCAGAACAGATTGAGTTTTTTAGATTCTCACTAGAAGGCATGTTTTCCGCACTATCCTGTGCCTGTTTTTTAAAGTATTTATCAACTGAATGAAAAATACCAACTTGCTTCAGTACATTGCCTTGTTTCCATCTGGATACCCTAGGAAATACTAATTCATAAGCATGAACGCTATTATCTTTCTCTTAGGACAAACCAAAACGAAGATTACTTCTGAGATTAGGCTGAAAGAGAATTGTTTTGATGCCACTTGCTTGTACTCTAATAAACATCCAGAAGTTTCAGTGACTGCTGATTCTTTTTTTGAGGACACAAATGAAAGCAGTCAGCAAATGAAAAATAAGCCCAAACTTCTCTGAAAAGCTCATTACCTTGAAAGATGAATGTTGGGCTTCAAGAGGAGTCATCAGATCAAAATCTATGTGAGAGAATCTATATATGGATGATATACACACACACACACAGAGATATGTTTGTGTGTATGTATGTATATATTTATTTAAACACAAAAAACTATGGACCATATAAAGACCTCTAGCTTTGTATGCAGCTCACCAAGCAACTTTCAGCCATACAAGCAGAGGAATATTTGGAGGCTCAACAGAAGAATTTTTTGGGGAAACAGTGAAGGAGGGAAGGGTAAAGCCATAAAAATAGGGGGTGTTTCTGCAAAGCAAAATTCCATAGTGACCACAAACATGTCATTTATTTCACCTGACACCTCATGAGTAGGTACATGGTTGCATGTGTAACACTTTCTCATATTTTTCCCTCAGGACACAGTTTTGTTTACACTCCCAGTGCTGTGAATTTATAACTGAGGCATCGTTTGGGTTATTATATGTAATAGGAACTGTATTTTCACAGATGGCTTACCTTCCTTGCCAGATGTCTGTTTTTAACAGTGTCCTAATAACAACTGCATATGCTAACTTCATTCTGTATATTAAAAATTATTGCCTTGAAGGGACAAATCTTTTATTTTTAGGCTACATTTGTAATCACCGAAACAACTTAGGAAAGCACGAACTGGATTCACCAGCACTTGCAAGCTGGAAATCAGCTATGACTCCTCCTAAAAAATGAATGCTTCTGTACCATTGGACCTGCCAGGCAGGAGACATGAATTACTAGATTAAAATCCTGTTTGTGGCAGACCGTAGATAATTTTATAACTATGTGCCTCCAGATCCCCTTTTAGGCTTAGAAATCTATGATTCACCTTCTGAACAACTTTCACACAAACATCACAATAATCAAACAAACCCTTAATTTATTGCTTCAAAATATTACAGTCTGGAAAACCAAAGGAAACAGACAATGCCTGGGAGTTGAAGAAAGAGCATGTAAACAGCACAGATGGGCTTCAAAGACATTGTTGAGCAGCATTGTCAAATCCAAACATTTCAAAACTATGAGTCAGGCACCAAAAAAAGTCTTGAAATTTACTTACAATTCATGAGATGTGAAAAATAACTTTTTTCATTAATGTTCAGGCATATTCTCTGCTCAGCTGCCTGTCAGTTGTCTTCCCCCAACAGTTTCTGCATCCATTGGTTAGTTTCAACTATGTTTGACAGAAGAGCAGAGAGCTAAACATTGCTGACTCCTTATAAAATCAGTGTGGGACTGGGCTGGGGAGTCAAGGAGAGGAAGGCAGGGAAAACTGGGACTTTGTTTGCACTGGTCAATTCACCCTAGCCCATGCAGCTCCATACTTACCATGTAAAAGCCAACCAGGTTAGTAGTGGGAGCTGCAGACATTGCGTGGAGCTGGTCATACAGAGGAGCAAGGGGATATTTGGTGAAACATGAAGGATTGCATCCAAAAGGCAGAGGAAGAAGGCAAGCTAATGCAGCTTTACACAACAGGGTGTGAAGAAAGTTGTGGGCGCTGTGGCAGTGGGCTGTGACAGAGTCCAAGAGCCAGGTGAAGCTCCACAGCCACAGAAAGCAATCTATATTTTAATCTCAGATGTCCATGACTGAGATCTAAACACCAGACACACTACATAGGAGCCATAAGCCTTTCCTCACAGAACTGTACTGAAGTTTAGTGCCCCTGCACCCTTTCCCGTGCTGCTGGATGTCTGCTCCATGGCACTCCCAGCGGTTGTTGCTCCCTTGTGATTCACTAGCTCATTTGCTATGTGTCTGTGCAGGTGTACCATGACTTTCTTAGGAGTAAAGTAAGTTAGTGAAGGTAAAGTGGCCTAGAAGAGTGGTGGCAGAGGGCAGGAGACAGGGAGGTAAACGGAAACCTCCTCAGGCTAAGAACTTACTCAGGCCAAGGTACTGTGAAGTAAATCCCAGAGATATTCCTTATCAAATCATCCATTCTAACCCAGCAAAATATTTGTGTTGTCAAAAGTTGGTTTTTTCCCATGATGGGAGGTGAGTGTTTTCCCTTCATTTTCCTATTGACAGCCCATGCCATTGCAAGCTCACCAGGCTCCATCAATCTGAATTCCCCCTCCTGGCCCCCTACTGCAACAGCTGGTGCACATCAGCAGAGAAGAAACACGACTCTCTGGTGGTGAAGTCTCTCAGCTACGAACACATAAAGATTTGTCAGCCTGGTGCCTTTCAGAAGCATAGCTTTCTCACACGGATTAAAGCATTCTGTTGTTCACTTTATTTTGACATATTTTGAGTTTCTGTTTTCCAGAACATTAGAAGAAATTTTCTGAAAGGTCTAATTGTAGCATAGCAATCTCAAGAGCTTCACTGTAAGCTGCAAAAAGTTTTCATTTACAAAAGACATTACCTCCAGATCTGATACCGAGTTGTGTAGTACTGTTATGTTTTCTCACTTGCAAGTATACAGGCCTAAGGAATCTGCCCTTACAGCTGCAGTGTGGCTACAGCGCTATGCAAACAGTCCTGCTAACACCTACCCATCCGTCACGTTTCAGCTACCTTTTTCCACTGTTCTACTAGGTTCATCCTCATCCCTTTATCTCAGGAGGAACTGGCTTCAGAGAAGCTCTGTTAGATTGGTAATGGCTCATAGTCAGCTCATTTCTTTCAGTACATAAATCCAAAATAACACAAGTGGCTGGAAGAGATATTCTGACCTTGTTTCACTGTAGACAAGTAAAAAGTCATGGTCGTGTCAGGATTTAATATGTTTCCGGCTTTCTGTTCAAATGCAATCATTATTTACAGATTTTTGCAGTGACCCCATATGATCATCTGGACAGTTGTCCTGCTGTACCCATCTCATTTGCCAGATTGAACAAGATCTAACATATGTGCTGGAAGTGAAGGCTCCCCTACGCTATTGCTGAGGCTTGTCAAAAGGATGATTTAATAGAAACACTATTTCTATAATGAAAACAAATAGACTTCTAACAGTTTAGCTGGAGTTCATAAACAAGCACAGGCTCACTCACTGATTTTTTCTAGCTGAGCAGCAAAGTAAAAGGATATATCTAATAGCATTCAAGACCACAAATAAAAGAATGTATTGTGATAATATGATTCAAAGGAATAAAATGTGGACCAGGCAGCTGGCCATTACTAGACATTCAGTTGACCTTGTCTGTCTCACAGATTTTACATATATCTGTATATTAATACCCATATCATCACCATATGCTCTCATATATTTTTTCCCCCTTCTTTAGTAGCCGATATTTTTTTCCTTGCAGTGGTGTTCTTGATATGAAAGAATGATGATTTCTCAGCAGTTTCAGCCTGTGGTCTGGGGCTGGCAGCTTAATCAGGATGCTGTTCCAGAGCCAGCGGATCGTGTTGGGAAGTGTACTGGCATTTCTCAGGCTATTTGAAGTCCAGCACTTTCTCCAAAGCTCCTGTCTTGCTGCAGAGTGGTTGGACTGGGGGTAAAAGATGACAGCAAAGTCCTAGAGAACCTTTGCGGAAATCAAACCAACTGATCACTTACAGAGAGGAATTTCCTAATGTCAGAGATAGGCTGGAAGGAAGAGACAAGCCTGGCCAACATAGCCCATCCCATGGAAAGACTAACCAGACAGGTTGTCTAGCGGAAAGTCAGATTAAGAGATGATAGCAGGACACACCAAAAGCTAAAGAAAAGTGAGCAAAGGCACGTCACATGTAGGTAACCCCCAGATGATCCCTCACTGTCCCCCACAAGAGCTGGGTATGGACTGTGAGTGAAAAGACAAGAGAAATCCATGTGACCTAGAAATGCTAACTGCAGAAATCAGGAGTCTGATGATGCTGATGGACAGACAGCAGAGAGCAAGATCTGGTATCCTGTTGGGCACAGTCCAGGCCCCACTGAATTCAAGGAGGCTGTGTCATGAATTTCATTAGATATGGGTTTGCTCCCAAGAATTGTCTTTTCCTCTATTCTTATTACCTTAGTCAGCACTCTGCTTAAAACCGTACTAGGCTTTTTTCCGCACAGAGAAAAAAAAGTGTTATGTGTGATGAAATGGTAAAATAAACATTAGTCGTCTTGGCTCTCCTCCGTAACATGTATTCCACTTCAAATTAAAAATTAAATTGAGCCTTTCGGTGTGACTGTTCAAGCATCTTGCCCAGCCATCCGTCTCCCAGCTGTGCAGTGTGCCACTTGGATCTTGCTGCCAAGTGTAAGCCCTTGAACAATCCAAGGCAGGTGATTATAGCATAAAGACTCTTTTAATTCGTACTATGCTATCAGTATTTTTTAATGTATATGATGCTTAATTTATTAATTTCAGGATCATATATTTGCACATTCCAGGTCTTTGTTTATTAGGTAAGTTACATGTCACTTGTTATATAAATAGTTTGGAAGCTGAGAGCTTCACGTGTGAGTGACAGAGCCAGGAATAAAATGTAAAGGCACTCTTTTAGAATCGTAACTTCATCCTCCAGCTCTTGCTGCTTTTACTATATTATAGAGATAATATTTTCTCCTTATGACCTTCTATACTTGCCCCTTATTTACAGTACTCATAATCCCCTAGGACACTGTTTGAAACACTTTAACCTGTACTTTGCCATTGACTGTGTAGTAAGAAAAGCTAAAATCATAAAAGCAAAGCAACCCATCTGGTTTATGTGAGCTCTTTCAGAAGATTTTAGGTTAAAATTTTGGTTGATTGAGGGGGTCTGAAAAACAGAGGACAAAGTCTCTGAAGCAAAAAAAAAAAAAAAAAGGAAACTTACATGATTTTATTCTGCTATAAATTGTGAAATCTTTTCCTGTTTGTATATGTGTTTTTTGCAATGACTACTTTAAAGCCTTTGTCCTCTTTAGAAAACTAAAATAATGAACAGATTACATTGCTCCATTTCAAGGAAGAAAACAACAAGGAAAAGCCAACTAGAACACCAGATTATATAAATAAAGGCAATTTTTATAGTGTTCTGATCCAAATGTTTATTTATTTCCTAACTCATACAAAATTGATGCTTGTAGAGGTATTGGGTTAAAAGGGTTGGAAAGTTAATCCTTCTAGTTATCCACAGAGAACATATAGTACTGATAAAGCAATGAAAACCTCTTTGATTTGAATAAGAAATACATTACATATAATTTACAGAAATAAGAGCTAATGTCATATAGAAAAGGATGGTTTAGAGCAACAGTATCAGCAAGGACATTGATATTTGTCTCTGCTGCAGCCGGAATGGGTCACCCTTCACCCAGGTCCATTCAGTGGATGGGGAGGCTTCGTTTCCACAACTCCAAACAAGAAAGCTAACTATTACCATTGTCAGGCATTTCACCTGTCTGCTTGTCAGTCACTTCCCTCCTCAAGCTCATACACCATCCAGTTCTTGCAAGGTCATAACACATTTTCTACACTACTGAGTTTGGCTGGATTCAGGCCAGAGACCTACATGTAAAAGACTAAAACCAGAAGGAGGCTCTGTTCTACTAGAAATTTATTTAGCGATCAGATGGAAAACTTGGTTTCAGGGAAAAAATGTTCAGTACCAGAGAGGGATGAGAAAGTCAGTCCTGGATAAAAGTAGTTCTAACTTTTAACATAAATGAAAGTGATATTAAAGGTTTGTATATGAGTCATGCCAATTTCTATAGAGATGAGAAATACAAGGAAATGGTATCTAAGTTATAAATTTTGCTATTTACACAAAAGAGGAAAAATAATGTTTCCCACATAAGTTTTCATGTTTCCCTTCATATCTTGCATACTTATTAAAATGTACGGTTTCAAGTACGCATAGAAAAAATACGAACGTGCAGAGAGAATAACCACTAGAAAGAAAAAAAGCAACCAAGTCCTATAACTGGATTTAAAATAATTTCGATCGTATCTAAAGAGTCAAATCATGTTCTTTTTCCTCCCTACATAAAAATTACACTCATATTCATAACAACAGAAGAAGAAAAGCACAGTTGCTTCATAACACTGGACACAGCTTTCCATAAACAAGATAGCAATTACTCAGAAATGCTATGGAAAACATTAATCACAGAGTAACTTGCTATTTACATCAAAGATATAGCCTCTAAAATTAATTTTAAATAAAAGAAAAAATATTGTCATAGGACAGTTTCGTCTATAATGTGGAGTCTCTGCTCTCTGCTTTTTGTCCAGCATTTCTTTTGAGATATATATCTATAAATTTATAGATATACATTTGAGAGAGATGTATCAAAAGTTAAAACATGTCTGAATGGAGAGCTCGCAAATTTCATCTGAAACTACATTTGCAGTAGACAAACCCCCACAGAAAAAAATGCCAGAATGATACATTTTAATGAAATGACATTCCCTGTCCATGATCCTCATAGGACCCGCGTAGAAACCTAAATTCCTCAGTCCATAGAAGCAGAGCTAAGAGTAGCAGTGCGGGTTCCCCAGTGCCACCAGGCTGAAGCACCCTAGCCCTGCACAGGATGCAGTGGTTTCCATCCCCGTGGAGGTTGCTAGGTGCAGAGCAGGGTCAGTGGTGATGGTGTGGAGAGCTGTCACCCTCCATGTGGACTACAGCTGGGATCCCAGGTCCTTGGCAGTCAGCGCAAGCCACTCCTGCTGATGCCAGCAGGAGCTGTACAAATCCCCAGGGCAGCAGCAGGCTCTGAGGACAGGAATGCAGGACAATCCAGACCCAGCATGGCCAGCACATTGCCCGTCAGCTCTGTTCTCACTAGGCTCTACAAAACAAGTCACTGCTGCCGTGCTTCTTCCACAAAATGACCGCTGGACCAGACAGGAACTGTTGAGCACCACAGCACTTCTTATTCGTACACATGCAGGATGCTAGTGGGCAAGCAGTTCCAATTCAGAATCAGGAAAATCCAGCTGGAGGATGTGCCCCTTAACAGAGGAAAGACTGTCTGTGCTTCCAGCAGTCAGCGCTCAGCTGCCCAGTCATCACTGTCACTTGTCGAAACCAGTGCAAATTCACAGGAAAAAGAATGTCCACATCGAGAGGGTATAAATCCTTCCTCATGTTCGAGAATGGTGCAAGCATTTACCCAGCATCTCTATCAAATATCGTAGAAAAGGTTACACAAAAATATTTAAATATATGGATACAGATACATAGATATTACACTTGCATAAAATATGTATTTTCAAAAATTTTGGGCAGTTTCACAGTTAGCTGAAAATGTATGCTTTAGAAATATGAACAATTTTCTACTCTTTTCTAGTTTAAGTAGGAGGGGGAGGGGAAAGAAGCATCAGCCTTATTAATACTGAATGCTAAGTGCAGGAGTTTAGCTGTAGCTGTAGGGTTTTGAAGCAATTGATTTGACAGAACCTCCAAGCATAAACTCTCTTTTAAAAATCCACATCTATTCCCTAGATTGCTTATTGTTTCATGAAAATGAAAACCTACGTGTCCTGCTTGTATCAGCTAGATCTCCTGAGACCATTCAATTAAACCTCGTAAGCCTGCAATACCTCAAGATAGGACTGTGTATTGGGAGTACGCATGAACCTTATTGCAGTAATTCTGTGTGATAATAGGAATTTATAACTTCTCATATCTTGTCTAATTTAACTCTAGAAATAAAAAACCTTAAATGACACCACAAGAAGCTCACAGTTCTGCAAAAATTAAAGTCAGTATGAAATTTTACTAATAGA
Organism: Pseudotriccus pelzelni; assembly: GCA_035584735.1. NCBI lineage: Eukaryota > Metazoa > Chordata > Aves > Passeriformes > Tyrannidae > Pseudotriccus > Pseudotriccus pelzelni. The sequence goes on along the minus strand of JAWMRA010000001.1, from coordinate 42,863,276 downwards.
CCATATAATTTACACAGATTTACATAAATACAGAGATATTAAAATATTAAATCAAAGCTAATCAACAGGATAGAGTTTTACATGGTAACATTTTAACTTTAGTCACACTTTTGCAACTACTTTTAGTGTCATGAGATTATATAAATAATACATATACCTGTATATCCATAATATATATAAAGATATATATATCTGTCTCTCCATCCTTCATTTTTTCTTCAAAAATAGGGCAATTTTATAAATGCAATGAGATGTGACAAGCAGTACACTTCTGGGAAATTATTGCATGCCTTGAGTGCATAAGGCAGAGGGAAGAGTATCTGACTTCAGACACTAAAGAAGTGGAATCATCAACCAGAAATGCACTGGAGTGATTTGGAACATCTTATTGCTTTTATAAAATTTGAAATTATACACTGTTGGTTTGTGGGGATTTTTTTAAAGGCACAAAATAAAGGGGAAAGTAATATCTCTCTATTTAGTGGAGATCAACGGTCAAGGAGCTCCATTACTGTTCACTGAACACTCTTCATTGTCCTAAATCTATTCCCTGCGGTGCAATATTGTGCTGCAGTTGCATAAGGAGGTTAAACACAAAAGATCATGCATCCTTTATCAGGGGAAACAAAACAAAGCCAATTTCCTTGCCCAGCAACAACGAAAAAGCCATTAGCATCCGATCCCACCAACTGGCAGCAAGAGTCAGCCATGACTCCTATCAAACAGCGATGGGCAAACACCACTTGGTCGCAGATACAGTATGCTCACCACACTAACCTAAGAGGGTGGAGCAGCACCTTGAGCTGGATGATACACTACTTGCCTAAAGCACTGGAGGCATGGATCCAAACTCAACAGCAATTTCCCGTCAGACCAGGAAAGATCGGAAAGGGATAAAAGCGGGTAATAGAAACACTGCCCCAAAAACTCTGCATTTTGGGGCTATTAGAAGATTATGGAGCACTTCTGCCACTCACTTTCCCTGTTTTAAATTACTTTACAGCATTCACTACCAGATTAGGGCCCCAGACCTCCTGGTGCATATGTCTGGGCTTTTTCTAGTCAGCCACCCTGGGAGGCAGAGCACATCATAGAAGAAATACAAAGGATACAGAATATTCTGTGGACTATTACTATCTCCTCAAATCACTTCTAGTGCCGGGACAGAAAAAAAAAAAAAAAAAAAGATTAAATCCCTCAGGATCACTTTTTCTCTGCTGTAATTTTTAGATGTTAGTATGCACAGCAGGGGGCTGCCTCTGCTACAATACCACACTCAAGGTTTCAAAGTTTGGATATGGCACTCTGTTAAGGCACCTTCAGTAATGGTCACTGATTTAATCACTAAGCAAAGCCGCATTTTCTGTAATCGACACTGCTTCCTCCAACACACACAGTACCAGCAGCCACTCACACCCACCATCCATAGACAAAAAAACTCTCAGTGCCTGCTCGGGATAAACTACAAAAGCCACTTCTAAAATAAATATTTACCAGGATTTAGGAGTAGACATTTTTGCACAACTGCATGGTTTGATCCCTAAGAGGGAAAACAGGAGAAAATTAAGTGTTGTATGTCCCTAATTGTCTACAAGATTAGGGTTAAAAATATACATCAGCCTAAAAATGTAGAAGTGAGATGAGTACTGCTGCAGCATTCCTTACTGGGAGGCAAAGCTGTAAACGCAGGCGTTCGGTGCAGGGTGCCTGGTGCAGAACTGGATTGTTTCAGGACCAACAGGAGGTACAAAGACAACCTCCCCTGGGAGAGGACAGGCAAGTTACTGCACACTACCTCTCCCTTCCACATAGAATGGCACTGGGATTGCGTTTCGGGTTTCACGGGATGCAGACAGGGATGGGGAAGGGGAGGCGTTTGAAGGTGAATGGAGCTGAAGGGAGAACGCTCAAGCATCATTCTGTGCAGACAGCTGACTCCATCCCATCCCCCAGATTTTGGGTCAATCAGTGCTGCAGTTGGGGGCACGGGCATGTGGGGCCTGAGGGTGCTTGCAGTTAAGTCCAACTAGGGGTGGCCATTTCTACACAAAATAATATCCAGTCCTGCAAAGGAGTGAGAGTGGCGAGACAGGGGCATAGGTCCCAGCACAAAAGGAGAGACCACAGTATACTTCCAGTCTGCTCCGAGGGGATAGGAGGGTCCTAAGGCACCCACTAGACCTGCCTCTCCCCCCACACCACTCACCCACACCCCAACCAACACCATGCAACGGTGACACGGGGTGCAGCGAGAACCCCAAGAGCAGGAACATCACGGTCCTTGGGGCAATAATGTCCAGGGAAAAGAGACACCCTACCCCTGACCCTCTCCTGCAGGTGGATGACTTGATATTTAGTAGTTGTGTGTAGCTCCTTCTCCAGTTAAAAGATGCATCCTTTCCTCACACAGTCAATGAGAAGCACAATGTGATCTGTCATGCACTTGGATCATGGGCTTGTTCGTTCATTTGAATTAGCAATGTTTTCCTCTTCTTCGGGGACTAGAATAATCACTCAGGTATTTACAAACACCAGTGCTTTCGCGAGGTCTCCTCCAAACCATCATGATAAAATCTCCGTCTGCAGGAGCCCTGCACCAGCTATGTCCAAACAAGCCTGTGCTTGCTGAGAGCCAGGGGCTGCTGAGGGAGAGGAGCGCTGGATCTCCAAGTCCTGGGGGGGTCTTCCCAGTCGGCTGTCTCTTCCTTGGGCTGCCTCTCCCTGCACCACTGTCCCAGGGTGCTGGTTGCTGCTATTGCTACTGCGGGCACAGTGGTCCCGTTCATACTCCTCCTGAGCCTTTTGCATTTTCCGCTTCTTCATCTTCCTCTTGTGGATGTGGAAGGTGGTGAGGGAGAGAAGGATCAGGCAGAAGATGAGGGTGACTAGGACAATTAAAACCAAGGTGGATGAGAAGGACTGGAAGAGCTGACCCACTTGCGTGATGCAGGTGGTGCTGGTATTTAAGGTGGTAGATGTCCTGTTCAGAAGACAAGGCGGCAGCGACAGCCTCAACTCCTTGGACAGCTTGGCACTCATTGAGGAGGTTACGGAAGATGAGGATCTTCCTCCCCTCTCTGAAGACGCCTAAATTTCAGTCGCTGCCGTGCCGGGCTGCTGGTGGACGCTCGCTGGAAATGCCCGGGATGCTGTCGGCTCAGCCTCCCGCTCGCTCTGAAGTACCCGAGCAGCCTGCAACGGGAGCCGGACACATCAGCGCCCCGTGGCACCCACCCTGCGCAGCTCCCCCCGCCCCAAACCCGGCTGCGGCAGCCTCCGCCCTGCGCCCCGCCACGGCCCCGCTCCGGGCGGACCCGGCTCCCCGCCGGGTCGCGGCTCAGCGGGACGGGACGGCACGGCACGGCACGGGGACGGGGCACCGCGCCGCCGCTCCGACTTCGCGTTCCTCGGCATCCCGGGCAGCGCCGCCCGACCGCTCCCCCAACTAGTTTGCCCGCGGGAAGGGAGCGAGGGAGCGGCGGCCAGAGCCCCGCGCCGCGGCGGGGCGCAGGCTGCCGGAGCCGAGCGGGTCCTGTCCCGCCGTGCCGGTGCCCGCCCCGGAGCCCCCCCCCCCCCATTACCTGCGCGGCGCTGGGGGCTGCGGCAGCGCCGAGTGAGCGCAGGAGCGGAGCCAGCGCAGGAGCGGAGCCGGAGCCGCCGCCGCCGCCGCTTCGGGGAGCGCCGCCCGCCGCTGCAGCCGCCCCGGCCGTGACGTCAGGCGGCCCGGCCCGCCGGCCACCGCCCCGCACGGCCCCGCGGCACCGCACGGCCCCCACGCCGGGCACCGGAGCCCCCCCCCGGACACGCAGGCACCGCCAGCATCACCACCACCCCCCACCCCGCTCCACCCCGGGGCCGCCGCCCGCACCCGCCGTGTCCCTGCGCTGCCGCAAGCGCAGCCGGCCCCGCTCGTCGCACCGGTCCCCACGGCAGTCCGGCCCCCCCACCACCCCTACCCGCCCACCTCTGCCCCCCAGGCTCTTTGCATCCCCGGACGCTGGAAGCGGCCCATACTCCC